>JAJOZX010003662.1:0-483442 GCA_023014485.1 Bathynomus jamesi | reverse complement strand
CAATCTTTGAAGGGAATACGGATGATTATACTAATCAGTCAAACAATGTCAAATAATGTAAGTGTTTTCGATCTTTTTGGGATAAGAAGACAATATATTTCATAAAATTTATTAAATGAAAGAAATCAGTACAATAAACGAAATACAAATATACGAACCAAAAAACATTATAATATACAACGAGTACGTACAATGTGGAAAACGGTTTTTTATCTGTCTGCATACATTTCATCGTTTCAGTGAGTGTGACACGGGTCAAATAAATTTAAAAAATTTATAAATTCTTTATCATTTGACATATGCATGAGAAATGAGACACAGTACATCCGCAAACATTAGTAAAATATCCCATGCATACGAATTGGGTCCATACAACTTCGGGAATATGTAACTGAGCGAGAAATTTTACAATAATAGGGTCACTCCAGGGTGAGTACGAGTGAATCAAAATAGTACAGGCGCTGTCTATTTTAAAATAGACAGCGATCCAGTGAATCCCTTCATTACCGATGATGTCTGTGTTCACAATAAGACTACCGCATTCTCGCGTACTGCAAAACTCAATGTTTCATTCTTCGCAAACACGCCGATAAATTTGGAACGTGTGACTCGCTCCATACTTTCTGAAGTGATTAGCATCCATTTAAAAGTCAGTGATAACGCTTCTAAATCTATCTACTTCTATTAGGGCTTGCGATTCGAGAATACTAGTACACTAATAGGAGCGTCTATAGGCTTTGCGAATTCCAGCCGTACTGAGATGTTACCGCTCTGCTGTGGTGTTAAATGGGTATTTACGCTAGCAGATAAGTCAGGTGGTAATGTCAAACGGATAAAGGTTAAATTGGTCAATGAATTCTTCCTGCGTTACCCCATTACCAAGCTCATCACAATCACCTGCAATATGGGTCAGATACTATAGGCTCGGCACAAAGAGGTAACACAGCGTCTGATGAATAGTCCGACCCATTGTTCCACCCAAAGCAGTGCCATTAACGTATAGAGTTATATTTTTAAGTCGAAATTCTGAATTTAAAGGCACTCTTTTTATATTTTCCATTCACCGAAGCGTGGTCCTGCATGCCGATTAATATCCTTTTAGGAAGATTTCCAGGGCAATGTTTTCTATCTGCTTCGATGCCAACCCTGCAGGAACCGATATAGTTTGATCTGCACTCTGTTAATAGGATATTTCACTGTAGCGTTTAGTAAATTTTTCTCAATTTCTAGTTTTTTGGTGAACTTAATTTCACTCGCCGTACGCGGAGGTATGTGTCCATAATGTGAACCACAACGGACTTTGCACCCTCTTCTTGATTCGCATCCAGATTTAAGCAGATCTCAGGACTCGTGCGGGTGAGCTTATTTTCATATCCACCCCGTTCACAAGCAACTTCTCCTGGAAAGTGAAATCTGTGTGCAACCGTCCAAAACACTCGTATATTTTCTTTTTAGAATTTTTAAATTTGTCCTTTATACTATTTCATCTTTAGTTTGATAATATCCCTCCGCACTTAAAAGGTAGCCTTCGCTTCTTTGAAAAGTTGAGGACATTTTCCAAATAGGCTCGTAGATGATAGTACCCCGTGCCTGCCGATATGTTGGTCTGATTAAATAACGTCACACTGGTTGAATATGGCGTGCAGAAAGTTTGTTTCAGGGTATACAGCATATTTGTCATCGCAGGCCGTTCCATCAGAATAGGCTATACGTAGCTTAGCGTACATGGGCACACAGCTTGGATCAAAAAAGTAAGGACCTGAGCTGGGTATCACGAATTCTATAGGTGCACTCGGGGAACTAATTGTGTTTAAAGGGTTAATTGTAATAAAGTCACTGTGCTCATAGAAACTTGGGTTGGCGGGAGCTCAAAAAAGGACAGTCCGACTTACAGCATTGTGAACTACATGGGTGGATGAAGCGTGCCATGGCGAAATAGTGACTCCTCTCTCGACAAGTGGTAAACAAACTATGATTCATGAGATCATATCCTTAGCTTATATCAGTCAAAAAAGTGGTCAACCATAGGTTTCATTCGCTTACAGCATTTTTTTTGATAGCCTTTTACGTTTAATACCACGTGACCCCTTCTCTTCTTCCGGGAGCCCTCCCTTCTTCTTCGCCACACGCATTTTTCTCTTTGCATCTTTGATGATTTCGTTCCGTGTACGCTTTAAAGGTTTTTTTAGAGCTTCTTTAGGTTTAGCCCCGGCCAATATGTCTTCTGCAGTGTTTAAGGCCTGATTGTAGCGCTTTCCTTCCAGGATGTATCTCCCCCTCTTCAGCAAAGGAACAGCCGTACGTAGTATGGATGAAAAAATGGATCCAAGTCCACTACCGCGCTGGTATCGCATCCCTCGATAGACGGTGAAAGGCTTTGTTATCCATTATAACTCAGTGCGTCGAAAGTGTAGCTTCACTGTTAAGCTCCCCGTCACCGAATGGGAAGTTTTCGCCCTCAATCGTTCTTATATATATTGTGATATTGGTTATTAAATTAGTTGCGACATTCACATAATGGGGTCTGTCATATGTAATACTCAAACTCCTTCCTCTATGGTTGGGGAGTGAGCAATGCGCAGCAGGCGTGCCTGGGTATCCCCAACAAACTGGTGCTCCACTATATTACTGTAAATATAGCACATGTCTGGGGACCTTTCAGACAATTTCTCCATCTTCAATTGATACATTAATCTGGACAAGTATACTGTGTCTCGTGAAATGTGTCTCTTTGGAAGGCTGCGCTATATCGGCCGTTGGTTAGAATTTTGAACTTTCTATGTTCTTTAAGACATCTGTTAGTCTTTGATTTTAGGATTAGTGTATGTGCAGGGTTGTTTACGATTTCATATACTAAATCATTCGTAAGGTTTGGTTTCTTAAACTTACGTTTAAGCCTCTCACAACATCCTCGGCCGAATCATATTGACCCGGCCCTAGTCTTACTTCTGTACTGTAATACGTGCAATCTTAGTCCAGCGATGCGCATAGTTTCATCCATAGCTACCCAGCTTTTTCACACTCGTCAATGTCTCTAAGAATCGTAAAAAAACGGTTTCTTCATGTTCAATATTTAAAAAGACGGTGTCCAGCTGAATTTCGCATATCCCCACCTCATACGAATCACGACCCAATTCAATATGCCCATGGAGTTCTGTTACAAAGTTGGCTAGCGTGTTGTTAGGGTGTACAGACAGGGACGAGGAGGACGGGAGTGTGACGTAGAAATGGTTAGGAGCCATGTTGCATACTATTTAAGCTTCATTATTGCATCAGCTTTTATATAGGTGTGAAGCTTTCTGGGTACCCTAGCCACTTCACCAGGTACATTTTTTCCTTCCTGAACCTTTGCTTCTAAAATTTTCTCAATTTTAAACACATTTTTTTCTAAATTAAACGCAACTTTCTGCAATTCTCGCGGTAAAAGCTCCTGAGATTTCTCCCCCATTCAAATCTTCAATGTATACATCATTATCACACCTTTAGTCTCACAGCCCTAACTTTAAAAATCTCGCGTGTCCATCCTTGCTCAAAACCCTTGCGAATTTATTCCCCGAACGCGACAGCCTTACATAATCATTGATTTTGAAGCGCACAGAGTGTGTGGTGGTGGTGGTGGTGATCCATCTCTTCTCGGGAGCGTACCTCTTTCTAAAACTTCGTTAGGTGTTGCCCCAATCGTGCGATGGTGTGAGCGGTTGTAGGATGATGCCAATGATTCCAGAATGTCTATAAATCTGTGTGTTTTTATGTGTAAAATAACGGTGCATGCGTTCCTTTATGGTGCGCTGAACTCTTTCAGCTAAAGAAGCCTTATGTATAGAATTGGTTGTGTAATAGCTGATATTAAACTCTGTCAACATATTCTGAAAAGCACGGCCTATAAACTCCTTCCCCATATCCGTACAAAAATAGCCAGGAACCCTGTTTTCTTTTAACATTAGCGTTTGGTGGCTTTAGCAACTGTTTCAGGTGATTTATTTTTCAGAGGAACTAGCCACAGATATCTAGAGAATACGTCTATTATGAATAGAATGTAGCGGTAACCATCGTTATACACAGAATATCTTTGCATGTCTGTTAAATCTGCTTGCCAAATAGAATCAATCGAGGAAGCCGTTGTCTTGGCTGTTTTAAACCTTTTTCTCACAGGCTTATGAAGCGTATAAGCGTCCTGCTCCCTCAAAAATCTTTCAACATCTTTTTTTCCTACTCCGTAAACACTTCTGTACAGTCTATCTACCCCGCCGTAAGAGGATGGGGTAGAAATGTCATAATAACGTTTAGTTAATACGTTAGCCATTTGCGTATTTTAGAGGCACGTGGGTAGGGTTGGTTTAACCTCTTCTTGCTCCTCTTCAAAGGTGTTACCGCCGGGGGTGACGGCGTCTTCAATTGTGCCACAGACGTTGCGTGTTCCAAGTCTTTTAACCTGTTCAGATTTCCTATCAACGTTTTAGGGACATTTATTTGTTGTAGTCTTGCTTTAATATGCTTCCATCCTGATGGTGATGGCCTATCCCACTTTCTCACCAGATCATGGACAATGTCTACGATATTCGATCCCTGTACCTTGATCCTTCCACAATGATCTCCCCTGTATCGGTCCATTGTATGGCGGGATCCTCATTCAATAGATTATAAAGACTTAAGCCTTTACTCCTCAATGTAAGTGGGAGGGTATTTTTAATACATGTTCGATATTTGTGTGGCTAATCTTTTTGGTTGGTCAGCTGTGTCGTCGGGTACAGGTCCTTTGTCGCCATCGTCCCCCGTGCTGTGCCTAATAATCACAGGAATCTCTGTAGGGATCTTATAATTTTCGTACTCGTGAAGAAATTTCTGCAGAGCTTCTTGGTATAAGATTCTTTTCTCATCAGGTGTTTTTTCACTGTTTAATAGGGCTAACAATTCGCTTTCCATTCTTTTAAGTCTGCTTTTACGGGGATCTAGATCCGTGTCTCTTTGCAGTGAAGCGTACACTCGTGGGGAATCACTACCACTTTCTTCATTATATTAATCTAGTCAGTAAAGGGCCCAAAACTGAAAATAAGATGGGAGAAATGACCCCGTTTGCACAATAACTCGTTTTTTCTTCGCTACAGTTTGACTTTTACGAGCGAGTGTACGTATTATGTTCTTGTAGCGGCGTAGGCGAGCCTTCTGATGGGTTTTCATTGATACATTGCAATTTATAACGTTAAGACAGATTTCACAGATGCATTTTAAAAAGTCGGCGTCGATATTTTTAATAAACATCTGCTGCATTGCCCGGGCAGTCGATGATAGATTTTTATTAATTCATGGTATTTCTTTAGTCTCTGTCATTCTGGAATATACACCGTTTCAGGCTCGTTTGGAAATATATTCGTTCGCAGAAGCACTCTAAACGTGTTTCGCGGATGAAGGTCGCAAAGCAAATATCCGTAACGCGTGCTTGTAGCTTCTTTATAAACTTCCAAAAACTCCTTACGCTGATTCGGGAACATTTGATGGCTAATACCCCAATTTGTGATACATCTCTACGTTGCGCGAATAAGACTAGATATTGCGTATTTAACGACACATCGCGCATGTATCTATTTTTGAAAAATAGATTCTGATTGATGAAGAACACGCTTATGTTAAGATGGTGGGAGTATACTGTAAATGTCTCGGCAAACGTTTTATCCATCTCCAACATGAGATCGTCAATTACAATGATTGTATGTTCAGTTCCCTTTAGCGAATTAACGTCATATACACCTTTGTGGAACAAAATATCATTTTGGTACTCGTTGAACACTGATTGATACGTCGAATAGCACCATATAACTTTATGCACAAATTTCGAGAACATCTCGCCCTTTTCTTTAATGATTTTAAGCATAAACACAGTTTTACCACATCCTGTAGGTCCAGATATAATACATGTGGATGGGCTCGTGAATCTGAATTTTTCTACAGAGTCCATTTCTAACACGTCACACTCCTAAGTGGGTCATTTACAAAATATTACAAATTTTGAGTGCTGATCCTTATATTTCTTCTCCCACAGAACCGACGATGAGGTAGAGCACCCTATCATTACGGATGACGATGACAGTGTAGTTGTGATCCCCCCTGAACCCTCACCAGCGATACAGGTTGCACGTCCAAAGCGGAGGTATGAGAACCCCACATCAGGTATAAAGCGGCCGAAATACGTACCTGTTGCAGCAGACCCCCAACCCTCAACCTCTTACGCAACAACCCCAGCAGCAGCACCTAATATACCCCCTTATTCCGCCCCCCGTTCTGTTAAGTCTACAATAATAGATCCCAACCCTCCTACGCAACAGGGCCCCCAGCAGCAACAGCACCTAATATACCCCTAATTCCGCCCCCCGTTCTGTTGAGGATGTTATTACGTTCGAGTTAGTGCGCGCCGCAGCCCCAACCCCCGCCTTGACTAGAAATCGGTATAGAGTCAGGGTCGATCCTAGAGCCCTGTATAGCAATGGAATTGAGCGCGGGATACGCAGGGTTGTAGAGCGTATTATAGAGTTTGCTCTTCAGAATCGCGACGAGCGTGAGGTCAGGACGAGTCTGTCCTTTGGGTTCGGGTCAGATGACGGTGATGTAGACGATTATTGGGTGATAGTACCGTTTAGACGTTTGGCTGCTGAAGATGTAGAATATATATTAGGGCGTATAATGCAAGCCGTCCAAAGTAGTATAGCCTTCAATATGGACAACTTCACGGTAAATATTGACCGTGTATTCCGTGTTGCGGGTCATAGTGCCATACCGTACACTCTTAACTTCAATTCTCCAACTATTTACCGAAGGCATATAAACGTCGATCGTGGTTGCGGCTTTATAGCAGTACTCTTAGCACGTATGTTTACTGTACAAAATACACGGACTCAAAAAATTTGGCTGCCTACGATCGTTGAGCGTGCCCGTAAACTAGCTGTAGACTGTGAACTTGAATTTGACTGTAATATGGGTCCTGAAGAGCTGAGAAAGGTAGAACAGGAAATGAATGTGCGCATAGTTGTATTTGGTTTGGATGATCGCCACCGGACTGTGTATGTTTTTAAAAGCTGTGAGAGAGATCAAACAAGACCCCTACTTATTTTAGGATTGTCAGGGACAACGTATCTCCCCATCCGTAATATAAGGGGGCTTTACGCGAGTTATGACAAAAGTCGAAAATATGGGAGACATCATGATTTGTGTAAGGGGTGCCTCGAGTTTGCGGATGATATAGTGAGACATTGTAAAGAATGTCACATGGTATGTGAGCAGTGTAAAAGCACCAAATGTGAAAGCCGTGTAGTTGAGAAGAGAGACTGTGATGTGTGTAGACGCACATTTTTCAATAATAGCTGCTTTGATCTCCATAAATCAATTGGTACGTGCAGGAAAATGAGAATCTGTGAATGTGGTATGTTTCACACAATGGATAATTGGGGAAAATTTAAGCACAAGTGCGACGTAATTCACTGTCCTACATGCCAGGAGGAATATAAGGCGGATGGAGTAAAGCATGTGTGTTATATGAAAGATGCTAAGCCTAAAAATAACCCTTGTATAACTGTGTACTACGATATAGAAACATATACGAACGCTGAAACCAAAGAAGTAATTCCACATTTACTTGTGAGCCAGACCATCTGTGATGAGTGTATGGGTATCGAATGTGACGAGTGCCCCAAATGCGGTAAACGGACAAACGTTTTTAAAACGAATGTCAGCGATAGTCCTGTGAAACTATTTGTGTCCTATATTGTCAAGTTAGCCGACAAGTTCAAAAAAATGACTGTGTATATTCTCGCCCATAACGGGGCAAAGTTTGACACGCAGTTCCTTTATAAGGAGTTGCTTGAACACGAATCCTCTGAGATATTTACAGGTGATCCATTGAAAAGAGGCAACAAATTAATACAGATGCAGATAAGAGGCAATGTACAATTTAAAGATACTTTATTATTCACACCTTGTAAATTAGCAAAGCTACCCAAGGTGATGGGAGTAGCAGCTGAAGTTTCCAAAGGATACTTCCCATACACTTTCCTCACCAGCGAGACTTTAAACTACGTAGGCCCACCACCCCCCAAACATTATTTTGACTGCATGGATGAACGTGAAGACTTTGATCGATACTACGACAGTTTTAATGAAAGCAACCCTTATAATATAGCTGATGAATGTGAGCGTTATTGCGTGAATGATGTGCGCGTGCTTAGAGTATGTTTCCAGGCCTTTAGAAGTATGTACATAGCCCGTTTCAAATACGATCCACTGCAAGTCGCAACCACCATCGCATCATTATGTTTTACGGTGTTCAAGAATAAATTCATGCCTAAAGACACCTTAGCCATTATTCACCGAAACAACCCCCGCAGTTACGGACACAAGGCTATTTACTGGCTCATACACCTGCAGCAACAAACAGGTGTATACATAAAGCACGCCCGCAACACGGGTGAAGTACCCATTAAGATTAATGGACGTGTTTTTTGGGTTGATGGGTTAAGTGAAAACCGTGTCACTGGTGTGAAGACTGTGTATTCCTTTAATGGATGCTGGTGGCATGGATGCCCCCGCCCTGAGTGCGGTATCGTCGGAGATATCCACGGTAGATCTCCTGCCGACTGTCTTGCAGGGACCCGCACCCGCGATCAACTTATAGGATCACAGTTCACTCACAAAGTCTTGTGGGAGCATGAATATGATGCACGGATGGAGACAGACGATGTATACCGTGAGGAAATAAAAACGATCAAGCGTTCAATGGTGCTGGACCCTCTCAAATGTGGTGATAGCTTGTTTGGAGGACGTACAAATCCATTCAGACTATACTTTCCACCTACGGTGGGCGTGAAGCTCCATTACTACGATTTCTGTTCTTTATACCCATACGTGATGAAGAGCCATCCGTACCCCGTGGGCGCTCCTGAGAAACTGGTGGGACCTAGCATGCTCTCCATCAATGAATTTTCAAAAAATTTGAATGATCATTACTTTGGGCTCTCTTTCGTAGACGTACTCCCCCCACGCAATTTATGGATGCCGATCTTACCTGTCGTTATCGACGACAAGCTCATGTTTCCCCTGTGCGTGAAGTGCGCGGAAGAGGATAACGGCGAATGTAACCATATACCCCACCAGCGTAAGATCAGAGGCGTATATACAAGTCCTGAGCTGGCCCTAGCCGTACGCCATGGTTATAGAATACTGAAGATACATGAGGTGTGGAGGTTTCAGAAGCTCCCCAACCTTTTCACACCATATATAAACGCCTTTTTGAAAGATAAGGTTGAAGCATCAGGGTATCCGCGAGGAGTTGATACCGAAGATGAAAAGTCTGCCTATATTCAACGTTACCGCGACCGCGAAGGTATACAACTTGATCGTGTCCAAATTGTAAAGAATCCTGGCAAGCGCTTTAGTGCAAAGTTATGTCTAAACAGTCTATGGGGAAAATTTGCGCAGAATACCGGCAGAGGGAACATTCATTTGGCACAAAGTTATAGCGATGTCTGGGATTATGCCAATGCCCCCGATAAAGAGGTCATGGAGATCGTGAATGTAGGTAATACTTACGTAATAAAGTACAACAACACTGAATTTGCCACAGATACCTCAAGGGTTACAAACATACCTGTGGCGAGCTTCACAACAGCCTACGCCCGTATAAAACTTTGGGGTCTATTGCATTCTCTTGGGCGGAGAGTATTGTATGCCGATACAGATAGCGTGATATTCACAGAGAGGGAGGGTGATTACATTCCCGCTATTGGGGAGTACCTCGGCGAGCTCACTGATGAGATCAAGGATGAGTATGGGGACGACGCATACGCCGACTCTTTTATCTCAACAGGACCTAAGATTTATGGGGTACGGGTTAGGGTAGGGGATGAAATGAAATATATCGTGAAGGCAAAGGGTATTACGCTCAACCATGCGAATCGGGAGGTTGTTAACTTTGAGTCGTTGAAGGATCTAGTATGTTTGCAACCTCACCAACTAATTGTAGGCACCCACAATTTTCGGGCACAGAAGCTGGAGGCGTGAAGGAACTTAGGGGTACGATGGTGTGCCGTAACACCTATAGGAAACGTTACCAGTTACCTGGCACCTATGATACCGTACCCTTTGGATACCAATGATGCTTCTAACTCACACGTCTTGTATATAATCGTATCTATTTGTAAATATATATTATATATATATATATATATATATATATATATATAACTTGAATATCTCGTTTATTAAATCGTATTTGTAAATATATATAACTTGAATATCTCGTTATTAAATAAATCAAATAGCGTTTCACTTTCTCCTTTGTGTGTGTGTGTGTGTGTGTGTGTGTAGGTGAAAGTTCTAAGCTCCGCCCACTGCGTGAGTCATGCTACTATCTGTGAGTCCCTGCGTGGTCAGTCGACCGCAGTAAGCCCGAGAGATCAGACATGTATTCAGATCAGACGTGTATTGAAATGGCTACCTTTAATATTGCTTGCACAACGTTTATGAAATGGTATTCAGTAAAGTGTGAGGATGTGGTGGATACCGAAAAACTTCCTATTCCCCCCTCCTATGCCTCTTTTAAAACCACATTGGATTGTGCGAAGTTCCAAGATGTACAAATACTCTACGGATGTTCTGGTGAGACTGTTGAAGGCTTTCGTTGCACAGACGATGTGCTGAAGTATGCTGCAGGCTAAAACTTTATAAAGTCTCACATACACCGTGAAGTAAAAGAAACAACGCGTGCAGAAGAGAAGCAGCAGGTATGGATAATGAGCCTTGTGGATGGGTGGTGTGACAAGCGGTATTACGTCATGCTACACCATGTCGATTACTCATACCCTACGTCTGAAAATGTGAATCTCGTGATCATGGACAATCTTAGGTGTTTTTATCACTATATTAACGTATATCATGATGAGGTTCATAGTGAGGTTGTGGCTAGTGCCATGCGTGAGTTTTTAACAGATTTTAGAGACGAGTATCGTTTGATGGGTAGAAAGGAAAAATATGAGCCTATGTTCCTCTCAAATAGTGCGCCGGAGTGTGGAGATGATTAGCGCCTAGTTCTTATCCAAAGTGCGTAGGCTGGTAGTGACGAAACGGAAAAACAAATATGTGCAACAATTCGAGTCGTACGAACATGCCCATTCACGTATCATCGAGTCAGCCGCCCGTCGAACCGTTCCTGCCTGTGCCTCACACGGCTCATAGTTATCTCAGAGCTTGAACCGAGTGGACGTGCGCTCTTCGAATACGATGGAACTTCCTTTGAGCAGCATTCTCAACGCCTCGTACGATGTGTCCGTGACGAAATCGTTGCGCGTGTTCAGGCGTAATTCCGGTACCATTAGCTATGTACTGGAAACGGAATGTAGACCGACAAACAAACGGGTTTATTTAAGTATCGAGGAGATGAATAGAATCTTTGTGATAGTTGATAAGTGGTGTGAAGATCGTTATAAAATACCTGCTAACGTAGGTACAAGAAGAGAGCAGATTAGTGACGCGCCCTCATACGCCGTTGTATGTACGTTGTGTATAAATAACGATCGGCCGTGCATTGATATAAGGCTGATGTGGAAGAATGCTTCTGATAATAACGCTCTTATTCCTACGCGAAACCGTTTCATCCTCGACAGAATGTTTGAAATCGTCGGATTCCGTAAACTGAAACCTATATTAGACGCGCGTGTTACGGATATGCTTTATTTTGATACAGTTCTTGAATACGCATACACTGCTCTGCTCGATGGGTTTACCGAGTGTAGGACTGGTGAGAATGGTCTAGTGCTGGATGTTTATTTAAAAAGTTTAGACTCTTTGAAATACCATGAACTTTGGTACAAAGCAATTGATCGGTACAAGGCTGAGCTCACCTACACCGTTCACCCTGAAGAACTATTTCTTTATATAACGCACAGTTGCCGTAACGATTTAGAAGATTATTTCAATTGCCGTTATGTTGAGTGAAGAGTTCACGATTGAAAAGCCCGAGTCGGTAGAAATAAACCCTCGATTGGAAAAGCGTTCTTATAAACTTGTGTTTAATAATGTAGCTAACGATGAACTCTTTGTGCGTGCTTTTGATTGTATTCTAGACGTATTTAAAGATGACTTGCCAACCGGTTGTAAAGTGGGGACAAAAATAGTACTGAACGATATGAAAGCCATTTATATCGAATACAGGTTTCCCTATACTTTAAGCGGTGAAATTTATTAAGCCGCATATACTGCGTAATGCAGAGCAATAATGATGTAATTGTAAACTCGATTAAGACCGATTTTAGTATTTTGAAAAAAAGTGAATTGTATATATATATTTTGCTTGACGATTATACGCATATTTCTATTGATTTGTGTTTATATATATATTTTGCTTGATATTTCTCCTGTACTGTTATGTACATATTGAAGTGTATATGAAATGTATATTTTATTTTATATATCACCATAATTGTGTGTGTGTGTGTGTATATTTCTCCTGTACTGTTATGTACATATTGAAATGTTTATTTATTTGAAATGTATATGAAATGTATATTTATTTTATATATAATTATGTGTATATTTCTGTTATGTACATATTGAAATGTATATGAAATGTATATTTATTTTATATATATATATATATATATATCCATAATTGTGTGTATATATTTCTGTTATACGCATATTCCTCAAATGTATATTTATTTGAAATGTATATTTTATTTTTATATATATATATATCCATAATTGTGTGTATATATTTCTGTTATACGCATATTCCTCAAATGTATATTTATTTTCTATATATTTATAATAAAAAGAATGATGCAATGTTGTTTATTGTTATGCCTTCTACTACCGGTATTCTAATAATGTATACAACAGGTATCTGGCAATATTTAAGCCTTCTAAGCCAACTGGCTGATTAGGAGTCTATAATAGTGTATACAATGGTATCTGGCAACTCTGTCTTCGGAATACATGGCGCTATCTGGCAACTCAGCCAACTGGCTGATTAGGCGTATATAATAATAATAATGTATGCAATAATACTGCTAAAAAGAGGTATCTGACGACCAGCCAACTGGCTGATTAGGAGTCTATAATAGTGTATACAATGGAATACATGGCGCTATCTGGCAACTCAGCCAACTGGCTGATTAGGCGTATATAATAATAATGTATGCAATAATACTGCTAAAAAGAGGTATCTGACAACCATTTACAGCCAACTGGCTGATTAGGAGTCTATAATAATGTATACAATGGTATCGCGGTATCTGGCAACTCAAGCCATTTACGCCAACTGGCTGATTAGGAGCCTATAAAACAACGCCAACTCGGCTGAAGTCTTAATGTGCACTTGGCTCCTGCCAGGTGAAGTGGTGAACACCTCTCCTCCTTTCTCTCCTCCTCATCCTTTCTCTTGGGGGATAACGCCGCCTCCAAGTTTTCCCCCACCCCCTTTGCAACAACCCCCTTCCCCCCTTTGCAACAACCCCACCCCCTTTGCAACATTACATAATAACCTGCAACATCTTACACTCTCACTCTCCCTTTTGCGGCTATACTACTAATCTAGATTCAAAGCCAGCGTTTGAAAGAGTAAAAGTATGGGTACAACATACGGCCTCAGCCGTAAGATCAGTATACAGGATGAGCCACAATATTTTTTCAAAAGTTTGGTAATAGTTTTTTTGGCCCACCCGGTATATATATATATAGTGACGCAAAAGTCAGGACACATACGAACTATGCTTTTCAGTGCAAATATATATGTATACTGTACTTGCATTGAAAAAGCATAGTTCCTATGTGTCTAGGCTTGCCAATCCTCTCGGACTCCCGGGAATCTCCCGGAATTATATTATATATTCTCCCGACTCCCGGAATGCTTACCTAATCTTCCGGATTCTTAAAACAAAAAAATCTGCTCGTAAATAAAACACTAGTATCCCACACAATAACTAAATTAATGTTTTTATAGTTCCTAAATGTAACTTACAAAAAAAAAATAGTTACTGGGCACTGGCATTTGAAGTTCGGAACTTGACTGAGACGCCAGAACCAAAACTAGACTTATTTCAGATAAGTTTGTTTCTGGCTTCCCGGCTCCACAATTTTCGTCAGTCGTCCCTCTCTTATCTATCAGGCCGTTGGTCATTTGGTTGAGTTGGCTCGCTACTGTTACAGACTTTTCTAGTCTCCAGTTAGCTATTTTATTTTAATTTACCATGGCAACCGCTTAATTAATATATATATATCCCGAAATTGTACTTCAGAAAGTTGGCAAGCCTATATGTGTCCTGACCCCCTCCCCGCGGGCGGTCTTTCTGGGGTGGATCGCCGCGGGCTCCTGCCTCCATGTGGCGAGGGGGGTCAGCCGCAGCTGGGGGCCCTGCCGGGTCCCCCGCCCGGTTGCGAAGTAGACTTTTAACATACCCTGCTATCCTACAGCCCCCTCTTTCCTGTCTTCCCCTCTTTCCCCTCTTCCTTGCCCCCTCTGTTTTTTTTTCTGCTTTCTCTTTTCACTTCGCGCGCCCCGTGGGCTGCCGGGGCTGGTCGCTGGGGGTCTCGCTCCCATGGCCGGGGCCGGACTAAGTTGGCTGGTAGGGTGCCCGGGCCTGGGACCCTGGGGGGCCTTGATCTTTGCTGCCGGCGGGGGAGAACTCTCGATGCTGCAAGGGCCCCTTTTGAAACGGGGGTACCCGCATGGGACGAGGCACCCACCCCCCGCCGGCGTGCGCTTGGTCCCCTTGGGCCCCGGGTAATCGGTTCCCCGCGCCCCGGGCGCGAAACAACAATAAAAATTTTTGTATGGAAACATTTACAAATCTAATGGACCTCGTTGACGACCCGGCTTGTGCATATGACCTCCCTCTGACTACCTCTTTGGACCGTGGGTCTGGTAAGGGCAGTCGGCAGCCCTCGCCCACCCCGTCTGCTCTTCTTGCCGACACTCCTCTCCCTCTCTTCCCCAGGCTCGTGGCGCCGCTGCCCGACCCCCGCCAGTAGCGGATGGACCTGCAGTGGACCCCCGACCCCTGGATCCCCCCATATTCCACGTCCCGATAGGGACCCATCTGCTTTTTCGCCCTCAGGTGGGAAGCCCGCGGCCCCGGTCGCCTCCCACTCCGGTCGGGCCTCATCGCCCCCGGCCCCCTCGGCCCCTGGGGGACGTGGGACCCGACGTCGCCGTCCGCCTTTCTCGTCTTCCCGCCCCCTCGAAGTTCCGGTGGTGTTTGGCCAGACGGCTTCACTCGGCCTTAGGACGATGGACAAGTTCCTCGTCCTCCGCCCCTCCTCCTCCAAGCCCCTCCCCACTAACCACGAACGCCTCTTTCGAGCGATCCATGGGAGGACGGGGACGGCGCGTTTTGACCTTCGGCCTCAGAGGGATGGCTCCATTTTGATAAGGTCGCGTTCCTCTGCCGAAACCTCCTCTCTGCTCGCTATCCCCGATGTCCTGGGCTGCGGGATCACGGTGACTCCCCACCCCCGCCTCAATCAGTGCCAGGGCACGATCTACGCTGCTCGTCTTCTACCCCTCCCGGTGGAGGACCTCCAGACTGACCTCGCCTCCCAGGGTGTGGTGAGAATATACCGTTTTCCCGACAGATCGCGATCCCCATCCGTCCCTTCTCCTCGCCTTCTCCTTACTTTTGACTCACTGGTGCCCCCCGTTTCGGTATTCTGGGGCTTTGGTGAGAGACGAGCATGCGAATTCTCGGTTCGGCCATACGTGCCAGATCCTACGCGCTGTTTTCAGTGCAATAGGTTTGGCCACGTGAGCAGTTCCTGCCGTCAGCCGGCCCCGTTGTGTGTCCGCTGCGGCGGCCCTCCCCACCCCTTGCCCTGTACTGCTCCGCCTTCCTGCACCAACTGTCATGGACCGCACCCTGCTTCATCCCGCTCTTGCCCGTCCTTCCTCTTTGAGAGGGAGGTTCGGGCCCTCTGTTCATCAGAATTTCTCAGCGCTCGGGAGGCGCGGGACCGGTTGCGTGGCCGCGAGGCCCGGCGTGGTACCTCGTACGCCGAGGCTCTCCGTCCCCGGCCGCCGCGGCCCAGACCCCGTCCTCACCGGCGGTTCCCGACGCGCCTCCACCCACCGTGTCCGCTACTCCCTGTCTATCCTCTGCCGCCCAGCGGACTCCCGCCGCGGCTCCCTGTACTACCAGCGCGTCCCCACGTGCTCCCTCCGCGAACGCCGATGCTTCGTCGGCAACCCCCCCTGCCCCTTCTACGCCCTCTCCACCGGCGCTTTCGGCCACCCCCATTCCGGACCGTGACCCGCCGTTACCCATGCGGGCCGCACGACGGAGGGGAACGGGCCGCAAATAGGCCTCGCATCACCTTCCTCTCCCAGACACAAACGCCCCCTTCGCCCTACCATCCCGGTGTCCTCACCGTCCCCGCTGCGCAACCGTTATGGACGCTCCCCCCTGGGGTCCCCGACGACCCTCGTGGTGTGGGCAGAGATACATCCCTCACCGGTTCGGTCGATGGACCCACTGGAGGGGGAACTCGCCCGCCTGGTCGGCGTGGGTGGGATGTGCACGCCCCCGCGCGTGACCTGCCCGACCTCTCTCCTTGACCTGCCTATGCATCCGGGTGAGGTATCCTTTTCCACTCCCCCTTGTAGTCCAGCCTCCCCTGCACCTCCGGTGAAGGGAGGGGCCTTCTGGATACCCCTCACGTCCCCTTCACTGCATCGCTCTCCCCCGGGCGTCCGGGTGACTCCTCTTCAGGAGGATTTGCCGGCGTCAGGATCCACATCGCCCCCCCCCGTCGGGGTGACCCTCGCCTTCGCCCACGTTCGGCGTCCCCCGTTGGGCCCCGGGGCTTTCCAATCCCCTTGTTAATCTCGGGCCGCCCGATCGGCCCACCCACCCCATAACCATCCGTTTCGCAGACTTTTCTACCCCTCATATACTTCGCTCCTGCAGTGGAACATCCGCGGGCTCCTGGTAGGCCTCGAGAGTCTCTCTTCTCCCCTGGCCTCCAGGTGTCCGGCGTGTTTCTGCCTTCAGGAGACGATACTGGGCTCCCGTTCCCTCCCTCGAGTGTCCGGCTACTGCGGGCTCCCTTCCCCGCCTCTCGATGGGGCGGGTAGGGGGGGCTCCGCGGTCTTCGTGCACCGCTCCGTCCCTTTCCGCCCCCTCCCGCTCCGTACTGTCTTGCAAGCTGTGGCCGTGCGCCTTTCTTTGTGGCGTCAGCTCACGGTCTGCTCTCTTTACCTCTCCCCTAACGTTAGCCCTGTTCAAAAATCAACTTTTTCTTATTTTCATAGGTTTCTGTACTTTTTCCCATGCTTTTTGACCTGAAAAGGCCGAAAATCACAACCATTTTGACCTAGGTTGTTGGGAAGCATTGCCGCATGGAGCTTTAAGTTTTCTGCCTTGAAATCGGCCAAAAGCACCAGTTCCGGGGTCCCTTGAATCATGTTTTGCACTATAACCTTTTATCTAAACAAGATAGAGCAACAAAATAGGCACCAAATTAAAGTGTTTTTAATCCTCTTTCTAACTTATACAATTATGATAGTCTTGGAACAAGAAATGGCACATTGGTACATACAAAGATTTCAGAAATATCACAAAATTCGTTTTCTCACACTCAAGGCAGACAAGGCGCCTTATTCATGACACAAATTTGAGATTAACATTTTGTCACAAGTCTAATCGATCAAGAAGTGAAAGCATTACATGATGATTAATTTCATAATGACATTTACACAGTCAGTTGTTGAGAGTTTGTTTCTTGAAGCTGTCAAAGCGGCGTCTGTTGAACTCCACAGCTTGAAGGAGATAGTCCCTTTGCTTGGCATCTGTTGTTATGACATTTGCAAAGTCGCTCATCATCTTGACACCACGTTCAGCAATGTCATTCACCGCTTTCAGATTCTTAACATAGTCCAACGCTTTTCTGTAGTCCTCATTCTGTGGCCAAGACGTGACAGGTTCCAGAAGCCACTCGGATCCAATGTTCAGTGTGTCCAGCAGGAAATGTGATTCTGGGCCAATGAGATCAACCAGGGTGGTCTTAGCTGTGACTCTCTGGAATAGAGGCTTTCCTGTTCTGAAGCTGTCTGGCTTCTCAGTGGCATGTAACTGGGCAGCAATGTCGTGCTTCAATGTGTCACTCAATCTACTGCTGAACAGGGCAAATGGCACGACTTCCTGCGTCAGGTACCATTTGTGGTTTTCCATCTTATTAAGTACTGCATCAGCAAGCTCTGGGTCAGTTTTCTTGTACTTCAACATGTCCTGGATTAGACTTAGATCATTCACGGGAGCATCTGCAGCAGACATTGACATCATCCATACAGGAGTGTAGAACAGCGCAAGGAAGGTGTTGAGTCTTTCCAGCTTTGATACAGTGTCTTCGTCGTACTCAAGTTGATCTGCAAACATCAGCATTTTCATGGAGTACAGGTTTCTGGCCATCCATCTGGCCTGATGAATGGCGCCTGGTCGACTCCAGTGAATACCTCGAGGAGGCGTTCCTCCAAGAACAATGACTGTCAGTTCAGCCATTTCCCTGTAGTCGGCTCTTGGAAGCCTTTCTGCTGTTAGAATGTCTTGGAGTATTTCTTCACTCTTCTTCTTCTTTTCCTTCAGCCATTTGCTGTTGATAGCCAGCATCTTTGGGTTTTCCTTGGACAAGTCCGTCCAAACATCCTTCAGATGCTCAAACCAGGGATTATCTGGCCCCTTCACCTTCCCAAACAGCTTCTCCCAAACTGCTCCTACTAGGATTTCCAGGATGTGATGTCGACAGGCCAGATAAAACACCTTTTTGTTCAGCATTTTCTCTAGCAGTTTGGCAGCTCCTCTGTGAACTCCACTGTTACTGGATGTAGTGTCAAAAACAAGGGCAGTAACATTATCCGTAAGTTCCCATGTCTCCAGTAAATCCATTGAAGCCTCAGCCTGAGCTGTGCCAGAAGAATTGTCGATGACAGGTACTCCCAATAACTTTCCTTCAGTGTATGAAGGTGGACCAGACACTAGCACAGCTAAAGTCTCTGAGGTACTTCCAGGTTCACTGCCCAAGACATCTTTGAGCAACTTTCCATCCCAGTGTAAGGCAGCGTACTGTGGGGGGTTTTCACAAAACTTGGACATGTGACTCTGGCTGATATTATACCTGGACAGCATTCTGTTGCGACGTGTTGTTGAGGTTGAGATGACGAAGTTATCCAGATCAGCCCCTCCAGCTTTCAAGGTGGCAGAAACCATGGCAGTAACTTGATTGTCTGATAAACCAAGACGATCAGCTGTATTGCAGATAACATCACATTCCATGACCTTCCTTGGAAACGTCAAAGTCACACTAGTCACACTAGTCACAGTGTCTTGATGGTGAGAACATCCAGGACGAGGCTGATGGTAATCCATGTCCTCTGTGTTAGCGTCGTTGTCAGTTGAGTCACCCCAGGTAATGTCATCCACATGAACAACTGCCTCTTGTTCTGCTGCAGCTGTAAAATAGCACAACATATTAAGACAGTAATTGTTAAGTACATGCTAAATATCGCAATGGAGTAAAACTTAAAACTTTTTGTAACGTTCAAAGTAATTAGTTTTACCTTGTTCTTGTCTATGCTGCAGTCTTTCATTCCTCGCTGCTTGCTGCAGGGATCTTGTCTCAAAAATCTTGTCATGACCAGACATATGACCTTTCCTCTCAGTCTTTTGGTCTTCGTAGAACCTGATATCCTCATCTTTCTTCTCTCTGGATAACAGTCTGTTGTTCTGTATTTCCTGGATTGCATCTGGAGCTCCTATATCGAACAGGCTGTCTAATTCCAGCACAAATGCTCCTCTTTTTCCTCCAGGGTTACTTGCTCTTCCTTTGCTTTTCACCAGAGCACGATGTTTCTCATGTAGTTTCATGAAGAGCTTCATTGCGTTGTACTTGGTCATTGTCTTGATCCTAGCCATCTGCCAGAATGGGATGATAGATTCAACTGTTTCATATGCAAGGTCTTGAACCATGGGCCTCCCTGCATTTTCCGGTAAATTCTGAAGATTAAGGAAATACTGGAACGCCTGTCTGTTGGTGGGAAGCTGGGAACCACTGATAAAAGCTGAAGGGTATCCAACCAGGAAAGTTTCAGTGAGAGATCTGGTAGATGGCCCAGTTGACACCTGCCTGTGGACAGTACGTGGAGGTTCTGAGATATCAACTGTGCGCCCACGGAGCTCCCTCAGCTCCTTGCTTAATGCCATTGTGAAGTTGTAACTTGTAGATGGTTTTCTAGATTCTGATTGAGTTTCTGTTGTTTCCTGAAAAATGATAGAAAATTATTATTAATATTATTATTATTATTAATTATTATTTATTTATTATTATTATTATTAATTATTATTTATTTATTATTATTATTATTATTTATTAATTTTATGCTCTTTCATTTGATACCTAATTTGTTGCTCTATCTTGTTTAGATCAAAAGTTAAAGTGCAAAACATAATTCAAGGGACCCCGGAATTGGCGCTTTGGCCGATTTCAAGCAGAAAATTTAAAGCTCCATGCGGCAATGCTTCCCAACATTCTAGGTCAAAATAGTTGTGATTTTCGGCTTTTTCAGGTCAAAAAGCATGGGAAAATGTACAGAAACCTATGAAAATAAGAAAACGTTGATTTTTGAACAGGCCTACCCTAACGTACGCCCTCCACCCGATTCTCTCCGTGACCTAATTCTGCAGCTTCCCCGCCCTTTCCTGCTTCTCGGGGACTTCAACAGTCGGGACCCGGCCTGGGGGGACGTTTGCTCCACCTTTCTCTCCGGGACCCTTCTCTCCCTTATGGACGAGCTAGAGTTCACCTTTCTGAACGATGGCTCCCCAACCTGCCTCCACTCGGCCCATGACAGTTTCACCTGTATTGATCTTTCCCTGGTTTCCCTCGATATCGTGACGGAGTTCACCTGGGAGGTCCTGCCGGATTCTTCCGGCAGTGACCATTTCCCTGTGTGTCTTACCCCAACCCGTCTCCTCCCCACCACCTCTGTCCGCCCGCGCTGGCTGTTCGCCCGAGCGAAATGGGCCTCATACACGAGGTGCACGGCGATCTCGCCGTCCATTCCTGCCTTTCCCTCCGTTAGTGAGGCCCTCGCCTTTCTCGAAAGCAAGATCCTCTCGGCTGCCACCAGTTGCATCCCCCGTACCTCAGGCTCCCCCAGGCCGCGCAGCGTCCCATGGTGGACCCCAGAGTGCTCCCGTGCCGTTCAGGAGCGGCGCCGTGCTGGCCGTCGCTTCTACCGGACCCGCCAGCCGGAGCATAAGATGGCGTTTCAGCGCCTGAAGGCAGTGGCCCGTCGGGTCTTGAAATTAGCCCGGCGTACCTCCTAGCGGAGTTACGTGTCCGGGATCTCCTCCTCGACCGCCCCCTCGACTGTTTGGCGCAAGGTGCGTAGCTTTGAGGGGACCCGTGTCCCCCCTCGACACCCGGTGCTTCGGGTCGGGGACGACGAGTTCGTGTCCGATCCGGAGGCCGTCGCGAACGCACTCGCGGCGCACTTCGCAGCCATCTCCGGTTCCGATTCCCCCCACTCCCGCCGCGACCCACCGGAATTTCCACCTCATAGGGATGACCCCTATAATCACCTCTTCCACATGACAGAGCTTCGGGAGGCCCTCCGCCCCCGACGCTCCTCCGCCCCCGGCCCCGATAATATCCCCTATGACTTGTTTCGGCGCCTCCACCCCTCTGCTCTCAGCTTTCTACTGGACCTCTATAACCGGATTTGGTTGGAGGGTTCATTTCCGGACCGGTGGCGTGAGTCCATCGTCGTCCCCATCCCGAAGCCCGATAAAGACCCCTCACTCCCGTCGAACTATCGCCCCATTTCCCTAACATGCTGTGCCTGCAAGGTGATGGAGACGATGGTCGCCTCGCGGCTGTCCTTTACCTTGGAGGCGAGTGACCAGTACCCTGCTACCCAGGCTGGTTTCCGGCGCTTCCGGTCTACCACCGACCCCCCTCCTCCTTAGCCATGACGTGCAGGAGGCTTTCTCCCGGCGTCAATTTGTACTCGCCGTCTTTTTCGACCTCCAGAAGGCCTACGATACTACCCGGCGGAGCGCGGTCTTCGACTGCTTACGCTCCCTGGGTTTCGTAGGCTTTCTCCCTTCCTTTATTTATAACTTCTTGTCCGCCCGTTCTTTCCGCGTCCGCATCGGTTCTACCCTCTCTGACCGCTTTCCGTTGGAGGAGGGTGTCCCTCAGGGTAGTGTCCTTAGCGTCTTGTGTTTCTCACTCGTGATGAACACAGTCGCTACGGTCCTGCCTACATCCGTTCGTAGCTCCCTCTATGCCGATGACCTGGCTATCTATTGCTCTGGCCGCCTCCCGTCTTTGGCTGAACGTCGGCTCCAGCTGGCCATCAACGCGGTGGTTCGCTGGGCGTCCTCGGTTGGCTATGCTTTCTCGCCCTCTAAGTCTTCCAGTATGCTTTTCCGTCCTCGGCGCCTCCGTCTGTCGCATACCTTCGCCCTTACCCTTGCCGGCACTCCTCTTCCCCTCGTCCCATCCGTTAGATTCCTGGGTATGACCCTCGACGGATTTTTCGGTTGGGTTCCACACCTTAGGCGGCTGCGGCAAACATCTCGCCGCACCCTCTCCCTTTTGGGTCATCTGTCCCACACGACCTGGGGGGCGGACAGGCGTACTCTGCTGCGCCTGTACACCTCCCTGGTGCAATCCCGTGTCGACTACGGCTGTGTGGTCTACAGCTCCGCCTCCTCTCCGGCACTCCGTATGCTGGATCCTCTTCTCCACCTTGGCCTTCGCCTGGCGTCGGGTGCCTTCCGCTCGTCCCCTGTCGCTAGTCTTCAGGTGGACTGTGGACACCCCCCCTGCCCCTTCGCCGGGGCCTTCTCATGGCGAAGTGTTACCTTCGCATCTGCCGCCTTCCGATGTCCCTACTCTTCTCCGCGATCTCCCAGGCGCTACCCCGGCCTGACACGTGGCATTTCGCTGCCTCTCTGGCCGAGATTTTCTCGTCCCTGGGGATCCCCCCACCCTCTATTCTGCCGTTCTCCTTCGATCTGTCGCCCCCCTGGCGGACCACCCCTATCTGCCGTTGCCAGGCGCTCCGTGGCCTGCGTAAGGAGTCTCCTCCAGCCGTCCTCCGGTCTTCTTTTCTGGCCCATCTTCCCGTCCATTCGGACGACGTTCCCGTCTACACCGACGGCTCGCGCTCCCCTGCAGATGTCGCGGCCGCCGTCTTCTCTCCGTCATTGTCACCTACCTCCCGGGGTATCCCCCTGCTGGTTCAGGCCTCCATCTTTTCCGCGGAGCTCTTTGCCCTTCTGGAAGCCCTCCGTCTGGTATCGGGTTGTTCGCGGTCCTCCTGTACCATTTTTTCGGACTCGCTGAGCGCCCTTCAGGCGCTCGAGCGCTATGATTCCCCGGACCCCCTCGTACGCCTTATTCAACAGGAGTACCATGTTCTGCACACCGTTCACCGGATCCGGGTCACCTTCTGCTGGGTTCCTGCCCATGTTGGTGTTTCCGGTAATGAGGCGGCGGACCGCATAGCCCGGTCCGCCGCCTCGCTGCCTCCCCTCCCCCTCCCGCTCCCCTTCTCAGACTATGTGCAGGTCTTTCGTTCCTTTTACGACCGCATGTGGCAACAGTCCTGGGACGATGCCACCGGAAATAAACTCTGGTCCATCCGCCCCCGTCTGTCATATTGGGTGTCCTCTTTCCACCGCTCCAGACACAAAGAGGTCGTCCTTGCGCGGCTTCGCATCGGCCATACGCGCCTCACGCACGGCTATCTTATGTTCCGGCAGGAGGCTCCTCGTTGCGCCTCCTGCCAGTCGCCCCTCACCGTCTCTCACATCCTTGTGGAATGCCCCACCCTGTCGTCAGTACGTCGTCGCGCCTTCCCGTTCCTTTCTGATTTCCCCCTCCCCGAACGTTTACGCCTTATGCTCGCTGAGAGCCCTCTCTTCTCGCTTGACCGTCTTTTCCTCTTCCTCTCCCAATCTCGCATCCTATCTGAGCTTTAGGTGACTTCTCACCTGTAGTCCGCTGTTCTCCCTTTTCTAGTGCCTTTCCTCCGTCTCCGTTTCTCTTTCTCGTATTCCGCCTCGCCATGATATCCGCTACCATATAGCGGGAAGTGGCGGTAAACGCCCCAATACAAAAAAAAAAAAAAATGTGTCCTGACTTTTGCGCTACCCTATTATATATATATATAGTACAACATATGATACCTTTCATAAAGAGAGGAAACAGATTCCGAAATAAGTTATTTCTAAGAATATTTGGACTGTAGATACTAAATTTAATAGATATCAACGAATACATACATCTGTTTCACCAAATCAGGAGGATGATTCGTACGGGTATTATTTTGTTCGTTCAAGGTAATTTAGGAGTCGTCGTTCTCCTGAAAAGGATAGTATGTTAAGCGACGTTGGGTCTGGGTAGCCGTCTTCTCTCAAGGTGATGTAACGACCCGTGGTTCGGATCCCACGTAAAATTTAGGTCCCCTCCGTTATTTGACTTAACTTTTTGCGAAAAGATAAACATTTCGAATTAGGAGTTAACTGTATATTTTTTTCGCAAACACCTTCAAACTACTTTTATATTGAGAGATTCTTTCGAGACTGTGTAACCCATTTTATGGTGACATTGGTGATGACGCTACTCATTTGTGTGATGAAATGAAAAGAACCACGAAGGAAAGGAAACACAAAATGGTGCTCAAGCGCTTTCATCTAATGACATCCTCAGGAACACTGAAGTGAATAAAGAGTTCGAGACTATATATACTACACACACAAAAAAAATATATATATAAAATAAATATAGAAATAAAAATTGTGGGCGGAGCATACAAATTTGTAAGGGAAAACTACTAAAATTTTAGCACTTTGCCCTTCTTGTCTAAATCCGTTCTGAACGAATTCAAAACAACAGGATCAAGTGGAAAAAGACCCTGGTTCATGTTAAAATTATTTGCAAGTTGAATAATAGCAGACTCAAGAATATTTCTATCAACAATGTTGCTAGAGTGAAACAAAACTGAAGCATTATTCCAATCAATACAGTGGGATAACTCTGACAAATGGACAAAAAGGGCACTGGACGACTGTCCCATTCTAACGGAATATTGGTGCTGTTTTACACGCGTGTGCAAATCCTTTCCCGTCTGACCAATGTAAAAGGAATCACATTGTTTACAACCAATTTTATAGATAATGCCTGAATTATTGGTAGGGCTATTTTTAACTATGATATTTTTCACAATATTGTTATATGAAAATACTACATTAATATTCAAAAGTTTAAGTACATTAGCAATGCCTAAAAAGCCCGGGAAAAATGGAAGTACTAAAATATTCTTTGCCAAAGTGCGAGTGTTTTTATTCACGCGATAGAAGGTTCGTTTTGCCTTGTTAAGACCAGATTCCATAAACGCAGGTGGGTAGCACAGATCATTTTCAATACCGTTGATTTTTTCTAATTCGACATCCATGTATTCCGGACTGGCGATCCTAAGAGCGTGGAGAAACATTGAAGAAAATATGGCGTTCTTAATGGGAGTGTCATGTCCGGAGTAAAAATGTACATAGGACAAATTGTTTGTTTTTTCCGATAGAAACTAAACTTCAAACCTGGACTTTCCCTATATATTTTTTTTGTGACCTATATATAGTCTCGAACTCTTTATTTACTTCAGTGTTCCTGAGGATGTCATTAGACGAAAGCGCTTGAGCACCATTTTGTGTTTCCTTTCCTTCGTGGTTTTATTCATCATAAATATTTTTCACGTGTTACCTTCGTGAAATAATTTTCATATATGTATATACATATATATATACAGGGTGTTTGAAAACTTTCTGTACAAATTGTAATGGGGGATAGGCAACACCAAGACAAACCCTTTTCGTCTATAAGTGTATGTCCGCTGACGTCACCATTCGGCGCGAGAGGGCGCCGCTGCAATTGGCTAAAAGGTGAAGTGGGCTAGACTCGCGCTTGCCGCGGGCATTCTTAAATCGGACGTAGTACGCGTAACATGTTTATTTAAAGAAGGCATGTTTATTTAAAGAAGGTGCTGAAAGTTGCGACCGGTAGCATCAATGCATGCCTGACAGCGTCGAAGCATTGACCGACGTACACGTCGAAAGATTCCCGGCATTTCGGGAACAGTTCCAGCGGCGACAGCGATTCTTGCTACGAGGTCTTCTTCTGAGTAAATGGGAGTCTCGTACACGAGGTTCTTCATGTGTCCCCACAGGAAGAAATCGAGGCATGTTAAATCGGGCGATCTCGGTGGCCAGGCTACGGGCCCACCCCGGCCTATCCATCGGTCCCCAAAAGTGGCGTTCAGATAATCCCGCACATCGTTGCTGGAGTGTGCTGGGGCCCCGTCGTGTTGAAACCACATTCGTCTACGAATAGCCACGGGAACATCTTCCAGCAGTTCCGGCAACGTTTCTTCAAGAAATATCCGATAAACCCGCCCGTCGAGTCGGGCAGGCAGCAGGTACGGCCCAATCAACTTGCCATGGACGATACCCGCCCAAACATTGACGGCGAACCGTTCTTGATGAGCATGCACCCGTGTAGCATGTGGATTTGCGTGCGCCCACACGTGAGAATTGTGCATGTTAAAAACACCCTCACGTGTGAAACAGGCCTCATCTGAGAACAGCACATAAGCCGGAAAATTAGGCTGCACCGTTGTCTGCTGCAGAAACCAGCGTGCGAATTCCACACGAAGAGGGTAATCCCGAGGTTGTAATGCCCGGACTCTCTGACGATGAAACGGATGTAACTGCTGCTCGTGCAACACTCTCCAGACCAGGTCGTGGTTCACACCAAGGATACGTGCAACACCTCGCGTGCTTGCGCTTGGATTGTCCTCAAATCGCCGTAGGATTTCTTCTTCCATGTCAGGAGTGCGCACGTTTCTCTCCCGACCAGTGTCATGCATGTTTGCATGGAATGTTCCAGTTTCTCGCAGTCGCCGATGCAAATGCGCAAACGTTTGGTGGTTTGGCACACGTCTGTTTGGGAAGCGCTGTCGGTACAACCTCACAGCAGCTCTTCCATTTCCATTGGCAGCCCCATACACCATATGCATGTCAGCCATCTCAGCAGTCGTGAAGCGCTCCATGTTACGCGTACTACGTCCGATTTAAGAATGCCCGCGGCAAGCGCGAGTCTAGCCCACTTCACCTTTTAGCCAATTGCAGCGGCGCCCTCTCGCGCCGAATGGTGACGTCAGCGGACATACACTTATAGACGAAAAGGGTTTGTCTTGGTGTTGCCTATCCCCCATTACAATTTGTACAGAAAGTTTTCGAACACCCTGTATATATATATATGAAAGGTTTTGCAGCTTCGCAAATTATCACACACACACACACACACACACACACACACACATTTGTTACTTATGAAATTGATATTTTATACAATAAATATTAATATAGGGCAGTTTGTTAAGGTTTATTTAACTGGTAATCTGTCTGATTAAAACTCGTACATTTGCTTCATTGAAGTAAATGTTCGAAATTCTTTCCAACTTCTTGAATGCATGCCTCAGCTCGTCGCACCAGTGATTGTCTGACACACTAAAAAATTTCTGGAGTATCGCGGATCGTTTCGCAATTGTCTTGAACTCGTTGCCACAATTCATCACGTGCTCGGACTTCTGTAACATAAAGTAGGCTTTTTAAATGGCCTCATAAGTAATAATCAAGACGATTTAAATCTGGTGACCGAGGTGGCCACGGAATAGAACCACCGCGCCCTATCCACCTGTCAGGATGTAAAAAATTTTTAAAAAATCTTTAAGAGTTTAATTTTTCTGTAAAAAGTGCTATAGCTCGAAACCTACGGGTTTCTCGACCTACTAGGGGCACTCAATATATTTTGTCCCACCCTTTTTCTTAGCTAAATATAATAGGCCATGGGGCTGAAATGTCTTTTCGGCCGTAAGTTTGAACTTTCTGCGCTTCACATAACCGGATTTTTCCAATTTTAACCTCCCCTCCTTGTATAAAACCGCTTTTAAACGCCTTTGTATAAAACCGATGGTTAACGCAGTTTCGAAAATGGTGTCTGACAGTGATATGCGTCGTAAACAGAGCTGTTATCGAGTTCTTAACCGCAGAGAAGGAAACAGTTGGAAATATTCACAAACGTTTACGGAGATGCTGCTGCTGTTCGAAGCACAGTTGGAAGCTGGTCTAAACGTGTGAGATCATCGGAGAGAGGGAGAGCCAGCCTCGATGATGAGCCACACAGCGGTCGCCCGGCATCGGCTGTGACATCTCACACTGTGCAACGTGCTAACAGCATCATTCGATCGAATCGGCTAGGAATTAGTGAAGGAAGTGTGAATACGATAATTCAGCAACTGGGATACTCAAAGTGTGTTCACGGTTTGCTCCTCGCGAACTGACTGAAGATCACAAAGCCCAAAGAAAAGAAATTGCTTCCGAGTCGTTGGTTCGATACGAGACAGAAGGGGATGACTTCCTTTCACGAATTGTGACCGGGGAGTGGGGATGAGACTTGGGTACACCACTTTGAACCTGAAACAAAACGCCAATCCATGGAGTGGCATCACGCAGACTCCCAACGCAAAAAAAAGTTCAAAATGACTCCCTCTGCAGGAAAGGTTATGGCCATCATCTTCTGGGACATGAAAGGGATGATTCTGGTGGACATTATGAAGAAGGGACAAACAATGAACTCAGAGGCATATATTGCTATCCTACAGAGACTCCAGAGACGTATAAAGCGAGTTCGACCGGAGAGAAAACTGGAAGACGTCCTTATTTTGCATGATAACTCAACACTACACAACATTTTGCAAACAAGAGAGGCCATCACAAAATTGCGCTTCACTGTGTTACCCCACCCTCCATACAGCCTGGATCTGGCACCTTCAAACTTCCATTTGTTTGGGCCAATGAAGGATGCTATTCGTGGAAGAAAGTTTCAGAGTGACGATGAGGTTGTTGAGGATGTTAAGAGGTGGCTCCAGCGGAACCCAGCGGACTTTTACCAGCAAGGAATAAAGGCCCTTGTTTCGAGGTGGAGGAAAGCCGTAGAAAAGGATGGAGACTATGTGGAAAAATAAAAACTTGTAAAAAAGGTATGTAACTACTTGTGTACAAAATTTCTGGAACTTGCAAAGGAAACTTGGAAAGAAAAAAAAAAGGTGGGGCAAAATGTATCGAGTGGTCCTCTTATGTTTATATGGTCTTTTTTCTTTACTTTTGTTTCAAGAATACACCCTACGATTTGTAGAACACGTTTATGCATGCATCAATCTGTATAGTCGTGCAAATTCTCATTAATTCATGACAAAAAATTAACTTTGAAGCAGAGCCGTTTCTAGCATTTTTGGGGCCCTAGACAAGATTTTTTTGGGGCCCCCAACTCCATTAGCTGATCATTTGACAGATATGCCTCAAAACATCTGCCTTATATACGTATAATATGAATATATATATATATATATATATATGAAAATTATTTCACGAAAGTATGAGGATGTCATTAGACGAAAGCGCTTGAGCACCTTTTTGTGTTTCCTTTCCTTCGTGGTTTTATTCATCATATATATATATATATACAGGGCGTCCCAAAAAAATGTACACACACTTTAACAGCTGATAGCTCAATTGATGTTTCTTTCTTTCCAAGTTAAACCCATTAGAATTAATAATGGCAGTCAGACTAAGCTTTGAACAAAGGAAATTCATTCTAAAATGCTACTGGAAGTGTGAAAACGCAGTTGAAGTGCAAAGACAGTTTAGGAGGGAGTTTCAAACAGATCCACCAACGCGACTTACCATCACTCGAATTAGAGATAAGTTTGAAGCCGATGGAACTGTTCAGAATGTCCACAAGAAGCGTTCCGGAAGACCACGGACATCGACAAGCCCCACAAAGCAAGAAAGAGTACTGGAAACGTATCACCAAAGTCCAAGAAAATCTGTGCGGCAAGCGAGTCGTGAGGTAGGAATTTCAGAATCGTCTGTCCAACGCATTTTGAAGCGCTGTCAATGGAAAAGTTACATTCCAAGATTAGTCCATGCTATTAATGAAGATGATGATCCGGACCGAAGAGTGGAGTATTGCGAGTGGTACTTGGCACGATGTGGATGTGGATTGGACGAAGGGTTTCGTAGAATACCCTCCGCGTTCACCAGACCTCACACCACTAGACTTTTTTTTATGGGGATACTTAAAAGACAAAGTCTACGCTATAAAACCTGCAACAGTCGCTGAATTGAGAGCAGCCATTGAACGAGAATGCACACAAATACCAAACGAAATGTTTCGTGATGTTTGCGATTCCATTGCTTCGCGTTATCAGCAGTGCCTGGACCAGAACGGACGTCAGTTTGAAAACAGGCGTTGACAAAACAATTAAATAATGTCTGTAGATTCTATTACATTTTGAAAATGAAATGTATTTTAATAAACACTGCCTTTATAAGTATTTAAAGTGTGTATACATTTTTTTGGGACGCCCTGTATATATATACAGGGTGTCCCGTAAGTCTGGACCCATAGGGAAAAATAATAAAATTACAAAATAGTCCAAAAATTGATTACATAATCTGTTCAAAGTGTCCGCCGTTGTGTCGCACACATAGTTGAAGACGCAATCTCCACTGCGACAGCACTTTCTGAATCACAGTCGCAGAAATTTCTTGACACGCCTCCACAATGCGTGCTTTAAGGTGGAAAATGTTCTGAAGTTTGACCTCGTACACTTTGGCTTTCAAGTGGCCCCACAAATAAAAATCATAATAAAAAATAATAAAAAAATAATAATAATAAAATAATAATAATAACATAATAAAAAAATATATTATAAATCCCTATGGGTCCAGACTTACGGGACACCCTGTATATAAAGCCCCACGTGCCATGCATAAAGTCCTTAACTTTTCCATCCATGAGGCAGCGCGATCATGCTGGTTTTTTTTGCATATACTGTATGCCCGTTTCGTGGGATAACTTTCTTACGGATTTACGTGGGCTGTTTTCGAGGTGATTGAGTACTGTTAGTGATGTTGCTGCATCGGTTGAACTTTTTGGCCGATCATGAACACTTCCCCGTTTCTTTGAAGCGAGTGAACAGTTTTCCAAATGATGCCTGAACAACTGGCGGCCTCTCAGGGTGTTTGTCATGAATAAAAACAGTAGCAACTGATCGGTGTGTTACCACGCCTTGCATACATTAAAACTATCTCCACCCGTTCATCTATTGTCAATTTCTGTGCCATACGTACAACAACAAAATCTGAAAAGAACAAAACCCATTTAAACAAATTACTAAAATGTTTCTATGGTTCCTGACTTTTGCGCCAGCCTGTACATATATATATGTGTGTGTGTGTGTGTGTGTGTGAGAGAGAGAGAGAGAGAGATACCATAAATAGGACAGAAAGCGAAATGGTTACTAACTTTTTTCATTTAATTTAAAGAATATGCCTATAACTAGCATTGCACACAATAAGCCAAATTTGTATTGCCAAAATGAAAATTTTCATTGAAAGTTAGTGTTTCTTTTCTTGTAATTTTTAAACATAATTAACAATGCACACTTTGAACAAAAACATTTTTACATTTTTAAAAACATTTCACTCAATAAATACAAAGACTGTTTCGAATTCGATCCCTATCGTATCCTTCAGAAATTTTGCCTCCTACACTTTGAAGCGGGGCCCTAGGCAGTCGCCTATTGGAGTAAACGGCCCTGCTTGTAAGTCTAATTTCTGGATAAACAGTCTATCTACTGTAAGGTTAAAAAAAAATTTATTTTGCAGTTTTTTTGTTTATTTTTAGCAATAAATCTGAAAATTCAGACCAAATTACCCCAAAGTAGGTTTTTTTCTTTTTCAAATCCGTCATTAGAATTCTTAATCTATTTTGAAAAAAAAGAAAATAAAAAAATGTACCAAACTTCTCGTTATTATAATCAGAAGAGCAACACGTACAGACAGCTTAATTGGACACGAGGTGCCTTCGCCGACAGAAGTAAATTTTATCGACATTATGTATTTAAAAGGTATATTTGTAGTTTTAAATAGTTATTTCGTGAAGATTATTATTGGTTTTGTTTATTTATAGTATAAAGAGATGTTAGATCGTGTTTTATAAAAAAGCAGCAAAAGGTTCTTGAACGAATTGCAGTGTCTGGCTATTTTTGTGAAATTTTGAAGGATTTATAATAAGCTCCGTGTAGCCGACTAAAAATGTATTAAATATTTGTTACGACTAAAATATCTGCAAAACATCCGGTTGACATTTAATCGAGGCTTATTTTATCAAAACAAGTTACTCTTTTTACATTCAACAGTAATTACATTCATTCATTTATATATTTGTTATTTATAAAAATAAAAATTATAATAGTTTTTGGGTCCTGGGGACTAACTAAAACCTGCCCAAATGTTTAATTGCATTTTTCTCTTTTAGCCATTTTGAGGGACAAGTAGGGCAATACGTTAAAAACCACTGCATAGAATTTATTGAAAAGTGACAAAAAAAACAAAAACAAAAAAACCAGATTATAATAATCTCCAAACTATGATATATAAATATGTAGTTAAAAAAAAGCGTTTTTGTTCTGGAGTTATCTCAAAGCCCGATCCCCTAAAACTTCTTTTTTTCAGATACTAAATTTTAAGTTAATGTTATTGAAAAGAAAAGTTTATATGGAAAATGTAATAAAACTTAATTATTTACGTACTCATTACACGTATTCAAATTCTATCTGTTATCGTTACTTCAGATCCTTCGAAAACATCCTCTCATGAAACAATTTCATGAAAACAAAAAGAATTAAATAATATACTTACTAATACGAACACCTCTTTCACGACAGATTCCAAAGTTCTGAAATTATTACTGTGAACGTGGAAGGTGCAGGATATTATTTTGGGATAGAAGGCAATTTCATGGGTAGTAATTTCATGCTCATTTCCCATATTTGTTGAAGAAATTAAGAAATTAGTGGTGAGGGGGGTGCGATCTTTGCTCGAATGAGACCCGAGCGGAAACGACAGCTGGAAATGAGGCTATAATCTTTTGGTTATTAGGTAGGTAAGAAATAAAACAAGGCGTAGTGATTAGCATTGTTGATTACGAATCCATTGGCCCCGGGTTCGATTCCCGGCGATGTCAGGCGGCGCTCAGCTCACCCAGCTGTTCAATCTTCCGTACAAGAAAATTGGTTGGTAGATAAATGGGTACCCTGGGTAACCTAGTGGTTACGACGCTGGGATGCTGATCAGGAGATCGTGAGATTCAGTCCGGGAGAGGATTTTGTAATTTTTGACGACCCGCGGCGGATCATTGTTTGGATTCCACGTGAAGCTGTAAGTGTAAGGTGGAGCAACGAGCCTGACCTTCGTCAAAATGAACAATTCGGATGGACGCAAAACCTAGGTTATCAAGGTTGAGTGAGTAAACTTATTTGAGCATACATTTGCAGCTCAGGACAAAGAATATCATCTCTCTTCTTCAGGGATGTGTGGAGACGGAGATTATGACTGCGGAGCCCTCAAAAGTGCCCATGTAGGCATTTTCCTCTCTGAAGCAGAGGCATCAGTCGCTTCTCCCTTCACTTCCAAAGATCCTAACATCTGAGTGTCGACCCTGATTCGCGAAGGCAGAACGTCTGTCGTCACTCCCTTTGGCGTCTTTAGATACATTGCCACGTATTCTCACGCAGTTCGTGAGTGTTATGATCCCGTACTCAATCCATAGCAACCTCAAAAACGTCGTTTCTCTAGATCGACCTTTTTTTTATCATTATATTCGCAATCTTCTTCGGGAGAACCGACTCCTTCAATGCCGCTTGCTTCTTTCCTATTCTCTGCGGCATTGATCCTTTCCATCCTACTCCAAATGGCCATTGTCTTTGGCTTCCAAACTTTCGCCTTCTTCTACGGAACAGTCGTGGTACGTTGGTTCTAGCACAACTTCAGCACAAGGTGTATTCCTGTGACATGGAAATTACGCCAACTTTTCCATTTCTCAGTTTCAATACATCATCCTGGCGGTAGTATTCTCGAAGGAGCAACCTTATCGTCAACCTCTCTACACGAACTACTACTGTACAGGATCAGTTATCGTCATGACGGCGTTCAGCATAATAAAAGGATTTTTATTGTGTACTGCCACTGTGATTAGGTAGTATAGGAGTTGTCGCATCGATTATTATTCATAACCTTAATCAAAGTAACGTGCACTAAAATTAAAAAACAATTTGTAGCAATTGATAAAAAAAAATGGTATATTACGACTTCGGCAGTAGTTAAAAGCTTACAAAATTAAAGTGCAAATCATTTACATATACAATTCGGTAAAGTAAAATACAAATACTTATTCATACTTTAAGTACAGTACAATAACCACAGTTTGCAAGATGAAAAATTTAAAGTCACCATATTGAGAAACAGAGAACCAGTAGGGCTTGGACTCTTGTCGCGATAGGCTTCTTGAAATGTAGTAGTTTATAGTATCATATCATAATACACTATATTGTAAATTTAAATGTTGAAATAGCAAGTAGGTGTTACAAACTACTATAAAAACTTAAGGATAAAATATTTTTGGAATACGCTATACAAAACAATAAAAAATAAGAACTAAAAAGAGGGAAATAATGAATCCCTAAAAGATGTTCAGGATAATCAACAGGGATTATTGAAAAATGTATAAAAGAAGAAAACTAAACTCATTATAAATTATAGTACGAGATTTTTATAGGAGTGAAAGATTTAATTGGAAGCTGTTGTTGAAAAAGTAAAATCCACGAATCTATATCTTGTGTAAAAGTAAATAAATAATACACAAATATAAAAAAGATTGCGTACATAGTACGGAGGAAGGGAGTCACCAATTATCGCCAGATGTTGCTATCCACTGGAGCGAAAATATTAAAAAAATTTCAGCAAAAAATATTTTTTTTTTAATAAAAAAATATTTTTTGCTGAATTTTTTTAATATTTTCGCTCCAGTGGATAGCAACATCTGGCGATAATTGGTGACTCCCTTCCTCCGTACTATGTACGCAATCTTTTTTATATTTGTGTATTATTTATTTACTTTTACACAAGATATAGATTCGTGGATTTTACTTTTTCAACAACAGCTTCCAATTAAATCTTTCACTCCTATAAAAATCTCGTACTATAATTTATAATGAGTTTAGTTTTCTTCTTTTATACATTTTTCAATAATCCCTGTTGATTATCCTGAACATCTTTTAGGGATTCATTATTTCCCTCTTTTTAGTTCTTATTTTTTATTGTTTTGTATAGCGTATTCCAAAAATATTTTATCCTTAAGTTTTTATAGTAGTTTGTAACACCTACTTGCTATTTCAACATTTAAATTTACAATATAGTGTATTATGATATGATACTATAAACTACTACATTTCAAGAAGCCTATCGCGACAAGAGTCCAAGCCCTACTGGTTCTCTGTTTCTCAATATGGTGACTTTAAATTTTTCATCTTGCAAACTGTGGTTATTGTACTTAAAGTATGAATAAGTATTTGTATTTTACTTTACCGAATTGTATATGTAAATGATTTGCACTTTAATTTTGTAAGCTTTTAGCTACTGCCGAAGTCGTAATATACCATTTTTTTTTATCAATTGCTACAAATTGTTTTTTAATTTTAGTGCACGTTACTTTGATTAAGGTTATGAATAATAATCGATGCGACAACTCCTATACTACCTAATCACAGTGGCAGTACACAATAAAAATCCTTTTATTATGCTGAACGCCGTCATGACGATAACTGATCCTGTACAGTAGTAGTTCGTGTAGAGAGGTTGACGATAAGGTTGCTCCTTCGAGAATACTACCGCCAGGATGATGTATTGAAACTGAGAAATGGGAAAGTTGGCGTAATTTCCATGTCACAGGAATACACCTTGTGCTGAAGTTGTGCTAGAACCAACGTACCACGACTGTTCCGTAGAAGAAGGCGAAAGTTTGGAAGCCAAAGACAATGGCCATTTGGAGTAGGATGGAAAGGATCAATGCCGCAGAGAATAGGAAAGAAGCAAGCGGCATTGAAGGAGTCGGTTCTCCCGAAGAAGATTGCGAATATAATGATAAAAAAAAGGTCGATCTAGAGAAACTGGACGTTTTTGAGGTTGCTATGGATTGAGTACGGGATCATAACACTCACGAACTGCGTGAGAATACGTGGCAATGTATCTAAAGACGCCAAAGGGAGTGACGACAGACGTTCTGCCTTCGCGAATCAGGGTCGACACTCAGATGTTAGGATCTTTGGAAGTGAAGGGAGAAGCGACTGATGCCTCTGCTTCAGAGAGGAAAATGCCTACATGGGCACTTTTGAGGGCTCCGCAGTCATAATCTCCGTCTCCACACATCCCTGAAGAAGAGAGATGATATTCTTTGTCCTGAGCTGCAAATGTATGCTCAAATAAGTTTACTCACTCAACCTTGATAACCTAGGTTTTGCGTCCATCCGAATTGTTCATTTTGACGAAGGTCAGGCTCGTTGCTCCACCTTACACTTACAGCTTCACGTGGAATCCAAACAATGATCCGCCGCGGGTCGTCAAAAATTACAAAATCCTCTCCCGGACTGAATCTCACGATCTCCTGATCAGCATCCCAGCGTCGTAACCACTAGGTTACCCAGGGTACCCATTTATCTACCAACCAATTTTCTTGTACGGAAGATTGAACAGCTGGGTGAGCTGAGCGCCGCCTGACATCGCCGGGAATCGAACCCGGGGCCAATGGATTCGTAATCAACAATGCTAATCACTACGCCTTGTTTTATTTCTTACCTACCTAATAACCAAAAGATTATAGCCTCATTTCCAGCTGTCGTTTCCGCTCGGGTCTCATTCGAGCAAAGATCGCACCCCCCTCACCACTAATTTCCTAATTTCTTCAACAAATATGGGAAATGAGCATGAAATTACTACCCATGAAATTGCCTTCTATCCCAAAATAATATCCTGCACCTTCCACGTTCACAGTAATAATTTCAGAACTTTGGAATCTGTCGTGAAAGAGGTGTTCATATTAGTAAGTATATTATTTAATTCTTTTTGTTTTCATGAAATTGCTTCATGAGAGGATGTTTTCGAAGGATCTGAAGTAACGATAACAGATAGAATTTGAATACGTGTAATGAGTACGTAAATAATTAAGTTTTATTACATTTTCCATATAAACTTTTCTTTTCAATAACATTAACTTAAAATTTAGTATCTGAAAAAAAGAAGTTTTAGGGGATCGGGCTTGGAGATAACTCCAGAACAAAAACGCTTTTTTTTAACTACATATTTATATATCATAGTTTGGAGATTATTATAATTGGTTTTTTTTTTGGGGGGGGGGGGGGGGTGTAACTTTTCAATAAATTCTATGCAGTGGTTTTTAACGTATTGCCCTACTTGTCCCTCAAAATGACTAAAAGAGAAAAATGCAATTAAACATTTGGGCAGGTTTTAGTTAGTCCCCAGGACCCAAAAACTATTATAATTTTTATTTTTATAAATAACAAATATATAAATGAATGAATGTAATTACTGTTGAATGTAAAAAGAGTCTTTAACTTGTTTTGATAAAATAAGCCTCGATTAAATGTCAACCGGATGTTTTGCAGATATTTTAGTCGTAACAAATATTTAATACATTTTTAGTCGGCTACACGGAACTTATTATAAATCCTTCAAAATTTCGCAAAAATAGCCAGACACTGCAATTCGTTCAAGAACCTTTTGCTGCTTTTTTATAAAACACGATCTAACATCTCTTTATACTATAAATAAACAAAACCAATAATAATCTTCACGAAATAACTATTTAAAACTACAAATATACCTTTTAAATACGTAATAAGGTCGATAAAATTTACTTCTGTCGGCGAAGGCACCTCGTGTCCAATTAAGCTGTCTGTACGTGTTGCTCTTCTGATTATAATAACGAGAAGTTTGGTACATTTTTTTATTTTCTTTTTTTTCAAAATAGATTAAGAATTCTAATGACGGATTTGAAAAAGAAAAAAACCTACTTTGGGGTAATTTAGTCTGAATTTTCAGATTTATTGCTAAAAATAAACAAAAAAAACTGCAAAATAAATTTTTTTGAACCTTATAGTAGATAGACTGTTTATCCAGAAATTAGACTTACAAGCAGGGCCGTTTCCTCCAATAGGCGACTGCCTAGGGCCCCGCTTCAAAGTGTAGGAGGCAAAATTTCTGAAGGATACGATAGGGATCGAATTCGAGACAGTCTTTGTATTTATTGAGTGAAATGTTTTTAAAAATGTAAAAATGTTTTTGTTCAAAGTGTGCATTGTTAATTATGTTTAAAAATTACAAGAAAAGAAACACTAACTTTCAATGAAAATTTTCATTTTGGCAATACAAATTTGGCTTATTGTGTGCAATGCTAGTTATAGGCATATTCTTTAAAATATATGAAAAAAGTTAGTAACCATTTCGCATTCTGTCCTATTTATGGTATCTTTCTCTCTCTCTCTCTCACATATATATATATATATATATATATATGTGTGTGTGTACAGGGTGGCGCAAAAGTCAGGAACCATAGAAACATTTTAATAATTTGTTTAAATGTGTTTTGTTCTTTTCAGATTTTGTTGTTGAACGTATGGCACAGAAATTGACAATAGATGAACGGGTGGAGATAGTTTTCATGTATGCAAGGCGCGGTAACACACACCGATCAGTTGCTACTGTTTTTATTAATAACAAACACCCTGAGAGGCCGCCAGTTGTTCAGGCATCAGTTGGAAAACTGTTCACTCGCTTCAAAGAAACGGGGAAGTGTTCATGATCGGCCGCGTAGTGGCCGGCCAAAAAGTTCAACCGATGCAGCAACATCACTAACAGTACTCAATCGCCTCAAAAACAGCCCACGTAATTCCGTAAGAAAGTTATCCCACGAAACGGGCATACAGTATATGCAAAAAAAACCAGCATGATCGCGCTGCCTCATGGATGGAAAAGTTAAGGACTTTATGCATGGCACGTGGGGCTTTATATATATATATATATATATATATATTATATATATAATATATATGTTAACCCCTCCGTCTATGGCCCTGGGTTGGTTCGAAGTCGACGGGGGTTCTGGTTAGGAGGCAGCAACGGATCTGTTACTTGCAGTAGTTTCTTCTATACTACTCTCCGAGTTCTTCTTTAGTGGCTCGGAGGATTCTGAGAGGCTTATTAAATTCGTTGAGGTTTCTCCCCGATTCTTCTTGTAGCTTATCGGGAGATTCTAATGACTAAGTTTTCTGAAGAGAGCACGGCTCGAAGGAGAAGATAAAGACTTTTTCTTACTGTGTTTTACTCCTAAACTGTTACAGGTAATGCTTAGCCTCGTAGTTGGAATCAGAATAAACATGGAAGAAATTGGTGGGGTTTATATACCCCGATTCTACTAACATCATCATTATTAAATGTTGAAGAGGCTGCATTATTTTTGCACAATATTTGAAAATAAAGTAAATCTTTTAGCTGTGTTAAGGTTTAAACGAATAAACAAGATATTTGAAGATGAAGCCATATTTTTATCTTAAATTGCATATTTTCAGATCTGATGTTATCATGATCTGCCAAGTTAACTAAAAGTGGAAATTGAACTATGCATCTTTACACTAAAATATGCATATGAGTAAAAATTAAAGGTTTAAGATTTACAATTAAATGCTTAGGCAAGACATGACTTCATCTTTTATAACGAAGAAAGAATGTATACAAAACATGACATGGCAAAAGTTACTCAGGATTCATTATTAAACAAAATCTAAAAAAATGATTATGAGATTTTTAAAAAACAACAGGTCATCAATTATTTGGCAAAGTAGAAAGCACATCAAAATTTATTCCAACGGAAAAATAATAATAAAAAAAATAACAACAGTATCGCCGATTCTACATTCCTTATGGCGACATAATGTCGGGTCGGACATTGAGTACATTGTAATTTTGGTCTACTGTAACTATGATTATAATTACCAATTCATTTATTATCGTTAACTACAATTCCATTAAAGTACATTGACTACGTCATTTAGTACATTACATCATTAAGTACAGTTTCATTAAAGTACATTACATTATATTAAATTAAAGTATTACAGTTAATTATAATTAAACAGTTACTATAACTTTGTTTTGTTACAGTGTTTCATATTAACAGACAATTAAGATGTTAGAAATATAATACAAAGTACATGGGCACATACGGTATGGATGAATATGGTTGAATAATAATATTTATACTACATAACATATAAATAATGACTTCTATAGAGTGTACAGTTTTTATTATGATGATAAAGAATTTTCATACATTGAATACTAGAGATATGATGAAGGGAAATTAATGACGGGAAAATGTGACGTCATAGTTATTGAATTTGTACGTATAGTACAAATCATTATTAGGAAGATTTACAAGAACGAATTAGAGACAAAGAGTGGGTATTAATGACTAAGAAGTGCAACTACGGGTTCCAATCCTGTTATATGCAATGTGTATGCATAATCTAGGGTCGAGGGTGAGATGCAAGACAACCATAATTAATTATAATAAATTCTATAACAAATGAAAAATGGAAAATGGATACGACTAAACCATAGAAATGGTAGATCGTAGGGTTGTGACACGAACGAAAATAGAAAGCTACAAATAAATTTTTTATCCAAACTCGCGTTAAGCGATTTTGGTTCTTATGTTAAAATGAATATTGATTATTCATTGTTCATTTTTACATTGCTCTCCCCTTTAAAATGATATGTATACAATAATATAATAGGGTACAATTAATACAATAGAATTAAGAGAATAACATCCTAACTAATTCAAGTTAGATGACGAATTTTTCTTTACAATACAAATTTTATACAGAACGATTTCGCGTGGTTGAGTACAATGCAGAGTAATCAAATTTTTAACATGACACTCGCTTAGAGGGCTATTATAAAATATAAAAATTCAAAGATTAAAACTTTAATTTTATGCAAACAGAATAAAAGGATTAATACGTTAATTTAGACAAACAATTAAGTTAGACAAACAATGATATTGTAAAAATTTTTTACAAAATTTTATTTTTCTGTGGGAAAAATTACGTACATAATGAATAGAGTAGATAAAAGGCAAAAACGTAAATCGTACAATCTATAAACTAATTTTTATTGACTAGTGTAGGTAAAAATGGAATTACGTAATGGATGATGTATAGACCTGTGGTCTAGTGTGTATTTGTGTGTACTAGGTACAAAGTGTGTATCTTATAATTTTGAGGGACAGATTAGCTGAGAGGATTGTTAAATTAACTGAGTAAATGCCTGAGCAAAAATTTATATATAGTAAGCAAAAATGCTTAAGACTATATAAATAGCAGAGTTAGCACTTACACGCAATGAAATAGTTTATTGTGATATCCAATGATTTTAGCATAAGGTTTGTATATATAGTATATATAGTGTGCATACATGCATTTTTATTGACTGTTGTAGGTACAAATCGAATTACGTAGTGGATGATGTATAGACCTGTGGTCAAATGTGTATTTATGTTTATTGGGTACAGATTGTAGTGGTTGGTGATACGTTCAAAAGGAGAAAGGGGATTTATAGTTGAATAGTTGAAGTTATACGTCAGTGTGCAGATGTATCTATAAGTATTGGTAAGACGCATCTGTAGATGAGTGAGTCCGTACAATAGTATGTAGAATATGAGAGTAATTTGTTCAACCCGTGAAGAACTAGATCATTAGGGGTCATTGGTGGATTAGGATTTTATATATATATATATATTATATATGAAAAATTATTTCACGAAAGTGACACGTGAAAAGTATTTATGATGAATAAAACCACGAAGGAAAAAAGAAACACAAAGGGGTGCTCAAGCGCTTTCGTCTAATGACATCCTCAGGAACACTGGAGTGAAAGGACAGATCAAGGCTATATAGGTTACAAAAATAAACTACATACATACATATTCATATATATATACATATATATATATATATATATATATATATATATATATATATATATATATATATACATATACATATTTATAGTAAGCATAGAAAAAATTGTGGGAGGAGCAAACATTTATGGTTTATGAAACAGGTCACAAAAGAATAAAGAAATAAAAATAAATATAAATATAAATTGAGAAAAAATTAATTACCAAATAGTGCCTTAGTGATATATATGTCACAGCCTAAATAATCATAAAGAAATAAACAGGCAAATAAAAAAACCACAAATATATATAAATATATATATATATATATACATATATATATATATATATATATATTATATATATATAAAAAGACACTTTTAGCACTTTGGCCGACCTTCAATATAAATTCAAATGGCTTGTTTATGGAACAGGTCACAAAAGAATAAAGAAATAAAAATAATATAAATATTGTAAGTGGAGTCTACAAATTCAAGCTCAAAAGGGAAGTTTTACAATCAATTTAATAGATGATGCCAAATTGATATATATGTCACAAAGAAATAAAGAAATAAACCAAAAAAAAAAAAAATTAATTATTAAAAAAAATAATAAAATAATAATAATAAATTGAAAGATAAATTTTAAGAGAGGCACACCAATTTATAAGGGAAAAATTACCACATATGCATATTATAGTCACAAACGAATAAAAAAGTACAAGTAAATATAAATTGGAAAACAAAATGATGCCTAGATGATATATAAAGAACAATAAAATATATATACAACATATATACGGTATATATACGAAATATAAACGCAATATATACAGAATATATATATATATATGCATAAGGGAAAAAAATTACCAAATTTGTTTTTATAATTATTGTCTGAAAAAACGGTAGGTCGCAAAAGAATAAAGAAATAAAAATAAATATAAATTGAAAAAATTACAAATAATACACGTACACATGTATACCCGCATAACCAAATATATATACATATACACACATATATACAAACACACACACACACACACACATATATATATACACATACAAGCTTGACCATCGCGAAATGAGAAATCATCGCGCAGAACCTTTGTGAGGTTGTAAGGTAAGGTAAGGTACATACACATATATATATATACATTTAACTGCATACATACATACATACATACATACATACATACATATACACACATACATACATACATATACACACATATACATACAAACACATTTAACTGCAATGACCACACACATACTCACATACACATACATACATACACATACACGCATACAGCAAAAAATTGAAAAATAAAATTGTAAGAGAAACAAAAGACAAAAAACAATTTTTTTACCAAAGATTTAACAACCTGCCCTTTTTGTTTAAATCCATTCTGAAGGAATTCAGAGCAACGGGATCGAGTTGAAACAGACCTTTACTCATGTTAAGGTTATTTGTAAGTTGAATTATAGCCGACTCAAGAATATTTCTATTAACAATGTTGCTAGAGTGAAACAAAACTGAAACATTATTCCAATCAATACAATGGGATAACTCTGACAAATGGACAAAAAGGGCACTGGACAACTGTCCCGTTCTAACGGAATATTGATGCTGTTTTACACGCGTTTGCAAATCCTTTCCCGTCTGACCTATGTAAAAGGAATCACATTGCTTACACCCAATTTTATAGATAATGCCTAAATTATTGGTAGGGCTATTTTTTACTATGATGTTTTTCACAATATTGTTATATGAAAAAACTACACTGATATCCAAAAGTTTAAGTACATTAGCAATGCCTAAGAAGCCCGGGAAAAATGGAAGTACTAAAATATTCTTGACAAGGTGCGAGTGTTATTATTCACACGATAGAAGGTTCGTTTAGCCTTATTAAGACAAGATTCCATGAACGCAGAAGGGTAACACAACTCACTTCCAATACCGTTGATATTTTCCAATTCGGCATCGATGTATTCCGGACTGGCGATCCTAAGAGCGCGGAGAAACATTGAGGAAAATATGGCCTTTTTAATAGGGGTGTCATGTCCAGAGTAAAAGTGTACGTAGGACAAATTGTTTGTTTTTTTCCGATAGATACTAAACTTAAAACCCGGGCTATCCCTATGAACACGCACATCCAAAAACGGGATTGAGTTGTCTTGTTCCACTTCTAAAGTAAATTTAATGGAGGGGACTTGGTCATTTAACTGAAGGAGGAAGTCATCCAGGTCACGATTCATGGGCCAGATACACAAAATATCGTCGACGTACCGCAACCAAGGGGTATGTATATATATATATATATATATATATATATATATATATATATATATATATATATATATATATGTATATATATATGAATATGTATGTATGTATGTTTATTTTTGTAACCTATATATTGCCTTGATCTGTCCTTTCACTCCAGTGTTCCTGAGGATGTCATTAGACGAAAGCGCTTGAGCACCCCTTTGTGTTTCTTTTTTCCTTCGTGGTTTTATTCATCATATATATATATATATATATATATATATATATATATATATATATATACTTTTAGGAACAGATAAAATAACTTAATAAATGCATGAGCTAGAATTTATATATAGTAAGCAATAATTATGATGTATTATAATGATGATGTTTGCATACGAGTTTTAATGCAAAAGTGACTGGAGGGACGGAAGGTAAATGAATTCGAATATGTGTCAAAAGTAATAAAATTCAATTAGGATTATAGATTTTACATAATTAATCAGTTACACGTATAAGGTAATTAAAAAAACGTACTTAGAGGACCTTACAATTAATGAAAGTAAATCTCACGGTTTTAAAATTGAATTTTGACACACAATTAATTAAATTCGACTACGACAATTACTCAGTATTAATCGAATAAAAAATATATAAAAAATATAAAAATTGAAAATAGAAATCAATTATAAACTATAATGAACTAAACATATGCTGTAATAGTCTTAAAAATTAAAAAAAACACTTAACCTAAATTGAGGTTATGTTCCATAGTATCAAAGAGGAATTAAGTATGGTTGAACCATTTCTCTGGTTGACACGGTTCAACTGGGGTTGGGGTTTTAAAATAAAATAAAAAACAAAGTTTGGAGTACTACATTCGGGGAAATTGAGTGACTAAGCGGGGGGTATAAGTCTGAAATTGACAATACGTCTTTCGTGAGCACTTTGCTCTTTAAAAAAAGATTGCTTGTCACACTACTTAAAAATTAAAAGAGTTCAACAAACGGAGGGACGGCATGTTCCTCATATACATTACAATAATTACCAAAATCGTTACAACCTTTGTAAAAACGGTTTTGTTACAAATAATAAAATACATAACTATATATTTATATACGCAACAATGCATGAAAAGAAAAGACAAATCGGTCAATTTCCTTCTTACAAACAAGAAAAAAGGTTAAACTAAAGACGCAAACCGGTCAATTCAGGTTGAATTAAATCCTCTTTTACAAAAAAAAAAAGGTTGAATTAAATTCTCTTAAACAAAAAAAGGTTGAATTAAATTCTTAAATTACATTTTCTTAAATTAAATTTTCTTAAACTACAAAGAAAAAGTTGAATTCAATTGACTGCATTGAAATGACTGGGGACTTGAAAACTCGACTTGGGATTCGAAAACTGACTTGGAATAAAACTCTCTGACTTGGAATAAAACTCTCTGACTTGGAATAAAACTCTCTGACTTGGAATAAAACTCTCTGACTTGGAATAAAACTCTCTGACTTGGAATAAAACTCTCTGACTTGGAATAAAACTCTCTGACTTGGAATAAAACTCTCTGACTTGGAATAAAACTCTGACTTGGAATAAAACTCTCTGACTTGAACTCTATCAAGTATTCTTGAAACTAACTTGAACTCTATCAAGTATTCTTGAAACTAACTTGAACTCTATCAAGTATTCTTGAAACTAACTTGAACTCTATCAAGTATTCTTGAAACTAACTTGAACTCTATCAAGTATTCTTGAAACTAACTTGGACTCTATCAAGTATTCTTGAAACTAACTTGGACTCTATCAAGTATTCTTGAAACTAACTTGGACTCTATCAAGTATTCTTGAAACTAACTTGGACTCTATCAAGTATTCTTGAAACTAACTTGGACTCTATCAAGTATTCTTGAAACTAACTTGGACTCTATCAAGTGTTCTTGAAACTAACTTGGACTCTATCAAGTGTTCTTGAAACTAACTTGGACTCTATCAAGTATTCTTGAAACTAACTTGGACTCTATCAAGTATTCTTGAAACTAACTTGGACTCTATCAAGTATTCTTGAAACTAACTTGGACTCTATCAAGTATTCTTGAAACTAACTTGAACTCTATCAAGTATTCTTGAAACTAACTTGGACTCTATCAAGTATTCTTGAAACTAACTTGGACTCTATCAAGTATTCTTGAAACTAACTTGGACTCTATCAAGTATTCTTGAAACTAACTTGGACTCTATCAAGTATTCTTGAAACTAACTTGGACTCTATCAAGTATTCTTGAAACTAACTTGGACTCTATCAAGTATTCTTGAAACTAACTTGGACTCTATCAAGTATTCTTGAAACTAACTTGGACTCTATCAAGTATTCTTGAAACTAACTTGGACTCTATCAAGTATTCTTGAAACTAACTTGGACTCTATCAAGTATTCTTGAAACTAACTTGGACTCTATCAAGTATTCTTGAAACTAACTTGGACTCTATCAAGTATTCTTGAAACTAACTTGGACTCTATCAAGTATTCTTGAAACTAACTTGGACTCTATCAAGTATTCTTGAAACTAACTTGGACTCTATCAAGTATTCTTGAAACTAACTTGGACTCTATCAAGTATTCTTGAAACTAACTTGGACTCTATCAAGTATTCTTGAAACTAACTTGGACTCTATCAAGTATTCTTGAAACTAACTTGGACTCTATCAAGTATTCTTGAAACTAACTTGGACTCTATCAAGTATTCTTGAAACTAACTTGGACTCTATCAAGTATTCTTGAAACTAACTTGGACTCTATCAAGTATTCTTGAAACTAACTTGGACTCTATCAAGTATTCTTGAAACTAACTTGGACTCTATCAAGTATTCTTGAAACTAACTTGGACTCTATCAAGTATTCTTGAAACTAACTTGGACTCTATCAAGTATTCTTGAAACTAACTTGGACTCTATCAAGTATTCTTGAAACTAACTTGGACTCTATCAAGTATTCTTGAAACTAACTTGGACTCTATCAAGTATTCTTGAAACTAACTTGGACTCTATCAAGTATTCTTGAAACTAACTTGGACTCTATCAAGTATTCTTGAAACTAACTTGGACTCTATCAAGTATTCTTGAAACTAACTTGGACTCTATCAAGTATTCTTGAAACTAACTTGGACTCTATCAAGTATTCTTGAAACTAACTTGGACTCTATCAAGTATTCTTGAAACTAACTTGGACTCTATCAAGTATTCTTGAAACTAACTTGGACTCTATCAAGTATTCTTGAAACTAACTTGGACTCTATCAAGTATTCTTGAAACTAACTTGGACTCTATCAAGTATTCTTGAAACTAACTTGGACTCTATCAAGTATTCTTGAAACTAACTTGGACTCTATCAAGTATTCTTGAAACTAACTTGGACTCTATCAAGTATTCTTGAAACTAACTTGGACTCTATCAAGTATTCTTGAAACTAACTTGGACTCTATCAAGTATTCTTGAAACTAACTTGGACTCTATCAAGTATTCTTGAAACTAACTTGGACTCTATCAAGTATTCTTGAAACTAACTTGGACTCTATCAAGTATTCTTGAAACTAACTTGGACTCTATCAAGTATTCTTGAAACTAACTTGGACTCTATCAAGTATTCTTGAAACTAACTTGAACTCTATCAAGTATTCTTGAAACTAACTTGAACTCTATCAAGTATTCTTGAAACTAACTTGAACTCTATCAAGTATTCTTGAAACTAACTTGAACTCTATCAAGTATTCTTGAAACTAACTTGAACTCTATCAAGTATTCTTGAAACTAACTTGAAATTTGACTGAGACTTGAAACTGGAACTTGAAACTGTTTTCAAGTATCTCTATAACTCTATAAACTCTCTGTAAACTCTCTCTTTCTTAATTTGCAAGTCAATTCAATTCAATAATTTGAAAAAAATCGTAAACAAAATAAAAAATGTAAACAACATTTCACTCGAATGTACGTGAAAGTACGGTACTATTATGTTTGGTACATAAAATAAAATTATTCTATACTGAATATAATAGTGAAAATAACTGTGACAATTAACTCTGTGACAATACTGTTTTCAATAAAAAAAAATGTATCACTGGTGTCTGAAGTGTTCACTGTGTTTTGTGTTAATTCTGGCTCAATATTAAATATTAACTGTTAATAATACTGACTTTTCAAATGTTTAGAGATTATTTAAAAATGAGTTTTGTACTTAACAAGATTCCTACGGCGAAATCCTTAGAGACGTGTCCTGAAGACGTGTCTTGCTGGCCACTTGTTCTTGGATGAAAACTAGGCGTGGAGAACTTGGAGTCGTTACACACCGGTTCAAGGGTGGATGTGACGAACTAGAAGTCGTGACACGCCGGTCAAATGGTTTTATCCTGATGCAGGGTAATTTCTATCCTGGCCAAAGAGTGGCCACTTGTTAAAATCTTCTTGTTAAAATCTTCTTGTTAAAATCTTCTTGTTAAAATCTTCTTCTTAAAATCTGTTAAGATCCTGGCAGGGTCGCCAGACTGTTAACCCCTCCGTCTATGGCCCTGGGTTGGTTCGAAGTCGACGGGGGTTCTGGTTAGGAGGCAGCAACGGATCTGTTACTTGCAGTAGTTTCTTCTATACTACTCTCCGAGTTCTTCTTTAGTGGCTCGGAGGATTCTGAGAGGCTTATTAAATTCTTTGAGGTTTCTCCCCGATTCTACTTGTAGCTTATCGGGAGATTCTAATGACTAAGTTTTCTGAAGAGAGCACGGCTCGAAGGAGAAGATAAAGACTTTTTCTTACTGTGTTTTACTCCTAAACTGTTACGGGTAATGCTTAGCCTCGTAGTTGGAATCAGAATAAACATGGAAGAAATTGGTGGGGTTTATATACCCCGATTCTACTAACATCATCATTATTAAATGTTGAAGAGGCTGCATTATTTTTGCACAATATTTGAAAATAAAGTAAATCTTTTAGCTGTGTTAAGGTTTAAACGAATAAACAAGATATTTGAAGATGAAGCCATATTTTTATCTTAAATTGCATATTTTCAGATCTGATGTTATCATGATCTGCCAAGTTAACTAAAAGTGGAAATTGAACTATGCATCTTTACACTAAAATATGCATATGAGTAAAAATTAAAGGTTTAAGATTTACAATTAAATGCTTAGGCAAGACATGACTTCATCTTTTATAACAAAGAAAGAATGTATACAAAACATGACATGGCAAAAGTTACTCAAGATTCATTATTAAACAAAATCTAAAAAAATGATTATGAGATTTTTTAAAAACAACAGGTCATCAATTATTTGGCAAAGTAGAAAGCACATCAAAATTTATTCTAACGGAAAAATAATAATAAAAAAAATAACAACAGTATCGCCGATTCTACATTCCTTATGGCGACATAATGTCGGGTCGGACATTGAGTACATTGTAATTTTGGTCTACTGTAACTATGATTAATTACCAATTCATTTATTATCGTTAACTACAATTCCATTAAAGTACATTGACTACGTCATTTAGTACATTACATCATTAAGTACAGTTTCATTAAAGTACATTACATTATATTAAATTAAAGTATTACAGTTAATTATAATTAAACAGTTACTATAACTTTGTTTTGTTACAGTGTTTCATATTAATAGACAATTAAGATGTTAGAAATATAATACAAAGTACATGGGCACATACGGTATGGATGAATATGGTTGAATAATAATATTTATACTACATAACATATAAATAATGACTTCTATAGAGTGTACAGTTTTTATTATTATGATAAAGAATTTTCATACATTGAATACTAGAGATATGATGAAGGGAAATTAATGACGGGAAAATGTGACGTCATAGTTATTGAATTTGTACGTATAGTACAAATCATTATTAGGAAGATTTACAAGAACGAATTAGAGACAAAGAGTGGGTATTAATGACTAAGAAGTGCAACTACGGGTTCCAATCCTGTTATCAACTACGGGTTCCAATCCTGTTATATGCAATGTGTATGCATAATCTAGGGTCGAGGGTGAGATGCAAGACAACCATAATTAATTATAATAAATTCTATAACAAATGGAAAATGGATACGACTAAACCATAGAAATGGTAGATCGTAGGGTTGTGACACGAACGAAAATAGAAAGCTACAAATAAATTTTTTATCCAAACTCGCGTTAAGCGATTTTGGTTCTTATGTAAAAATGAATATTGATTATTCATTGTTCATTTTTACACACACACACATATATATATGTATATGTATATATGTATATATGTATATGTATATGTATACATATGATATATATATATATATATATATATATATAATTTATTTATTTATTTATTTATTTTGAGGCATATCTGACAAATGATCTGCTAATGGAGTTGGGGGCCCCAAAAATGCTAGAAACGGCCCTGCTTCAAAGTTCATTTTTGTCATGAATTAATGAGAATTTGCACGACTATACAGATTGATGCATGCATAAATGTGTTCTACAAATCGTAGGGTGTATTCTTGAAACAAAAGTAAAGAAAAAAGACCATATAAACATCCGAGGGCCACTCGATACATTTTGCCCCACCTTTTTTTTTCTTTCGAAGTTTCCTTTGCAAGTTCCAGAAATTTTGTACACAAGTAGTTACATCTCTTTTTTACATGTTTTTATTTTTCCACATAGTCTCCATCCTTTTCTACGGCTTTCCTCCACCTCGAAACAAGGGCCTTTATTCCTTGCTGGTAAAAGTCCGCTGGGTTCCGCTGGAGCACCTCTTAACCTCCTCAACAACCTCATCGTCACTCTAAAACTTTCTTCCATGAATAGCATCCTTCATTGGTCCAAACAAATGGAAGTTTGAAGGTGCCACATCCAGGCTGTATGGAGGGTGGGGTAACACAGTGAAGCGCAATTTTGTGATGGCCCCTCTTGTTTGCAAACTGTTGTGTGGTGTTGCGTTATCGTGCAAAATAAGGACGTCTTCCAGTTTTCTCTCCGGTCGAACTCGCTTTATACGTCTCTGTAGGATAGCAATATATGCCTCTGAGTTCATTGTTTGTCCTTTCTTCATCCAGAAGATGATGGCCATAACCTTTCCTGCAGAGGGAGTCATTTTGAACTTTTTCTTGCGTGTGGAGTCTGCGTGATGCCACTCCATAGATTAGCGTTTTGTTTCAGTTTCAAAGTGGTGTACCCCAGTCACAATTCGTGAAAGGAAGTCATCCCCTTCTGTCTCTTATCGAACCAACGACTCGGAAGCAATTTCTTTTCTTTGGGCTTTGTGATCTTCAGTCAGTTCGCGAGGAGCAAACCGTGAACACACTTTGAGTATCCCAGTTGCTGAATTATCGTATTCACACTTCTTTCACTAATTCCTAGCTCCAGTGATAGCTCCTTGTATGAGACCCGCCGATTCGATCGAATGATGCTGTTAGCACGTTGCACAGTGTGAGATGTCACAGCGATGCCAGGCGACCGCTGTGTGGCTCATCATCGAGGCTGGCTCTCCCTCTCTCTGATGATATCTCACGTTTAGACCAGCTTCCAACTGTGCTTCGAACAGCAGCAGCAGCATTTCCGTAAACGTTTGTGAATATTTCCAAAGGTTTCCTTCTCTGCGGTTAAGAACTCGATAACAGCTCTGTTTACGACGCACATCACTGTCAGACGCTATTTTCGAAACTGCGATAACCATCGGTTTTATACAAGAGCGTTTAAAAGCGGTTTTATACAAGGAGGGGAGGTTCAAATTTGAAAAACCCGGTTATGTGAAGCGCAGAAAGTTCAAACTTACGGCCCAAAAGACATTTCAGCCCCATGGCCTATTATATTTAGCTAAGAAAAAGGGTGGGACAAAATATATTGTGCCCCTAGTAGATCGAGAAACCCGTAGGTTTCGAGCTATAGCACTTTGTACAGAAAAATTAAACTCCTAAAGATTTTTTTTACATTTTTTACATCCTGACAGGTGGATAGGGCGCGGTGGTTCTATTTTGTGGCCACCTCGGTCACCAGATTTAAATCATCTTGATTATTACTTATGAGGCCATTTAAAAAGCCTACTTTATGTTACAGAAGTCCGAGCACGTGATGAATGTGGCAACGAGTTCAAGACAATTGTGAAACGATCCGCGATACTCCAGGAATTTTTTAGTGTGTCAGACAATCACTGGTGCGACGAGCTGAGGCATGCATTCAAGAAGTAGGAAAGAATTTCGAACATTTACTTCAATGAAGCAAAGTAACGAGTATCACAGTGTATTTGCCTAAAATATAAAGTCTTTTGTAGTTTCATTTTTCTGTCGTGTGCTGTAGCTCGAAAGCTACGGGTTTCTCGACCTATGTTTACTCGTATATGGTCTTCTTTTTTTTTTACTTTTGTTTCAAGAATACATCCTGTGATTTATGAAACGCATTTATGCATCACCCTGTATAATATGTAGTCGTGCAAACTCTCACTAAAAATATTCGTAAACGCAAGAGTTAAAATAATTAAATATTATTTATTTATTTTTTAATAAAAAAATTTCTGTACATTTTAATTAATTCTTAGGCGTTAGTTTTAGAAATTAGTGAAATTAAGGGAAATGTTATTTTCTTAATTTCACAAATTTCTAAAAATAATAATTAAAATGTACAGAATTTTTTTAATTAAAAAATAAATAAAAAATATTTGATTATTTTAACCCTTCCGTTTACAAATATTTTTTCTTTTAAACCAAAAAGTATGAGATTTATTGTTGTTCAAAACTAAATATTTTGGTAACTCGTTACTTACATTCAGGGCCGTAACTAGGGTTTAAAAATTAGTGAGGTCCAGATTTTTTTCGAGCGCGGCGGGACGAGCAAAATTCAGACGAAAATGACATCTACAAACACAACCCAAACTATACACTAAACACAAAACGCTCGACGCTCCCTCTTTTCAAAAGAAAAGCGGTAATATGCATTTCATACACGGAGAACGGTTCAGTCTCTCTTTTTTTTTTTAGGAAATAATTACCGAGGTCCGGACCTCCGTGACCTCATAGGTAGTTACGGCCATGCTTACATTACACACATTTTAGGTTCCTGTTTTAACAACTAAAATAAACGCATATAAACATATAGAAGCATTTGTGGAAAAGTTTTATTTCAGTACGATATATATTAATAATAATTCCGGGGGGATACTGCAGTCCCACTGTGACTGAAAGGGTGAAACGATCTGCAATTACGCGTGTTCCCTCGTCTCTTACAAATAATTACTGTACATTCCAGTCTACTAAAAGGTAAAAACATTGATTAAAAAATTGCTAATATATTATATTTTTCACCTTTATTGTTGGAGTATTGGTGGTAGATTCAAACTGGATAACGTGTTCTAGTCCATCTTTGTTGCTTATTGCTTTAATGAAAAAACTTCTTTAGTCGGACTCGCTAGTCCACGTTCTTTGCGTATACTTGTTATTTTTATTTATTTTGATTGGGTTCAGAATCCCAGCTGATCCTTGAGCGGCCAAGATCTGAGGGGCTACTTTAACTTATAGCCTAAGTTAAGCTAGACTAAAACACACACGAACTTGGAGGTCCTATTAGGTCGTACCTCAGGGTTGCTGTCTCGATATGAGCCTACTTTAGACCTCAGTTGCATAAAATTAAGAAAAAACAAAAGGGGCACTATTTATGGTCTTCTTTCTAAACCTTGTAACAACAACAAAATCTGCACGATGCAACAATCTTGTATCTAAACAACCAAACTGAATTGCAAGAGAGCTCTCTATAAGACCACGCCCTGTAAGTGCCGCATTTAACAAACGAGTAGAAAAGACGCGCCAGTCAAAAAAAAAAATTATGCCACAAGAGTGCTCAAACAATTGCCACAAGAGCCCAAAATGCTAGCTCTAAATTAAATCAATTTTTCACTAACCTTACAATTATGAGATGGATATATATATACACACCTTAACTTAATATATACAAGCAATGCTGCATTAATCAGCTTAGTCATCATATCGCCTTGGGACAACAATGGCTCTTCCTCTTCTAAATTTTCAAACACCCCACCGAAGAGGCATTGTTGTCATTACCTTCTGCAAGTTTAGCCAAACCTTCTCCATGAGACTGTGACCCAAATGCTTCATCTTGACTGTGTTTTTGCTGATTTCTAAAGCATAGGGTTTTTGTATTGATCTCTTTAATTTTCCTCCTGAAGTCTTAACCAGTGCAGATCTAACTAAATTGTTTTTGCCAACTGGTCTTTCATCCCCAATCATTGCCACTTCTCCCATCTTGATACAATTTGCATTGGAGCCCTTTACATTGCCTGATGGATAATAATTGAGTTCTGGCAAGTATTCCATCTGCTACCTCTTCCATAACTGATCTTGTAGCTCTTCTACTTCACACAAAACAGTGCAGAATTCTTCTTTGTTCAAATGAGCATTAGCCAAAAGTTTCTTTAATGGACACTTTACACTTCTCACTAGCCTTTCCCAAAATCCTCCCCACCATGGTGCTCTCTCAACAATAAACTCCCACTGTACCCAGGGCCGGATTAAGACCTTTAGAGGCCCTAAGCACTTAAAAGATTTTGGTGCCCCATATATATGTAATTCAAAATATAAACAAAAATAAACCATAAAATAAAATTTTATTTTTTGAAATGAAACAAAACTTAAAGTAAGATGGAAAATAATGTTTATTTTTGTATACTTCCACTTCATTTATATTTGAAAAGTTTTCTCCTACTTTTTTTAATTGCAAAGTCTTTGATCAGATCCTCAAAACTAATCTTACGTAACACATCTGCTTCTATACTTAGTAGAGATAAGGCATCCAGCCTGCCTTGTTGCATAGTTGTTCTGTTGGTATTTTTAATATACTTCAACTGAGAAAATGAACGCTCAGCTGAGCAATTTGTGACCATTAATGTTAAAAATATACGAAAGGCAATTTCTACATTTGGGAAGGCACACTCAATATTGTCTTCTACAATTATTTTATAAAGTTCAGCATGACTGAATCTTGTTTTTACATTTACTATAGCACACGAAAATATTTAATCTATATGTATTTTTAATATGGCGCTCAAAGATTTGATATAAACAAAATAATAACGCAAAGCGTAAAGTGTGCGATTACAACGAAATATTTATTCTCTCAAAAGGGTTGTTGTTCACTACAAATTCAAACAATGAAAAAAAAAAAAATACTATATATGAATATATATAATTCAGTTTTCAACAGCTTATAGGCTATAAGCCGCGATTATAATAGTATAATAAATCCATGGTAAATCCGACAATGGAAAATTTCTGTGGTGCCCCCCTTCCCTTGATGCCCTAAGCACGGGCTTATTTTGCTTAATGGTTAATCCGGCCCTGACTGTACCCCATGGTGTGAAAAGTAGGATTGGAATCCCTCCTCTTTTAGCAAGGACCAAACTTCTTGGAGTTCCTTTGCAGCCTTTTTGAAGGTTTTTGCATTATCAGATATGATTTTATTTGGGAAACCCCTCCTGTTCACAAACCTTTTAAAGGCCAAAAGAAATACATCACTACTTAAGTTGCTTACAAATCCAAATGGATTGCTCTGGTGGTAGCGCATGCAAAAAGACACGTATAACCTTTGTTGGACTCCCCTTGCTCAAACACACAGACTGGACCTGCAAAGTCTACTCCAACTACATCAAATGGGGCAGTAGGGCGGGTCGTACTCAGGTGACAACATGAATCTGAAGGAAATCCTACCATCAGGGGTGTCTAAATTATATGTTTTTACATGGGGAATTCAAATATGAGCTTATTTTTTGGATAGGATAACTCTAACCTACATCATTTTGTGTTTCTAAATTGCCAATTTTACCCTTTTGAACCCCTTTATAATATATTAAAAGATATAAGGTAAATCATTTATATTGACAAGGCCAAATCAACTTTACATATATTTATTAATAGGTGAACTGCATATATATCACTGGATATAATTACAAAGATCATTCTCCTGACATCTTGAACTTTGTCAGGTTGCACAAATCCTGCTTTGACTCAGACTTGGACATCAGCTTCCTGCTGGTCTCCTGAGCCCTGATCCCTCCATCCCTCTTTTCCTGTGAGAAGTACTTAGCAGAAGCCTCAGTCACCATTTTAACAACCCTCTCAATGCTTTGTGTGTGGCAAGGCCAGTTGCGCACCTCCATGGGGGTGTTGATGAAGTTTTTCACCTCTGAGGTGCTTAGAGAGCAGGTGAGAGGTGGCTCTGACACACCTTCTGACCAGCTGATCAAGTCACCGATGCTGGAAGCATCACAATTGATGTCAGGTGTCCTTCTGCTCCTAACAGAGGAGTCCCCCAGCTGAGTGTCCGGGTCCCCCTCTCCTCTGATGGCCAGGATTCTCTCCACCCCTTCAATCCTCTCCTTCTGATCCTCAGAGCAGAGTAGTGTTTGGAGGATGACTTCACTGTGGGCATACCAAGCAGATCTTCTCACAGTTGGCATCACAATATCCAGCACCTCCTTTCTCTGGGAATTGAGGCAGTCCAGCTGAAAGAGGATGTGCCTTGAGCTTGGACATGATGGTCACTTTTTCATTGATAACAGGTGGCTTGAAAAGAGCATTAGCTTTGCTCCACTGACAAATCAGACCAGGGTAGATGTCACTCACCAGCTTGTCCACTGGGTAGTTCCTCCTGTCATCTTCACTTTGCTTCCTCAAGTAGATGCCATACCTCAGGATATCCCTCACAGTTGGCAGTTCAGACACCAACAGCTCCCGGCCAGTGCCAACAAGATTACTCAGATGAGAACTTGATTTCGTCCTTGTTCTGACTTGAGCCATTTTCTTAATGAGTTCACACTGAAATAAAAACAATAATACAACAGTTAAGTATCCACTACAGCAGAGGCGTACCAATACTTTTTGCCGCTCGGGGCGAAAATGCCAACGCCCCCCCCCCCCCCTGCAACAATTTTCAATTTTAAAAACAATTCTTTTACAAAAACACTTCTAAACAAAACTTTTATTGGAAGAAAAACTTAAATAAAGCAACTTCAATTTTAACAATACTACATAATGTATCGTACATAATACACTACATAATTTTAACAATAACTATATAATGTATAATGCCTAGTTAAATTTTTGGACTTTCATAACAGAAAATTCATGAATGATTTTTTCTATGTCCATTGTCTCTGCAACTTCGCGTTCAATTGAAATAATCGCCAAATTGCTCAGTCTAGATTGACTTATAGTTGACCTGAGGTAAGTTTTTATAAGTTTCAGTTTCGAGAAACTTCGTTCGCAACTTGCCACGGACATGAATGTAGTTAGACAGATCCGGAGGGCAATTGTTATATGAGGCAAAGATTCCACTAGATCCCATTTAACGATCCAGTGAAGTAGTTTTAACATATCCCAGTTCTTTGGATCATCGTCGAAGCTTATGCTTTCGAAACTGAGCAAATGTCTGCGCAAACGCTTTATTTCTTCCAGTAGACTTTCTGGATTAATGTCATTGTAGATGGAAGAAAAATTATTGACCTTGGTATTAATTTCTTCATCTTTGGACTGATTCAAAAGGTACGAAGGAGACAGAAATTCAAAGCGATCATTCATGTTTTTAAGACAAACTGTGCGTTTTTCAATTTCTGCTAATAAACTATCCATGATTTCAAAAAATTCTCTGCGTACATCCTCTTGCACGGTCAATCCAGCATCACGAGCTTGCTCTCCGGGCATTCTTCTCCGTCTCCTGACTCTGCGGTCTATACTGATATCCATTTCATTACAGAACTCCTCGGCGGCATTTACTACTGCCTCTCGTTCATTAGTTAAAAACACGGATAAAGAGTTCATTTTCAATGCACACTGGTCCAAAGCAAGTCCCTTTCTTTGAAAATATAGCTGAGCATCATTGATTTCTTTCAGCACTGGATCCCAGAAAAATAAGTACACAATGAATATGTATGACATGATGGAGTTCAACAGAGCTTCAGCATCGCCCTTTGTGTCCAGATTTTCGGAGACCCCTTCACTCAGTTCTTCCAAGGCACTAACAACGTGAGTCAAGTTCTTCTTAAGACTAGAAACAGCATCATACTTAGCACTCCACCGCGTATCAGAGACTCGCTTGACAGTGATTTTGGAATGTTTTGTTAAGACATCCCAACGATGAGTAGAGGAAGAAAAGTAGACGAAAATTCGTTCAATTGTTCCAAAGAAAGTTACAGCATTAGGACTCAGTCCCGCGGCATGAACTCCAACCAAGTTCAGCGAGTGGTTATTGCAAGGAATGAAAACAGCGTGTTTGCTAACATCAAGAATTCTGCGTTGAACTCCAAGATGAATACCTGCCATCGTAGCAGCATTGTCATACCCTTGACCATAACAATTCTGGATATCCAGCCCATCCTCACGGAGCTTAGTGACAATGAGATCAGTAACTGCCTCAGCAGTCTTCCCCTCTAATTTAATAAAATCAACGAAGGATTCCTTCACCTCTACATTACCATCTTTAATCGACACATAGCGAATTACCTGAGACATCTGATCAATATGCGATATATCTGGTGGTGTACTATCGAAAATTATTGCAAAGTACTTTGCACTAGACACATTATCAATTATACATTTTCGAACATTACAGCCGATTAGTGTGATGAACTCATTTTGAATGTTAGGTGACAAATACGTAGTGGATATCTTGTCAGTCATTCGTATTTTTGTAAGATGTTCCCTAATTACTGGGTCATATTTGCCCATTAGTTTTATTAACTCCAAAAAGTTTCCAGAATTGCCAGCTAGCCCAGCTTCTTCATTTAAGTTCTCTCGGTGCCCTCGGAATGCAAGATCTTGTTTTGCCAAGAACATGATGCAGTCATAAATTCGTCTCAGTATTTCTTTCCACTTAGCAGTAGCATGTTTTATTTGCAACTGATGTGCATTATCTATTGTAGCATTCAACTGAAGGCGCATAGACAACTCTTTCCATTGTTCAAAGCATCGAGTATGATATGGACTGTTTTCATGTTCAGGTACTTTTGGATTCAGTTTCCTCCAGGCAAAAAATCCTTCTTCTTTTCCAAATGCACTGGAGATGTTGTTGAAGAGACGACACCAAAAGCAATGCAAGCTACATTTTGAAGGTGAGAAGATTAGCCATGACCTTTCAATTTTTTCGCCATTTTCCAAAGTTTTGAAATACCAAACTTTTGACATTGACCTATTGTTTGAATCAGCTGGAAAGGGTCCATTCATGTTTTTCAAATGTGATGGTCGACGTTTAATGAGTTCGATTCTCAAATTGTCCGTCATTGGAATGAGCCAATTGCCAGAATGGATCATATGTAGAATTCGGACCCCAGGTAACCCTAATGGAGAATACAGACCCCAACTTTCCCCTAATGTAGAATCCAGACCCCAACTTTCCCCTAATGTAGAATCCAGACCCCAACTTTCCCCTAATGTATAGATTATAGAAGCCAGACCCCAAACGAATCGTATAAGGACATCAATAAACAATTTAAAGGTTCATAGAAAATTTTATTATTATTATCACAAATAAAAACCATTAAAATCACACAATTGTAAAATCTTATATCAAATGTAGAATTCGGACCCCAGCCTTCTTTAGTTAGCTTTATAAGGCTAACTAACGAAAATATCACAACCTAACCTAACCAATCGTTAGGTTAACTGTACGCCCTTGACGATTGGTTAGGTTAGGTCATGATATTTTCGTTAGTTAGAGATGTTAAGGCAAATGTAGAAACTCAAATAGTTAAAGAGTAGCTTAAACAAGCCAAATGGAGAATACAGACCCCAACCTTCCGGTAATGTAGAATTCGGACCCCAACCTTGGTAGGGGTCCGAATTCTACATATAATCCGCCAGAATCGTTAAACAGACTCTGTGGGTGATGGGTGGGTGGGTGACTTTGTGATGTAGATGAGGGTTGATCCTGATTATTTAGGGGTTCACTTGAAGTTGCCGCTTGAACATCTATCTCTAAAGATATATCACATTGCGGTTGATCTCCTTGCTTCCCAGAAGGCACTGAAGGTGTGTCTGAGAATCCCATTAACTGATGAAATCGCTTAGTAGCACGCTTGCCTTCCTCCTCTTTTTTTTCGCGAAGATTCTTGTATGCAGCACCACTCAGTCTCTGTCGTTTGCTCATGTTTGCTAATTCAGTAGGGTATCTGCAAAAAAACAACCATTAATTATTAACATCATCAAAGCTCAAAGAATGCAAAGCCTAACCTAAATAATATAGGGAAAGTCTGAAAAATCGGTCCTATTCAAAGGAGTGACATAACGAAGGAGTGACATAACAAAGGAGTGACAAATCGGAGATAAAATTCAAAGGAGTGACACGAAAATACCGTAACGAAGGAGTGACATAATTCCTAACCTGACATAACCTATTCGAAACCATAAATTAATTGCCGGCTTTCCCGGCTTTCAGTTGTGCTCGTGCTCTCGGTTGGAACAGTTGCAGTTGGAGCTCTCGGTTGAAGCTGGATAACCTAATTTCTGTGTGTTCTTCACTTAGGGGTGAAATTTAATTTTCAAAGTTTTGTAGCCCATAATGGATGAATATCAATTTGTAAAATCCCAAATGGGTAAAAACAAGTTAGCATTCAGAGGACACATCTACCGACACCAACGATCCCGAAACAACAATCATTATTTCCGGTGCGAGTACAAAAACTGTAATGGATCCGCAACCCTTCGTGGTGTGACAATTTTTAATACCTTTGGTGGCTCGGTATCAGAGGGTAAAGCACACAATCACGCCCCGCTGACAGGGAGAGTGGAAATTGTACATGCTGTTGATGCAATCAAAATTAGGGCCAAAACTACAAATTCGGCGCCAGCTGCAATCGCCCAAGAAATTGGACAGGAACTAGGCATTAACGCCGCAATAGAAATGCCTTCCAAATCTGCTATGAGGCAAGTCATCCATCGTATCCGAAAAAAAGAATTTCGAGTGGAACCCGAACGTGCGACAGATTTAGTCATCCCAAACAATTTGATGGTCACCCAAGCAGGGGAAAGAAACTTCCTTTTGTTCGATACGAAGATAGATGATGGAAACGCAGATGATCAAAGCGAGGATGACGAAGCCAGGGAACGAATCATAGCTTTTGGTACTGAAGAAAATTTACGCAGACTAGAGGACTCGGAGATCTGGTTTCTTGATGGAACATTCAAAACTTGTCCTCGAGTTTTCCACCAATTGTACACTATCCATTACCTGTTCCATGGAGAATCTTTTCCAGCTGTTTATGTTTTGATGACTGGAAAAACAAGAAATGTATACATCCATGCTAGAACGATTACTGTCAGCTGCAGAAGCAAAAGGAATTGAATTAAACCCTACTTTTATGATAGTGGATTTTGAGTTGGCAAGCATCAATGCTCTTCAACAGAAATTTCCAGAAGCCAGAGTGTCTGGCTGCCTTTTCCACTTAGGTCAAAGTATATACCGAAGTATTCAGAAGAATGGTCTAGTCGACGCTTACAAAACCAATGACAACGTGGCCTCAAGCTTGAGAAAGCTGTCTGCTCTTGCATTTTTACCTCCAGAAGAAATTTATGATGCGTTTATTGCTCTCTCAAACAGTATTCCAAATGAAGTTGAATCAGTGTATAAGTATTTTGGAGAAACTTATGTGTTGGGAAGACCGATTATCGCACGTGGAAGACCACGACGAAATCAACGGCGTCATCCACCACGATTTGCCCCGACTGTGTGGAGTATCCATCATCTTCAAGCCTACAACCTTCCAAGAACAAACAACAACTTGGAGGCTTGGCACAGGCGGTTCGAAACGGTAGTTGAACGTTACCACTTGGGAGTGTATTTAATGATAAAGGAGTTCATAAAAGAAGACCACCACACAGATCAAGGGATGGAGCGACTGATTGCAGGGCACACTCCAACAAAGAAGAAGAAAGAACAAATCCAGAGGGAAGAGAGGCTTGCAACTGTTGTCAGGAATGAGTTGGAAGCTAATTTTGGTGATGGTGACCATGAATTTTGAACAAGTTTAAAATATTTTAACAATTGAATGATTCTAGTTTTTGAAATAAAATCTTAATTTTAACAATTCTAACAAATTTTGTTTTTTTAAATAAAATTTTAATAATTATACTTTTTAACTGTCACTCCTTGGAATTATCGTTACGTCACTTGATCGTTGTTGTCATTTTGTTTATGTTTCTAGTTTTTGAAATAAAATCTTAATTTTAACAATTCTAACAAATTTTGTTTTTTTAAATAAAATTTTAATAATTATACTCCTTTGAATTTTATCTCCGATTTGTCACTCCTTCGTTATGTCACTTCTTCGTTACGGTATTTATGTCACTCCTTTGTTATGTCACTCCTTTGAAATGTCACTCCTTTGAAATGTCACTCCTTTGAAATGTCACTCCTTCGATACAGACCCCTGAAAAATAGGGCTGGCAACCTTTCCGATGTGAAAATTTAACGCAACTATTTGTGGAAATAGTGGCATTGAGGTGGCATATATAGCATTTAATGATGATTTTTCATCAAAACCATGGATATTTTGTACACAACGCGCGACAATGATGAGATATAATTTTTTGGAGGGTTGCATTTTAAAACATAAAAACCCAAAATTTTGCATACTGCGGCCGCCTGACAGTAATTTGCCGCCCCTCGGGAAGTGCCGCTCGGGGCGGTCGCCCCTCTCGCCCCTCCTTTGATACGCCACTGCACTACAGACAGGTATTAACTCTTTTCAGCGCAAAATTCTTGGTTAAAAAAAGAGCTGAAATGGGCAAGAACAAATTTATCTGCAAATGCTAAACACATTATGCTTGTTTGGTTTCAAAATGTTATAAAATGCTAATTTATCTGTTGTCTGTAATGCAAATAATTTGTTCATGTACTCTAAAAAAACTAAAGAAACATCCTAAAAATATTCTTTAGAACATTGAAATAGGCCTCATACTGCTCAGTTGTACTAAAAATGAACCACCTAATTTTAGCTCAAATCAAAGTTGTTAATTAAATTTTGCTCAATGTATTACTATAATATGCGTAGAAATAGCTTTTTCTAAAATATAACAGAATAATACCCACATGTGAACAGTAACAAAAAAAATATCAGTAGATAATCATTAAATCTATCCCCTCACTGCAAGCCGAGGTGGTAAAATAGCTTCATAAATCATGAGTCACTTCAAATATTTCACAAAACGTTTTAGAATGTTCTGAAACGTTACATTCTAGCCTCTGAGAAAGGTGGCTCAGAAAATGGCCTTATGCGCGCCAGAAAACCGTCAAAATACTTCATATACCAAACTGTATGATAATTACAATTAAGTGGAATGGCACACCTTTTTATTTGAGTATTTAAATATTATTATTATTATATGAATTACATTATATGTGTTTATATGAATTAGTTAGAACAATGCTCTATGAGAGATAACGTGAGCAGCCATGATAGAAAACGTGAGAAGACACATTCTGGGGTAACTACAATAGTAAAATAATCAACAATTTAATAATAATCAACTGCAAAATGATGTAGGTTAGGGTTATCAGAATTAAATATTTTCTTCAGAATTGTGTTCTATACACCAAAATATGTCATTTGAACACCCCTCTCCATTGATTTTAAAAAAATGCATAGTATGACCCGCCCTAAATTGGGGCAGTATAGACACACCGTTCTCTTGAAGTGGATCCACCTTTTCATGATAAGGCTTTGCACTCCAACGCTTGCAAACCACACATCTATGCAAGACCTTTTTTACTACCTGTCTAATTTGGGGAATCCAAAACTGCTGTCTGATCTCTATTATCACTTCTGTAACTCCAGCATATAACAACTTTTGATGCGTATCCAGGATCAAAAGTTCCACAAAGTACCCCCTAGAAAGGTAGCAAAATTGGATGTCTGTTCTCCTCTGGAAGTCCAGAAAACTGTAGTCTACCTCTTACTCTCAATAAATCCTGGTCCAAAAACACATCCACAGGGCCGGCCCTAGCAAATGCGAGGCCCAATTCGAGATTTTTAAAGTGGGGTCCTAAGGTTAAAGTTACCTACCCATAGTGGGTGCATGCTTACTAAAAGAAAAGAACAATGACTCAACAACAAATATCATTTATTTTGGATGTGATCACAAGGAAACCTTTCTGGCTTTCATAGTGGCAAATTCGGCAATGAGGTCTGTATAGTTACAGTTTCTCGCAATGTCGTTTTCAGTGGAGAGGATCGCCAGATTACTGAGTCGATCCTGCAGCATCGTCGACCGTAAATACGTTTTTATTAATTTCAACTTTGAGAAACTTCTTTCCTCAGATGCAACAGTAACTGGAATAGTCAGTAGTATTCGCAATGCAGTCGTGAAATTCGGGAAATCCACAGAACGATTGTTCAAAGTGATGAAGCCCAATATCTTCAGTGGATCACTTTGTATATCTTCTGGAAGAATTGGTTTCAAGGCTCCCATTTCCTCAGCAAGCATGAATCCATCAATGTCGCGGTCTTCTCCATCAGTCAGTTCAAGTTCGAGATCTTTGCTGTGCTTACGTAGGTCTGTCTTGGACATCTTTGTGAACATGTACATGAAGCCAAACTTTGAGTGATGTTCTCTCAGTTGTTCGAATCGTCATTCCAGGGAGGATATGGCAGTGTCTAAAATTGCGTTAAACACAGTAATTTTAAATTTTTCTTCAGCATCTTCAATTGGCTTGTCTTGACCTTCATAGGAAAACATCATCATCTTTCGTCTGACCTGTGTTGTCTTGAATTCCGACTCGATTTCAAGCTGTTCTGTAATCTCTTTGGCATCTGTTACAGCACTTTGAAATCCACTCTCCTAATATCCTTTCATCCACTTACATGTTCTTTCCAAGCTCTCGATGGCACTTTCCAGATGCTTTGAATCACTCTGAAGATCTTTACTCACGTAGTTGACTTGAAAGAGGAGGTCATACCAGAATATGGAAAACTGATGAGTGGGTAGTTGGGAGGTAACGAAAATGGTTCACTGAGTAGGTAGGTAGTTAATCTAACAATCATTAAATTCCTTTTATGTCAATAACTGGGTGGATGAAACCAATTGGTTGCTCACCAGAGTTATTCTCCACACTAGTATTTATATACTGTGTGGGAGGAGCGTGCTCGGTAATAAGGATACATTACCGCTCAACCAACCGAGGAATAAACCAAGACAACGCTGGTAGAAGAAGCCCCGCGAAGAGGAGAACAGAGGGGAGAACGAAAACGACGAACGGGGCGAGAGGACGTACCAGCAAAGTACGCTCTCGATAACTAAAACACAACCGGAGAAGGGAGAGACTCAATTAGTCACTTACTTTTAGTTATTTGAGTCTCTCCCTTCTCCGGTTGTGTTTTAGTTATCGAGAGCGTACTTTGCTGGTACGTCCTCTCGCCCCGTTCGTCGTTTTCGTTCTCCCTCTGTTCTCCTCTTCGCGTGCTTCTTCTACCAGCGTTGTCTTGGTTTATTCCTCGGTGTTTGAGCTAATGTATCCTTATTACCGAGCACGCTCCTCCCACACAGTATATAAATACTAGTGTGGAGAATAACTCTGGTGAGCAACCAATTGGTTTCATCCACCCAGTTATTGACATAAAAAATTTAATGATTGTTAGATTAACTACCTACCTACTCAGTGAACCATTTTCGTTACCTCCCAACTACCCACTCATCAGTTTTCCATAAGAATATGACAGCAACAATGAATTTAAAATTCTTCATCTCTTTGCAAAGTGATTCTACTTCGCTTCTTCCTTGAGAATCTTTTGCTTTTTCAGCAATTTCGACAAGTGCATCATAGATCTCGACAGCTTGATATCGTACAGCTTTGACACTTTTCACACGGCATTCCCATCTTATCTCGCTCAAGGGCTTCACTGAGAACTCTTTCACATACTTGGAGAAGACTGACCATCGATGGGTTGAGGCTGAGAAGAAGAAGACATACAGGCGTTGAATAACGCCGAAAAATGAGATGGCTTGAACACGTTTTTGCCATGTCCCCAAGTAGCAAATTGTAGTTATGGCATGCTCATGGAGTGAAGAATGCTCTTGAATTCATTTCCAGAAGTCGCGCTTGAACGCCTGATCAGTGTCCCTTCATGTTCGCAGCATTATCGTATCCTTGTCCACGAATATCACTCATTTTCAGTCCAAGTTCGTGAAGTTCTCTCATCAATACCTCTAGTAGGTTTTCTCCTGTGGTCTCCTTCACCTCAATGAACTTGATGAAGTGTTCAAGAATTCCACTTTCAATACCTGATGATCCATCAGAGACATATCGCAAAGTAAGGAACATCATCTCCTTGTGACCAATGTCGGGTGTGCAATCAAGGATCACAGAGAAATACTTTGCCATTTTAATTCTGTGTACAATGGTTGCTCGAACTTTGTTGCCCATGAGCGAGATGAGTTCATTCTGGATTCGTTTTCCCAGGTAATGATCATGAATTTCGTTATTGACTATTCTTCTAAGATGGTCTTGTATGACGGGATCAAATTTTGAGATAAGCTCAACCAGTCCAAGGAAATTGCCATTATTCCGTCTGAAGATTGTATCTACTGATCCTCAGAATGCCATGTTGTGTTCAGCGAGGTACTGTACAATGGCGAGGAGGCGCTCAAACACATTTTTCCACCTAAGCTTCTCCGTATTGATTCGTTCCTGACTGAGTTGATCCACAGTGCAACTTTTGATCAAACGTTGTTCGAGTTCCATCCATTGGAGAGTCGCCTTCAGATGGCTCTGTGATCTTTCATGCTCAGACAGTCTGGAACTAGTATTCACCCAGTCACAGAATCCTCCACACCCCAAGGTATTGTTGGAGTTTCCAAATAACTTGCAACAGAAACAAAATATCCGATTCTTAGAGATTGAATAAATCAGCCATTTCCGTATACCAACTTCTTCATTTTCCATCCGTCTCTTGTAGTGACTTTTTGAAAACTTGCTGCCATTGTCATCTCTGGAAAAGTTATAGTCTTCCTCACACTGTGGTGGGCCTTTACTCACTAGTAAATCTCTGACTTTTGTGCTGACAATTTCCGGCCATTGATCTGGATCTTTGAGTGCATCCAGAGGTTGATTTTGCAGAATTGGAGTCGGATCCATGGGTTCTTCTTCCCTCTGGATATCACTTTCATCTATCAAAGCTGATGATGATGCATGTGACGGCGCAGGCACATCATCTTCAGTTTCAGCCTGTGGATCGCGTTTCTCTAGAAATTTTCAAATGACCCATACATACGCTCAAGTTCTGATTTCCGCTTCGCTTCACACTGTCTCTTCTGGTGACCGCTGAGATATTTCCGACAGTATCTCGCAATCTCTTTGGAGGAATCAGTCAGTCGATATCTGAAATATAACAAAATATATAATTAATACGGAATACTATTGTATATGAAGAGTTATTATGACAAGCCGTATTTAATTTACCACTCAAAACCAAAATATTTTTTTTATACTGTACTCATATATTTGCGAGGCCCCTAATAATAGCGCGGGGCCCAAAGCAGCCGCTTTGCTTGCTTTGCCCAAAGGCCGGCAGTGCACATCCAAACCCTTGAGAGAAGAATGTGTTGGTAGAACCTGTAATGGACTGCTGGTGAGCAATTTTCTCTCTTCACCAAATTTTTCCTTCTGCACATATACCACCCAGTAGTGCCTGGCTTGCTGAATCTCCTTACTGTTCATAATTCCTTCCCTTCTTGTTCCTCCCTTAATGTTGTCTGTAAATCTATATACCTATGCTGTCACTCTTAACAACAATTTCAGACTGTTAATGTCCTCAAGCCTCAATATGGGGTCCTGCTGCATAACTTGATAACTTGACAACTGTTCATAGTGCATTTTCTCATCTCACTCACCCATTTTTCTTCAGCCTAGCATTCTCCTACAATAGGCTGATTAGAAGGCCAATTTTCACTTCTAAGTTTTAGCTACTCTGGGCCATTCCACCACAAACGTGACTATGCAAGATCTTTCACTGAAATTCCTAGTGTTGGTAAATCAGCTGGGTTTTAGGTGCCTGGACAATGCTTCCATTGCTTTGGATTTGTGTGTGCTTGAATTTCCTCCATCCTATTGCCAACAAATGGTTTCCATTTTCTTGCCTGGTTTCTTAACCAGTGCCAAACTATAGTAGAGTCTGTCCAATAATAGTTTGGAATTTCATAAAGGCCCAAAGAGTTTTGCACTGTAACTGCAAGCCGACTAGCAATGACTGCACTGCACCCATCAATTCCAACCTTGGAATAGAAAGCCTTTTCAAAGGTGCTACTCTGCTCTTTGCAGCAACCAACCTGCAACTTACTTCCTCTTTGAATGTGCCTCTTATGTAAATGCAAGTTGCATAAGCTTCCTCACTTGCATCACAAAAGCTGTGCAGCTCCAAATTATCTGGACTATTGTTCAACTCTCCAAAGTGCCATCTTGGGATTTTAATGTCTCCAAGATGTGCCAATTCTTTGAACCAATATTTCGACTTTACCACCCTGTGGCGGATCCAGGGGAGTTCGGGGGTTCGATCGAACCCCCCTAAACCAGAAAGTCCCGCTTCCAAAGTTAACTGACTGAACATAAACGTTATTTTACAAACAGTACTAAAAGTATGTAATATACCCTTTTGTTTCAGACCGTTAGTCGACCCTGTGTCTTACTTTAATACTCAAAAGTCTAAAAAGCAATATTCATTTAAAGTATTTATTCAATAGAATTTTCGGTTTACAATGTCAAGAAGAGTTAAACAGCAACCAAGAATTGACAGATTTTTTGGTACATCAAGTTTGGGCCATCTTACGTCAGTGGCAAGGTTAGTAACTGTATTGTAAACTAAAACAATGACTTAAAAAACTACTTACAGTACATAACTTAGATGTTGTTAAAGCTAATAAACTTGAACAAACACCCCGCAAATTGCTTAAAAACGCGGTTCTGAGCCATAATTTTCAAAATTTTCCGGGGGAGTATGCCCCGGACCCCCCCTAGAAACCTTCGGCGCTCGTACCGAACCCCCCTCCAGCAAATCCTGGATCCGCCCCAGCCACCATATGATCGGGTAATTCTTGGTCCCAACCAAGTCCAATTTCCCAGAGATTCTGAAACCAAATTTTTTACTTTATCACAAATGGAGCCAGGAATCCAAAAGGATCAAAGACCTTCGAAGCCAAACAAAGAGCTGTACGTTTTGTCCACTGAGGTGACGTGTATGTATATATATGTATATAGTCTAAAAGTCACTAAAGAGTAAATATCACTAAATCTAAGCTGAATGGCAAGACGGAGCCATAAACAACCAACGGGCTGTTCGTATTGCTTTGGTCTGGCCTAGACATGTTTTTTCCTATCTGACCTAATCTTTGGTGCTGAGTAAAATTAGGTGATGAATCTAAGGTAACAAATCGGGTAGGAAGTTGTTCGTACTTAAGTATAGTTAGGGGTAATGTCTATAGCTTCTAAATTGGTAATGTAAGAGAGAGTTAGGTAGGCTGTTGTGGGACACAGGAATAAAACGGTAGGCTTCAAGGAATACCTAATTCAACGCACCGGTAAGTGCTTTTGATTGTTTGCTAAAACCTAAGTAACCTAACTGGGGTGTCTACCCCACGCTATCACATTTGGCGACGAGGATGGGATTTGGCTCATTTGGTTAAATTTTGTTCATTGGGTTAAATTTGGCTCATTGGGTTAATTTGGCTTATTGGGTTAATTTGGCTTATTGGGTTCAAGTGGTTGTTTGGAAAATTGGATGCAGACTAGTGGGTCGTCCGATTTGGTTTGTTTGTGTGGGGAAGCTACCGTACTATAGCGTAGGTCCCGCCGCCCTAATTCTAAAACTAATTCCTACTCAGCCCTAACTCTAAAACTAATTCCTACTCAGCCCTACCTCTAAAACTAATTCTTACTCAGCCCTAACTCTAATACAATTCACTATTCAGCCCTAACTCTAATAAAATTCACTATTCAGTAACTAGACCAAATTTAAACCTAACCTAACCTACTTCACGTGAGTTGGTCTAATTCGGTTTTGCTCTAGCATGTCGGTGATTGGCCATATAAGCCCCTACGAAGACAATGGGGAGGACTTCGAAGCTTATGCCACTAGGGTGAGGTTGTTTTTCGAGGCAAATTCCATTCCGGATGCTAAGAAAGTACCTACCTTTTTAACTATAATAGGCCCTAAAACGTTTGGTTTAGTTATGGACCTAGTTTCTCCTAAAGCACCGGAAACTTGCACCTATAATGAATTGGTACAGGCCCTAACCGATCACTACAAACCCCGAGTAGTTCTCATCTATGAACGTTTTCAAATTTTATTCAAGGCATCAGACGGGAAATGAAAGCATTGCAGAGTTTGTTGCAGGAATAAAAAGCCATAGCCGTACGTGTAAATTTGGGGACAAATTAGATGAAATGCTAAGAGATAGGTTTGTAATGGGTCTCAAAGAGGAGTCTACCCAGAGAGCCCTATTAGCCATACAGGACCTAACTTTTAGTCAGGCTGTAGAAATAGCTACGGCTAGAGAAGCAGCTGCTAAAGATGTTAGAGCTTTTGGAAATCATAGTAGTAAAGCCCAACACGTAAATAGCTTTAAATCTTCTAGGCCTGGCAGACCTAACGAGCCTACTAGACAGGCAAATAAAGGTATGAGGCGAATACGACTAAGCCTACTAATTCTACTAAGCCTTCCAAGCCATGTACAGGGTGTGGAAAACACCATTGGAAGAAAGATTGCCCTTTTAAAGAAGCAGTTTGCCGAAACTGTAGTAAAATAGGCCATATAGCTAAAGTGTGTTTTTCAAAGAAAACAAAGGGTGAAAATTCTAATTTTAACATTTCTAGTATAAATCCTCAAAAGGGAAATACTTCGAACATTGGAGTGGAGTACCTATTCTATGAGCAGCAAAGTGGGAAAAATACAGGCCCATATATTGTAGAGGTAGGCCTAGATGGAATTACAGTTCCTCTAGAATTGGATACGGGTGCTGCCCGGACGGTCATGTCCAAGGTAGTTTTTGATAAGATTTTCAAAACACTCCTAAACTACATGCATCTAAAACAATTTTGAAGAAGTACGGTGACACACAAATACCTATTTGTGGAGAAGCATACGTCACAGTTACACTTAACCAGAAAACTTTGTCTCATCCCTTAACCCTTTTAGTGGTGGATGAGCAAGGGCCTACTCTACTAGGCCGTGATTGGATTGATGCTTTGGAAATGCCAATTGACAAAATCTTGCCAAGGGGTCAGGCAGATGTGCATACACTTTCATATCCATCTGACATAGACTCATTGTTAAGGGAGTTTTCTTCTATTTTTGGGCCTGAAGTAGGCAACCTAAAAGGCCATCAGGTCTGCATAGAAGTAGATCCTAATGTAACTCCGAAATTTTGTAAGGCTCGTTCAATTGCGCATGCACTGCGGGAGAAGGTAGATTTAGAAATTGACAGGCTGCTAAAAGATAAAATTATTGAACCAGTCACACACGCTAAGTGGGCTGCCCCAGTAGTTCCTGTACTAAAACCGGACAAGTCCGTGCGGTTATGCGGGATTACCGTTTAACAGCAAATAGAGCCGTCCTTCTAGATTGCTATCCTATACCCAAGCCTGATGAATTATTTAGCTCTCTTGCTGGGGGAAAATATTTCACAAAACTCGATATGTCCCAAGCCTATGCTCAACTAAGTTTAGATGAAAACTCTAAAGAATTAACTATCATAAATACGCACCGAGGCCTATATAAGTACAATAGGCTATGCTATGGAATAGCATCGGCTCCAGGTATTTTTCAGAGGACAATGGACCAAGTTCTAGGTCACATTCCAGGGGTACTTTGCTTTCTAGATGATGTCCTCATTTCAGGTTCGACTAAAAAAGAACACCTAACTAGATTAACCACGGTTCTAAAAAGACTCCGGGATGCGGGACTTAAGCTAAAGAGAGAAAAGTGTTCATGGGTCACTAACGAGGTTTCATATTTAGGGTTCCGCATAGATGCCTCAGGCATTCATCCAACGGTGGATAAACTAGAAGCAATAGAAAAGGCACCACCTCCACAAAACATCACACAGTTACAAGCTTATTTAGGTCTCCTAAACTTTTATAGGAAATTTTTGCCTAATGCATCGACTTTCCTTGAACCCCTGAATAAGCTATTACGATCTGGGGAACAGTGGAGATGGGAGAAAACTCAAAAGGAAGCATTTGAGGCTTCCAAGGACGTACTACTAAAGTCCACTCTCCTAGTGCATTATGATCCTAAACTTCCTCTCGTAGTTTCAGCAGACAGCAGTTCTTATGGAATTGGGGCAGTGTTATCTCACCACATTGATGGTGTAGATAGGCCTATCTGTTTTGCTTCTAGAACACTAACTGAGACGGAAAGACGATATGCACAAGTGGAACGTGAAGCATTAGCCTTAGTATTTGCAGTAAAAAATTTCATTTCTATCTATGGGGTCATGAATTTAAACTAATTACTGACCATAAGCCTCTCTTAGGTTTATTTTCACCTAATAAAAATATTCCAGTTATGGCCTCAGGTAGGATTCAACGATGGGCACTGATTCTACAAGCCTATAAATTTGACTTAGTACATCGGTCAGGTAAACTTCTAGGTACGGCTGATGCGCTAAGTAGGTTGCCCTTAGAAAATCCAAATGATTGTGTACCTATACCTACAGAATGGGTTCACTTGGTGGAGTTTTTGGAATCCACTCCAGTATCTGCAGTACAAATAGAGCAGTGGACAAAATCAGACCCTATTCTGTCTAGGGTCATCCATTTCTGCTCAGTTGGTTGGCCTACTAAGGTTGAGAGTGAATTACAGCCTTTTATTCAGCGTCAGTCTGGCCTCTCTATTCAAAATGGCTGTCTCTTATGGGGCCACAGAGTGATTATTCCAAATAAAGGCAGGTCGAATTTAGTGAAGGAACTTCACGCTGAACACATGGGCGCAACAAAAATGAAAGAGCTGGCGAGAGCTTATTTCTGGTGGCCTGGTTTAGATGGAGAACTCGAATCATTGGTTCGTTCCTGTCAAAGCTGCCTAGAGAACAGAGATCTCCCAAGGAAAAGTCCACTTCATCCTTGGGAATGGCCTACTATACCGTGGCATAGGATCCATGTTGACTATGCAGGTCCTATAAATAATTTCATTTCCTAGTCATGGTGGACGCCTACTCTAAGTGGGTGGAAATTTTTCCAACCACTTCCACGACTTCGGGTGTAACGATTCGCTTACTCCGTTCAGTTTTCGCTCGATGGGGTTTACCCGTAGTCCTGGTTTCCGACAATGGTACTTGTTTTACCAGTGAGGAATTTCGTTCCTTCGTCACCTAATGGCATTAGACATGTCCGGTCTAGTGTTTTCCACCCATCTACTAACGGTCTCGCGGAAAACATGGTCCGTACTTTCAAGTCGGCCTTGCGTCATTCTCGTGGGGAGGAAATGCAAGTGGTGTTGGATAAATTTTGTTTAAATATCGAATAACACCACACACCACGACAGGGGTGTCTCCCTCTAAACTTCTGATTGGCCGGAATTCGTTCAGTTTTTGATTTGTTACGTCCAAACGAAATGTTACAACAACGAGTTTTACGCCATCAGGAAAACAGAAGTTGTACCACGACACTAAAAGAGGGAGTTCTAGAAGCGAAACCTAATGATCCAGTTGTGATTCGCAACTATGGGGCTGGACCAAATGGGTTCCTGCAACTGTGCAGGAGAGAACGGGCCCTGTTTCCTTCAAGTGCCAACTAGAAGATGGTCGTTCTATTAAACGCCATCAGGACCAGATATGGGAACGGGAAGTGCAGAAGGACCAGAGTCTTCCGGAAGAGAGAACTGATCCTCCGGAAAATGGTTCAACTTGCCCGCCTATACAGGTTGCACCTGATCCTACTACATCAACCCCGCTCCGCAGGTCGTCTAGGGTCCCTCATCCCCCTGACAGACTAAACTTGTAGGGGAGGAGTGAGGTGACGTGTATGATATATATGTATATAGTCTAAAAGTCACTAAAGAGTAAATATCTAAATCTAAGCTGAATGGCAAGACGGAGCCATAAACAACCAACGGGCTGTTCGTATTGCTTTGGTCTGGCCTAGACATGTTTTTTTCCTATCTGACCTAATCTTTGGTGCTGAGTAAAATTAGGTGATGAATCTAAGGTACAAATCGGGTAGGAAGTTGTTCGTACTTAAGTATAGTTAGGGGTAATGTCTATAGCTTCTAAATTGGTAATGTAAGAGAGAGTTAGGTAGGCTGTTGTGGGACACAGGAATAAAACGGTAGGCTTCAAGGAATACCTAATTCAACGCACCGGTAAGTGCTTTTGATTGTTTGCTAAAACCTAAGTAACCTAACTGGGGTGTCTACCCCACGCTATCACATGTCCACCTTGTCTCATTCTCAGCCAGTTCTACTAAAGATTTCCCACTGAAGGTAAACAAATCCTCCTCATGGTGCCAAACAATGCCTAGCACCTTTGTGTCTATTACCCACAACTCCTTAATACCAGAATCCTCAATACTTTCTGCTGCATCAGGTCCTACACAGGACTGACTCATAAACTGTTTAACTGAGAATGATTGGCCTGCCATTTTCTAAGCTCCATGCCAGCCTCTTTCATTATAGTTCTAGCCTCCATGAATATCTGTTTAGCCATTTCTGTATTATCCACTGAACACAGCAAATCAACATAAAGATTTTGCCTTATGTGTTCAATAGTATTAGGATAGATTTCAGAATATTTCAAAGTGATACTGCATAGTAGCTGCCATCAGAAATGGACTAGAGCTGAGGCCAAACAACACTGACTTCATTTTATATGCTTGAACCTTAGGTTCATTTTCCAACAACTCTTTCGTATCCACCCACAGATACTTTACTGCATCTCTGTCCTCTGGTTTTAACTTTATCGTTCAAAAGGTTTGCTTCACATCTGCAGTCAATGCTACTCTACCAAACCTGAATCTCCGTAACAAGGAAAATAAATCTGCATTTAAATTTGGCCCAGCATCCAAGCAGTCATTCAAGGACACACCACCTTTGTCCTTGGCTGAGCCATCAAAAATTACCCTCAGTTTGGTGGTACTTGTCTCGCCGTACCACTGCATGGTGTGGCAGATAATGTGCCTCCTGGCTCACCAACTCACCTTGCACCCTTTCAGCATAGCCCTCCTTTACATAGCTTAGGATGGCCTCGTTGTATTTATTTAACAACTCCTCAATTTTCCTTAGCCTGTGCAATGAAATCTCCAACCTCTTATTAACTAGCTGAAGGTTTGAACTGGGCTTGCAAGAATCCTTCCAAGGGAGGCCAACTTCGTAGCAACCATCTCTAAACCCAATAATGTAATATTATTTTGCAGGTTTATGATGACTTTATTAGAATGTTATACCTAAGTAAAATCATTTGTGTTTATATTCAATTCGATTAAACTGATGAATCTGATGATGTCTGAATTAAACTGATGAGATGCGAAATACTTTATTATATCAAGGTAATGATTTTCTTTCATGTAATTAATCCTAATCTGTAGTACAAACAATTCATATAAATGTCCTATGTTTACTATATCTATATTATTATTATTATTATTATAACTTGTCATTGATTATATATATATTTTGTGTACCATAACTATATTATTGTTATTTATATTAACAGGAATGTTGTTCAATTAAATTGATTAAAGCCTAAGAAAAGGAGAGCGTTTCATTTCAAATACCCTTTTCAAATTACTCTAAAACATCACTGTTCACTGTACTTGCCTGCTTCTCCTGTTTGTCCTTTATGCCAATGGATTCGAGTTCCCAAAAGGCTTTCAAATACCTTTCCAAACCATGGCTGTTCTCCTCAATCTTAACAAAAAGAGCTTTAACCTCCATTTCATTGCAATAGCTACCATGTAGCATCCAGCCTAGCTTACTTTCAATAGCTACAGGACCTTGAGATGTGCGGACAATGTTACCAGTGATGAAATCCCAATAATAGTTAGCTCCAATCAAAAGACTAATATCTTCTGTTCCGTCAAACCTATTTTGAAAAAAACTATATAGGGCTATGGATTGATTGCCTGTTACTCTCATCCGTTGGAAATTTCTAACAGATTTCAGTAGAGAGTTAACGACAAAAACCGTACGTTTTTTCGTTAGAGTTATATATGTGTAGATCTTCAAAGGACCTCGTTAAATTTATTTGCCTTCGGTATTTTAGCGCTGCCTAATAGTAAAGAAAGAAATCACCTCACCTTATTATTTCGTTGGACCTCGCTTCTGTTTCGATGTAGGGCCGCGGTACGATGGAGTTACAGAACGAGTTTATTCGGTTTAATTAATTATAAGCATTTACTACACTTAAATACCTAAAGGAATAGGCCTATCCTTTTTAGTTATTAGTTTTATATTATGAGGTATTCACTCAGAAGTTATAGGAAGATTAAGTACGTCTCCTTTCCTTAAAGTATCGCTGTAATGTAAGCAAGCTCTCAGTGCCGCCAATATAAATCGTCGTCTTAGGAATTTACTGATTTTGCAAAGTTCGTTGACCTTCTCTTAAAGTAATTTTCATGAGTTAGCAATGAAGAATTTTGAATACGAAATAATAAATTTGGTTTTCTTGTTGTCATGCAGGCCCAATGCCTACATATGGGGTTCTCTGTATGGCAATTAATTTCATTCCCAATAGGCGATATCGCCAATCCCGAGGCAGTTTTGAAGTTATTTAATTCAATAAATTAATAATTTGTATTTAATTAAGAAATAAAGGTACCATATATATCATATCATATTGTAAGCATGTATAGTTTTCCATACTTATTATTGCCCAAATTAATTCCTTTTACTCGCAATTCTTGGACACTTGTTATATCTAAACAAATAGTAACTGGAGCACAAAGTTCCTCAATCTCTATAGCTTGGACCTTGATAGGGGGACCTTGTAGTAACAACCCCTTAACCAGAATTTCTACCTTTTTAACTTTGGTTCGGTTTTGAACTGAACCCCTAAACCAAAATTCTTAAGTTTTCCCTCTTACGTTCTTTAAACTTCAAATTTCTGGAAATTCTGGTCTTAATAAAGCTACACTGGCTTCCACTATCAAACTACATTCTTACAGTAGCTTCTCCATCATTCCCAATTAATAATGCTGCAGCTGTTTCCAATAATCCCCCTTTACTTTTACTCCCTTTCATAGCGGTGGCATGTGCCACTGATGTCTCTACTTCTTGGGGTAGGCCTACGAGGAGTGTTTTCACACAATAATGGTTGATACCGGCAGTGGCATTTTTTGCACAAAATTTTAAATTTACAAAACCTTGCTCTGTGACCTTTCAAAAAACATTTAAAACATGCTGTGGACTTAGTTACTCTGTCCTTTCTCTCCTCAACAGGTAAAGCCTTCGCCACTTCACATTTATATGACTTGTGGTTGCCTTCGCAAAATATGCATTCCTTGATTCCCTTTAATTTATTCTCAGAGGATGCATGTAGAGCTGACACTGTACCTGGGCTATTCCTTTTTGTAGAAACTTTGACTGCAAATAATTAAACTTCTCCACGGCACTTAACACTTGACTAGAATGAACTGCTGATTGAAAACTGTCTGCCCATCCTTGCCATTCCTGAATATACTCCCAGAAAATGTTTTGAGTACAAGCCTCGGTAATGGAACTGCAGATCTGTTAACCTTAACTTCACGAACATTGGTTGTTGAGGGCTGTGTTTCATTATTAGACCTGGTCTCTAAGTTTCTAACTGCACTGAGTTGCTAAACTCTTTTGCTCTGTGGCACGCTTTAATTATGTCATAAATAATCTCTCCAAAGTAAATTATTTCATTTTCCATTTCATCCCCTTTTATAAGAGCCTCAATTTTAACATTTACTTCCCTTAGAGCAACTTTTTTACCTTCTAATATGGAAAGCTGGACAGTCACTAAGTTTAAATCCTCTTGCTCTATGGCAGAATCTATAGTGGCAATAACCTTTGTAATTAGACCTTTGTAGGCGCTTCTCTTTTTTCTACACTTGTTCAATTCAGCTGCACTCATCTTCAATGCAAACAAACAACTGGGCTCAATGCCAAATAAGCTGAACTGAACTCAAAATTTGCCTTTTTTTTTTCAAATAAACTGAACCAGTATGGAATATCAAATTTTCCACCCAAGTAACAATAAAACCAAAATTAGCCAAACAACTACAGACTCAGCGGCCAAGTTTCGCAATTGGGCGACCAAACTTTCTACCCTGGGACCTTAACTCAATTACGCTCAACCCGGCCAGGCCTAACTTAGGCTACAATTTGCACAATCAGAACTTTGCCGAAAAATAGTCACTGACTCGGTCTTGGGCTTAAATCCGGTTCCAAACGACCACGTTATTTTTTTAATTTTATTTGGGTTCAGAATCCCAGCTGATCCTTGAACGGCCAAGCTCTGAGGAGTTATTTTAATTTATAGCCAAAGTTAAGCTAGACTAAAACAAACTTACGGACTTGGAGGTCCTATTAAGTCCTACCTCAGGGTTACTGATTCGATGTGGGTCTACCTTAGACGTCAGTTGCATAAAATTAAGATAAAACAAAAGGGGCACTATTTATGGTATTTTCTAAACCTTGCAACAACAACACAACCTGCACCATTGCACGATGCAACAATCTTGTATCTAAACAACCAAACTGAATTGCAAGAGAGCTCTCTATAAGGCATTCAACAAAGGAGTAGAAAGGACACGCCAGTGCCCCAAAAAATTATGCCACAAGAGTGCCCAAACAATGATGTCACAAGAGCCCAAAAGTGCTAGCTCTAAATTAAGTGAATTTTTCACTAACCTTACAATTATGAGATGGATATATAGAGCTGGGCAGTATTTAAATACATTTGTATTTAAATACGTATTTAAATACATTTGTGTATTTAGAACTGTATTTATAAATACATTGTTTTTCATGTATTTAAACATAGTATTTAAATACTTTAATGAGTATTTAAATACAATGTATTTAAATACTCAAAATATAAAAATGTAAATACTTTTACTGGTTTAATACACGTTCTGTACTAGCACAGTACGACGCGTCGACAGTGTAGTACAGCATGGTTCATGTTTCAACAGTTTGGGAAAACATCCTCTCATAAAAAGACTGTTCCTCCGCTATAACATGACATTACCATCTTCGGCACCGGTAGAGCGAATATTCTCATTCGCGGGAATCACTTTGACTCCCAAAAGAAACTCTCAGACAAAACTTTTGAAAGATTGGTTTTGATCCGCAGCAACCGTGAAATAAAAGAGAATTCGTAAGGTGCCTTATGTTTATGTTTACGTCTTATGTTTACGTTTATGTCTCATCTACTCATTAATTGTTACTCATTTTGCAATGATATAATGAGTATAATATGTCACTGGTTGAACATCGTAAGTTCTAAGTTCTTTTGTTTTGGTTTTGTTCTAAAAAGGGAAATATATAATCGGAAATTAGATTGTACTATTTCTTTATCCTTTATCAAGCATTTTATATTGTTGTTACTCATGAATTAGTGAATGCATATGTTAAAATTTGTATGTATTTAAAATGTATTTACAAATGTATTTAAATACAATTGATGTATTTTGTATTTAGTATCTAAATACATTCGTAAAATGTATTTAGTATTTAGTATTTAAATACATTTCTCCCATGTATTTAGTATTTAGTATTTAAATACATTCAATGTATTTATTGCCCAGCTCTGGATCATATATATGCACCTTAACTTAATATATACAAACAATGCTGCATCAATCAGCTTAGTCATCATATCGCCTTGGGACAACAATGGCTCTTCCTCTAGATTTTCTAACAGTGCGAAGACAGGCAAGCGCCAAGCAACATGTCCGCATTTTGGCGTGACTCAAGTAGTGCAGTAGCTGAAACATGTTTTTATAATTATACAGATGTACATATAGCGCGTTCGGAGCGCGGATCCTCTGGAAAATGTTCCATGTGACTTCATACTTCTGTTGGAAAAAGCCGTTCGGAGCGCAAAGGATCCAGGAAATTTTCCGGATCCTAAGGATAATCTTTCAGACGCGATCCGAAGGATCCATCGTGACGTAACTTACCAGCTAATGACCTTGAAAAAAAATACTTTTATATGCTTTTCTAATAAGTGTATACAACAAAAATAAAGTACGTTATTTTTTGTAAGTCGCGTTTTCTCAGAAACTGAAAGATTTTTTCTTAAAAATAACGTGTTTACTTCAATTATAAGAGACTGTGGGTTAGGAGGATAATTTTTTTTGAGGGGTGGATGGGAGAGGTGTCCGGATTTACTAAAATGAAAAGGTGGCAACACTAATTACTACCAGTATTTTTTCATTAATTGTATTTCTATCCTTAGTATTTGAGTTTTCATTGTATTCTATTGTCAGTTTGTAATTTGTATTATTAATGTTTGTCATATGGACAAATGGTCTGCCAATCATTCATTAATTTTTATATATATGTGAACTTATGGATACCAGAAAAGTGATCGTTGATAGAAAAGCAAATGTTCAGCATGAAAATAAAAAATAGAATTTCATGATTATTACTGGATAAATATTTTATAGTTATTAAGCTTTAGCGGAAATGTGTTGGACTCTGTCCAATCAAAAATTCGTCCCTCTTAAAACGCCTTTTGCTTTTTAAATTAGTTTTATATGCTGGGCCGTGGCATAGATAGCTTAATGAGGTCTGAGTCATAGGTCACAGTCAGGAACAGGCACCATTTGGAGTAACCTCTACCTGGAAGACCATAAGGTACAAACGAAGCATAGGCTAGGAGTGGCTAGCCTACTAGATAATTTGGTATTTGTTTCTGGCCTATGATTGTGATATCTTTATTATTTATTACAATTATCATCGGCTAATATACAGAAAAAGACCGCTCCTTGGTTCGGATAATCGACTACCGTATACTTTTGTAGACCAGTTTTTGGCAATGATTTCAAATATGATAGTCATTTCTATTTTCTTATGCAATGTTCAATTTTTTAATTATGTCCTATACCTTTTTTTTGGCCAATAACTTGATGGTATTTAATCATGTGATGAGAAACCAAACACTACAAAATTGTAAGTACAATTTAACATCTGTTTAGGTTGGGTTAGGTGGTTTTTTTATGTATTTTAACCCTCACATTTTTCCTCTTCAAAACTGCCCATTTTTGTTAGGGGTTCACTATTCTAGGGGGAAGGAGAGGTAACTCCAGAAAAACACATTTGCACAGGAAATGAAGGTAAATATGGATATTACGGCCTCCACCCAATTTTGATGCCAAAATACATTTTCCTAGTAGTGTATGATGTGCTTTGTTCAAATCTGGCCTTCATTTTATGTGGAAATGAACCAATCAAAAGTTATGAGACTTCAAAGTTTTAACATATTTTGGTTCATTTCCCCATAAAATGAAGGCCAGATTTTAACATTGCACATCAAATACTACTAGAAAAATGTATTCCAGTGTCCAAATTGCTAGAGAACCTAACCAACCTAATCTAACCTAACCAACCTAACCTAACCTAACCAACCTAACCTAACCTACGCAAGTTAAGAGATGGAGATATCCGAGCCTCACCTAACCATGTATCTCTAAATTGAGATATTGAAAATGCACATCGTCGCCGGTATTTATTTTTCTTATCAGTTACTCGTTTCTGGCATCGAGATCTCCACCTTGATTCATCATAGGAACACTTAGATCCACACTCTCTGCATTTAAAATACGACTGTAACACACCATGTTTAACAAAAATTTTTATAGCAGAATTATCACTATTGTTAATTTCCATAATAACATCTTCGAAATACATCTCACATCCTTCACATGCCATATTGGAAAATCAACTAATGAAGAAAACGGAAAACACTATACCTCATTTTTTGTTTTTTTTCCACCTAAATAGATATACTTATGATGACGTCATTCAAAAACTGGAGTTACGAAAATAATTTCTTTAAAAGCTTATAATATTATAAATACGCAATTATATAAATAATAACATATACCATTAGACTCCTAAAATTATGCTGAAACGTTTGATAATAGCCAGTATTGTCAACTTGGTGGAGGCTGTAATATCCATATTTACCAAAATGAATATCACCATTTAAAAGAGGAGAAAATAGATAAAAAATTAAAGAAAATGTTGCAGGTTCTCTCATTATTTTATGTAAATGTAAGAAGTATCAGAGATAAGATAGATGAATTTAAAATATACGTTGAAATTGAAAATATACCTCTGAATTAAATGGCTATGAACTCTTTTATTATGAGCATAAATATTTTGAAGGTGTAGTACGGTATATTTATTTATGCAAAGTCAAATTTGTCTCTAATAGAGATAAATTTAATAAAAGAAGTGAAATAGTTGTCAGTATGGATAGAAATCAAAAATAAAAATGGTAAAAAAATTAAAATAGGTGGTGGTGTATATATAGGCTACCAGAAGGATGTTCAATTAGAGCAGTGATGCACAAACCCTGGCCCGTGGGCCAAATGTGTCCCCCCACGGGTCTTTTCAGTGGCCCCATGGGTCTTTTCAATTCAATGAAAAAGTTAGAATATAAAAGTGACCCAATTTATGACTTAGATGGAAAGTAAGTAGGCTAATACATTTAGTTATTTTCTTCGCTTGGCCCTCACATCAAAAAAGTTTGTGCACCATGAATTAGAGGAATCCCCAAAATAAGAGAGGAGAATTGATATATAGAAAATTAAATTATTAAGGGAATAAATAAGGTAGGTTCAAATGATGGGCTACAGTTCCGTATTACCCCCCACATTTTTTTAATTAAAAAAGTTTTGCTTATAATTCAGGGCTGTGGAGTCGGCACATAAAAAACTGACTCCGACTCCTCAATTTTTTGTCTATCTGACTCCCACTCCGAAGGTATATTAATTCTAAATCTGATATGATGATAATTACACAAGAGGCATTTCATCACTACCACGTGAATCATCAGGCTACTTTTTAAACCCATAACCTGCAAAGTTTGAGTCTAATGGTTGTAGCGATGCCATTATGGCTTTTTTATTTTTTATTTATGAAAAAACAAAATTCATTGAGCATAAAACAAAAACAAAAATTAAATTTAAGACTGTGACAAAATAAAAATTTCATTAAATGCAATCAAATATATAAAAGTATTCCTGCAAAATTTATTAAACTAAGGCCAAGGGTGAAAATCTAAAATTTACGAATAACTTATTCTTAGGAACAGAATTGCTTCTGCCAGATCCTCTTTCATTGAAGCCCTTAAATCTGATTTAATTATTTTCAGTGCTGAAAACAGTCTCTCCACACTGACCTGAGTGGGTGGCATGGCTGTTACTATCATAGCTGTATGCCTGTATCTCTTAAAATCTCTGGATATGTGGGGATGACTTCTTGTATTGTCAGTTTAGATGAGTGATCATATTTTTCCACTTCTTTTAGGCCATCAAAAAAAAATCTTGCTTAAATTTCATTAGTTTAATCAAAAGGTTGCCTATGCATGTTTAAGCGGCGATGCTTTGCTTTTGAGTGTTCAATTTTATCTAAATATTTTTGAAAGTCTAATTCTTCATCATTTGAAGAGGATGAGAGGGACTTACTACTCATATCTTTATCCTGTGGTTCAGGATTTTCAGGTAATAGCCCTTTTATGCGAATTGCAACCTCGCAGAGGGCCTCTTTTGCTTTAGCAATTTGTTCTTCTGTCAAAATTTGGTTCTTTGGATCTATGTAGACAGCAGCTAATAAGATCTCATTTTCCAGTAGCAGACCCTCTCTTTTCTTCATTGAGGATACAATTCCATCAGCAATTAATCCTCCAGTTTGGGATAGATGAAATAATAAATTTTTCCATTCCCATAGGAATGTACCAGGAGTTAAATCCTCTGCTTGCAACTTTTTGGTGACAGTATAAGGGTGAGCAAGTAGAGCTTCTAATTGTGTAACCTCCCTCCATTGAATTTCAGTTAGTGAAACATTGGGATTATCAATGTCTTCTAGGAAGGGTTTTAGATCAAGCAAACGCTTAATCATCATATATGTGCTCCCCGAGCGTGTCGCTTGGTCCAAAATAGCTCCCTTTCCTGCACGTCTCTGGATAATAGCATCAATTTTAGAGGTCCTGGCTGCAGTGGCTACTTGCCTCAACTTGCCTATCAGAGTAGCTGCATGGCGATCTTTCAATCCATCTCTTATTGCTAGCTGCAATGTATGTACAACACAATGCATATGTTTGATTAGAAAGAGCTTAGATGCTGCTTCAACAATATCATCTAAAATTTCATCGCTCTGTTCTGTGTGTGCTGTTTGAGAATCAGTTTCAGGAATGTCATCTTCATTAGCCACTTTTTCTTCTTCAACTTTATTCAGCTTTTCTATCGTGCTTAGCATGTTTGAAGCATTATCTATGACAATACATAGAATCTGCTCTTTCTTAATTACAGTCTTGTAAAACTTCCTCCACTAACTTCTGAAGTAGTCGCTGTCATGATGCACCTCGGTGTCCTTTACTCCCAATGTCCGAGTTACTATTTTGTTTTCATCAACAAATCTAGCATTGATGGCAAAATAGTTAACTCTATGACGTGTGGCTGCATCCATTTTAATAAACATGAAGCGTCCCTTAAGAGCTCTTCGAAGTTCTTCCTTTTTATTTGTGGCTACTTCAACCATAATTTTTCTGATACTTTGTCTTTCCAGAGAAACTCCAAGTTTCTTGGCCATTTCTCCATTTAGGCCTAGAAAGGCTGGTTGTGAAAATAAAGATAAGGCTACACCATTTCTTACCACCAGTTCGATGATGTGCTTCTTGAACTTTTCTGTGGTCATTGTTACGGTAACTTTGTGTGTAGTAAAGAATCTTGTAAGTGGTGCTTGTCATTCAGTAGATTTCTGATCTTTTGTTAACTTTGAAGTAGTTGGAAGGTTTTTATTACTCTTTTTCTTAATGACAACTTCTAAAATTTTGGGATGGAAATGCTGCAAATATCTTTTCAAATTTGATGCTCTGGTTGGTGCATTTTTATCAGAGCCAGTAAAACCACTGATTTTTGCTTCACATAATTTTTCACCACCATCATCATCATCTATCATACACTGACACACGAAATGTTTCCCATCTGTGGTTATTGTAAAATATTCAAAAACTGCAGACTTTGTTGGAAGTGTCTTTGCCATTGTGAAAGGGGTTTTAGACTTGAAAGTTAAAAACTTATGAAATTTAGAAAGAACTCAAAATTAAATAAGCATTAAAAATAAAAAATATTATCTGAAAAGAAAAAATGAATTAATGGCATTAGTGTCTGAAATGGAAAACATTGTGTTTATTATTTAAGTGGTTTAACCACCATAGCTGCCAGTGATATCACACACAAAAACATATTTTATTAAAATTTATATTGAGGTCAGAGTCGGAGTCGGTACATTTTTACTGACTCCGACTCCAGCAGCACCAAAATTGACTCAGACTCCACAGCCCTGGTTTATATATTTTATTAAAAAATTGGTGCTTTTTGTTAGTAAAAAACAACCATGGTTTTCTACTTCTGATAAAAATATTCAATATGGTGAGAAAATATTGGTTTGTAATAAATTTAAAAGAGTGCACTTAACTTTTTTACCTTTACATTAGTTCTTATGGCTCCAGCTACCCAGGCAAGGTGGGCACATGTTATTACATTATCATTTGTATAATTTAGGTCTCAGGGTGGGTATGGAGGCGGAGCCCGCCCCGTAAAGATCACGCATCACAAATTGATCAGTATAGGGTTTTGTGTGTTTTTGGTAAATATTTACTATTATACTGATCTCTGGTAAAACATTTTAAAAGCTGGTTTTCAATGTGCTGAATTAAAAAATGATACTCATTTCCGCCACAAATGATTTGTTAGAGTTATTGAAGCTTAAAGCTTTTAAAATTTTGTTACCCCCTTTTTTACCTGGGAGACCCCCAATGGGAACCGGGAGTTTTTGAGTGGGGAGAATCACAAAAACAAGTGGTTTCCGAAGATTTTGAAAGATTAATACAAAACATATCAAAAACTATAGGAAAAACATAAATTGCACCTTCAAAATTGGCCAAACCTAACCTAACCTAACTCTTTAACAAATCATTTGCGATGGAAATGAGTATCATTTTTTAATTCAGCACATTGAAAAAAATTGAAAACCAGCCTTTAAAACTTTATACCGGAGACTGGTGTAATAGTAAAGAAATACTTTTTTTTTTTTTTTTTTTTTTTTTTTTTTTTTTTTGCGGTCAAACTACTTTATCCCTTTATCCCCTACCAGTGCAATCAATTTATAATCCTAATGTTCAATAATATTTTGTGGCGTGGGGGGCAATATGGAACTGGCCCCAAATGATGTAATTATTGTTGGAGATTTTAACTATAGATATATAAATTGGGTAACATTACAAACGCCTGAAAGTAACGAGAACTTCTTTGATTGTATTATAGAAAATGGTCTAAATCAGTTAATTAAAGAACCAACCAGAGAAGTGCAATTTTAGATTTATTATTAACAAATATTGCTGATTCTATATATAACATATCAGTCTTTGAAACACTGGTTTCAAGTGATTATTTTATAAGATTCAAGGTGAAATTTGACTCAAAGTATACGAAAAATGCAGCTGAAATTCCTGACTTTAAAAATAGAAATATGACTGAACTAGTTAATGAGTTAAATTGTATAAATTGGGTAGAGATTTTTGAGCTTTAACCAAAAGATATATTCAACCAAAGTAAATCTGCACACTATGTATGGGAAAAGTTAAAAAATAAAATAAAAGATGTTCAAAGTAAATATATTCCTCAGCATAAAATAAGAATCACAAATAATAGAGAACCCTGGATAAATCTGTCTATTAAGAAAGGAATGAGAGATAAGAGAAAGGTCTTCAGCAAATTTAAGAGAACTTAAAATGAAATGGACCGTCAAATCTATAAAATAAGAGACAAGAAAGCAAGAAACTTATAAGAGATAGTAATGACTTGGAAAGGGGTCTAAATAGTAAAACCTCAATATTTGCAGACGATACAAAATTGGGACAAAATGTAAGATCTTTAACAGGTGCCATGAAAATGCAAAAGGACATTGATAAAGTAGTTGCTTCGGCAGATAGATGGGAGATGAAATTTAATGTGGAAAAGTGTAAAGTTATGCATGTTGGTCATGACAATCCAGAATTTGAGTATAACATAAATGGAAGTTGGATAAAAAGAAAAAAAAAAGGATATATATTTGGGTGTCATTGTGAATCATGATCTTAAACCTACAACTCATTGTATTGAAATTAGAAATAAGGCTAATGCTAGATTGAACATTAGGGTAGTGAAAATTTGAAATTTGTCTGAACCTAGCGAGTACATGGTGCCCTCATTGCACTTCATGTACAATAGCTTTGTATAAAATTTGAAGAAAATTGGATGATGTTTAGGGGTCCCGCAAAACATTGTTATTTTAGTCTCGTAAAATTCTAGCAAAACAGCCAATTTCCTTTAATTCTTTGAAAATTATTAGTTGTAGCCTATATCTTTCTATAGTTACACTTATGAGACCTAATTTCTATTTTTTTGTGTCCACAGGTAGTGTTTTTGATTGGATAATGGATATGGTGACACGAAGTGGGCCAGCCTTTTGGCTTGTTGGCCACCCAGACCCAGATATCACTGGTGCTAGATTGCCTTCCAGAGGCCAAGTGCTTAGGAAATATTACTTCCATCACTCTGTAATGAAGCAAATGAAAACAAATGCTGCAAAAGCATCTATTCAAGCAGTGCTAGAGATATGGGAAAAGGCTAAAATTCCAACATCAACCCTGGCTTACAGCAAAGCCAAACTTTTGAAAATGATTGATGAGTATGACAAGCTCAAGAAAAATGGCAATTGAGACTCCGAGACCTGTCATACTCAAGAGGCAATGTTCCGGGACCAGCTCGAGGATCTCTTTGATGTGGCTCACAAGGATGCGATGATTATCATGTCAAATGAAGAGGATAAGGCCTTCCTGGTGAGCCAAAGGGAAGATCGAACATCATTCTCCATGACCGGGATTGATGTTATTCACACCAAAGTCATCGCGGAAAAGAGGAAATGAGAGGAGGTGATTAAGCAACAGAAGGAGAGAAGTGAAAATGAGAAGAAGGCGTTATTTGAAGTCTCTGATTCCTCGCAGATGGCACTGCCTTCCTCCTCAGAAATAGATACAGAAGAGAATGATGCTGAGTTTACGCTCAAAGATGGCAAGTCACTGCAATGAAGGAAGGAGAATTGACGTGTTCTGCTCAGCCCAAAAGTGACTGCAGCCATGGATCGGTTCAACATCTCCAACAGGGCCACCATGGGCCTTTCAGGAGCCCTGGCAAAGGCATTGGGGCAGAACCTGAAGAAGATGACACTCTCTCGAAGTTCAATTCAATGACACAGGATGGCCAGTAGGGAAGCATTCATAAAGACAAATAAGAACCTGAACCTCCCTCCCAAAACCCCACTCCTCCTCCACTGGGATTCGAAGCTTCTTCCTGATGTGTCCAAGTCCGAGAAGGTTGACAGGATTGCCATCCTGGTCACAGGAGGCAACCAAGAGATCCTTCTCAGGGTCCCCCAGATTGGCAGCAGCACAAGTGTGAACCAGTCGAACGCTTGCATCACTGCTCTTCAGTGAGGCTTGGTGTTCGACACCACGGCCTCAAACACTGGTCTATCCAAGGGAGCTTGCACGAAGATACAGGCTGCCATCAACCGGGAGATTATTTGGATTGCTTGCCATCACCATATCCTGGAAGTTGTTCTCTCTGATGTCTTCAAGAAGGAGTACGGACCATCCAGCAGCCCCAATATCCCCTTGTTCATGCGGTTCCAAGAGCAGTGGAGATTCATTGATGGAACCTGCTGGAAGCCAGCAATGCATGATGAGAATATCGTGGAAGAATTATCTGGTCCCCTGGCAGGATTCAAAGAAAGGGCGCTGAAGGACCTGAAGGTGGCAATCGAGTTAAAGGCTCCCCTCAGGGATGATTACAAGGAACTCCTTGTCCTGTCATACACATTCTTGGGGGAAATTCTAGAGGGAGGTATGAAGATTAGGGCACCTGGGGCCTTCCACCAAGTCAGATGGATGGCAAAGGCCATTTATGCTCTTAAGACATCACACAGTACAGAAAACACACACACACACACACACACACACACACACACACACACACACACACACACACCTAACCCACAAAGCACTGACTCAACTCAGTCCAAATGCAGTCCTAGGTGTGAAGCCACCACCCATTAACAGGTCAGAGACCAGCCTGAGCAGACCTGATTGAGTTAATTTAGCACAATTTTGATGTGAACATCACCCCAACTTACAGACATATAAACACAGACTAAACAACTCCACAGATGACACCTGCCACCTGTGGCAGGACACACCACAAACAATTGAACACATTATGACAGACTGTACCGCTCTAGCACAACATAGAACACAACACAACATCACTAGTGCACTGAGCCTCTGGTCCACTCTGGAGAGGGTGATTGGTTACCTGCGTGCCACTGGCTTGCTCAATCAGGGTGGGCTGATTGGCTAAAGAACAACAACAACAACAAGGAAGGCAGAAGGAGGCAGATGTGTGCACCTGGTGGTGACTGACTGAAGTGTGCTATGCTCTTTTCTCAGTTTACCAATTCTGTTACTTCACTATAGGCATTGTGAGTGTGCTAAGTGTACAAATACACACAAAAAACAGGTGTATATTGAATTATATTCTATTTTTGGCTATGGCATGCTGTTTGGCATCAGTGATAAACGTGAACAATATCTTACGAACTGTATCATTTGAATGTTGCCAGACCAAGGCTTATATATTGTTTTATTTATTTATTTTGCTTCAAGTAATGCAGTACAGTGATATTTCAATTACTTTCATGTGAGAATAGATGAAATAAGAGTGTTCAGGTATAAAATACAAACTGCAAGATATCGTTCCAAGTATATAGATGATGATGTCCCAAGTTTCTGATACGAGTACAAACTATTATGATTTCCACGAGGAAAGTTCAGATTTCATAATGCTCTCATGATTTGTGTACTGTATATTTTATATTCAAATTTCATATATATATACAGCAAAATAATAACTGAATGAATACACTGTTTTGTTTCTTTTACCTAGTATGAATCCAAATGACGTGTGTGTATTTTACTAGAATTCACCTCAAATATGGGTTGCATTTTACTGGTAAAAATGAATTAGTAGTGATACATAACTAGGTTTTTGGGTAAGATTTATGCCTTTGGGATACATTTTGACACTATCTGAGTTATTCAGGCAAGTTTCTGCAAATTATGGCAAAAGCAAAAAACTGGTGGTCAGTCTTGAATTTTTAGTCTCATCTAAAAAGTTATATTTATTCCAATAATAATAATGATGTACATTACCATTAAATAATTTCAAATCCATCTTGATGGCAAATTGAATAGCATGCAAACTTGCAGTTAGGAAGGTTGTGGGTTATTCATCTACAACTAATATTTCTTTTGAAAACATTATTGTCAAATTTTCAATTAGCAAGCTGTGTATTTATAACCATCTTTTGTTACTATCTGAAAGAGCTATGCATATCACAGGTTAGGAATCACTACTCTAGAGTATGGATCATCAATAGGCAAACTGTATTCCAGATCCAGACTGCTAATGGATTTAATGCAGACCACTGGTTATAAATCCACACATTAATTAAAAAAAATTTACTTTTTAAATTTAGTCAAACTTTGACATTTAGAAAGAATTAAAATCTAACTTTATTCTTTTGAAACATTTATAGCTAGTTTTTCATTCAGATTAGAAATGCTTTTGTTAAGTTTATTTGGATGAAATAATGTTGTCAACATTATAAAAACTAAGAGACCAAAAAAAAAAATGTGGAGAGGGAGCAGTCGTTGGTACAGTACATGCATATGAGGGGTTGTCAGAAAATAATTTTACACAGCGTATAATTTCGTAACCAAAGGACCTATATTGATTATGTTTGTATCAGGTGAATTCGTTAATCATTGTTGGCAACACTGCATGTTGATTCAGCTGCCATCTACTGTACATTGGTTATATGAGTCAGTTGAACATGGCAGCTCAACTGGAACAGTGCCCTACCCTATGTAACAGTCCAGGACATTTACATTTAATGGCCACTTGTAAACGTTCCAGGGTTGAACAATATGCAGCTGTATTGATTGTTGTGCCTTTTTGCATGAAGTCTGTGAGCAAAATGCCTTTGTGGTCCCAAAACACGGTAACTATTGTTGTGGGAAAACTGGAGAACCCACCTGGATTTGACTCTGGAAACAGTTCTTCCTATGGTAGGAATCCAATTATACTGGCCAGCCACAAAGTATAGTAGACTCGCAACTTACGCAGATTTTTCTTATGCGGTTTCAACTATACGCGGGTTATAATTTTACAATTTTGGTGCTTTAAGACAGCGTACACACATCTCACCTTCGTCCACATTCACAATGCCATGGAGGACAGCACTAACAAGAGTGTTATGGCATGCCGGAAGGAATTCAACATTGCCAATTGCATCACTTTTGTGTTATAGGTATGTTATACGTATAACAGAGTTACAATATATAGTGATTTAGGGGATTTTTTTTGGTTTCTGACTTTACACAGTTTTTGGCCTTATGCAGGGTCCCAGGAATGTAACCCCTGCGTAAGTTGTGAGTCTACTGTACATGCAAAGTGAATAGACTGGAAGGCAGGAGATGAAGCTAGACTCTAAGATCTTTTCCCAAGCAGTACACTGGACATCAAGTGAGCAAGGACCATTCACAAAAATGTCAAGCAGGAAGAGCAAGACCACCACAGTGCATTCAAGCGATTGAAAGCAAACAGTATATGCTGGAATGTTAGGGAGTGGGTGCAAGAAAAAAAGTGTTCAGGCAGAAAAGGAAGAGAAAGGACTTTAGGATAAACAATAAAGAAGAACAAGCACAGTACAGGCAAGACCTATGCTACTGAAAATGAATTCAAGAATTTTCCCTTGACTTGAAAATATCAAATTTAGTAAACCTTATTCCAGTGTCTGACTTTTTATCTAGTCTTATTCCCTGTGGTGATCAAACGTGGAACTGATCTCCCCATCATGTAACATACTGATATGTAATGATTTATAGAAAGCAAACTAGAAATTTAGGTTTTCAGTTTTATTTATACCGTAACTTGATTTAATAAAACAACTTGAACCCTCCCATTTCTAGACTTGAACAAAAACTGTACCATTAATTAGTTACAATGTATCCTGGAGGTTCTAGACAATAAGAAACTTTAATCTTAAATTAAATGATGATGGGGTTAATAAAGTTAGTGATGATAATGAGCATAAAGATAATTTATGTGCAAAACGCTAGAATTCTAAATAACTATCTAAAACTTTGGAGGGTCTTAACTTCTTAGATTTCAACTGTATTATATTCACAGGAATTCTTCTCACTTGTTTATTTCCCAATTTAACTGGACAAGACAACGTGTATAGGCGCTTAATGAATTTGCATGCAATAGCTTAATTAAAGGTGTATAACCCAAAGCACACTGGAAATGCTTCAAAAATTTTGGACTCTTGCGTAGTGATGTGAGTTGTTTTTTATTGTATCGTTTTTTTTGTTTTTTTTTTGTTTAAAATGAAGATAGTCTGTTTTTTTTTTTTTAAACTTATTCCATATTTTTCTTCCTTTAATCTAATAAGTATATTAGTATTACCTATAATTTACTATACTACCATGCTTATACGGTTATACCTAGTATATATAGTCATCTTTTAGAAAAACTGAATCACGCAAAAAGTATATAATAGAAAGGAAAAACAAACCCTCATTTTTATATATATATTTTTTAACTAGAACATAAAACAGTCTTCCTCGTTTCAAACAATATACATAATTGTGATTGGCAAGAGTACCAGTATATATATTCCAGATAGAAAAAAAAAATTCACCTTTTTTTGAACCTTTTTGTTAACCTAATGTTGTTTAACCTTCATTTCCATGGAAGAATCATCACTATATTGGGTAGAGCATATATGCTAGTTTCAATATCACATGTACTGGTATAATATATATAAAAAAATAGATAATACTGGTATAAAACAATATATATAATTGTGATTGGCAAGAATACCAGTATATATATATATATATTCCAAATAGAAAAAAAAAATATATATATTCATCTCTTTCTTTAACCTTTGTGTTAACCTAATGCTGTTTAACTTTCATTATCTGATTTATTTCCATTGAAGAATCATTATCACTAAATTGATTAGAGCATATAGTTTCAATATCACAGGTACTGGTACTTATTGCAGATTTGGATGTTGACGAAGCCAATGTAGCACCATGTTTTACTTCACTTTCTTGGAATTTTGCATTTTGGGATATAAATACTAGCTTTGCTGCTCTGTCTGTGCTTAATCGGTTTCTTTTGGCTGTATGGATATTACTGTATGTGCTAAATGATCTCGGAGGTAATGAAAGTGCGAAATAGAGGTGTATGAGTTTGTGTAGGTATATATGTGAGTATGTGTGCGTATGTATCTGGAATTCTGGATGTATGCGTGTGTATGGGGTATATAATAGATATAAATATGTGTATATAAGTATTTATGTATATATGTATATGGGTGTATGTGTATGTATATATATGGATTATGGATGGTCTCAGGGGGGAAAATATGTCATCGCGGGTCTAAAGGATAGTTAAGTGGGAGATTCAAAATCCGAGGCATGGATGGGAGAGTCCTGGAAAGGTTGGACAATGGGCAGTCAGCTCCCAGCCAGTGTTCTCGCAAGTTTAATGGATCTCAAGATACAAGACTTTCAGTGCAAGAAAGAGGCCAGTTTTTTTCTGTAAATAGGCTGAAAAGGACATTCTATACTGGTACCATATGGCCTATTTTATTATTTATTTATTTATTTTTATAATATATATCATTGCAAAAGTATACCTTATAATTAAAGTGGCAATATCTATATAATTATTAAAAAAAACAAAAAAAAACAAAACAAAAACATAAAAACAACAAAACAACAACATGGACATTAAAAAAAACGTTTTTTAACATCACTACTCATGCGCAACACTGGATTGTCTGCCTAGAAGGAGCACTTAAGTTCTCAATCCTTAGTGCCAAACTTCAAAACATACCTTCTGGCTTCAGTAATAGACTATGATCTTGCCTTTTCTTGAATTCAACAGGGGCTATCAGGACTAAATACTGGACTAGATTTTAGCACTAGTCCAGAGCTGTTTCTAGAAAGATGCCATATTACAATGATTTAAGCACTTTTTCATTAATTACAGTATCTGCCTATGCTTGACTAAATTGACTTAATGAATACTTAATTCGAGGCTGTGAAAGCTGAGTGGCTGGAAAGAAAAAACATGAATTTAAAAATAAATAGACTTGAGAAATGAGAATCAGCAAAACCCTACACCAGTGGTTCCCAAACCCATGGTCACAACCCAAGTGAGGGTCAGGAAGGTGTTCCTGAGGGTCGCGGGACGGAAATTCTCAATGACTGATTCGATCAAACTATATGAATATAAACACAACATATCAAAATGATTGGTCATTAACACTGGATGTACCAGTGTTTTGGGTCACCAGGCCAGGACAATATTGTATTCAGGGTCACCACCGTAAAAGTTTGGGAACCACTGCCCTACACCATCACTTTGCCAGCAGACCTCACAATCTTGAACTTCTTTAGTCACGGGGACCCAGGGTGTTTTCATTCCAAGCTGGCACATTGTTTCCAAAGTACAGTGATGAACCCATGTCTCATCTCCTGTGACAATGCACTCAAGAAATTCTTGACCACTGACATACTCTAAATATCATTGCAGAAATGACAGTGCACTGTTCCAGTTGAGCCACCATGTTCAACTGACTCGTATAACCAATGTATGGTAGATGGCAGCTGAATCAACATGGTGTTGCCAACAATGATTAATGAATTCACCTGATACAAGCCTAATCAATGTAGGTCCTTTAGTTACAAAATTATACACCATGTAAACTTATTTTCTGACCACCCCTCACATGTGAATCATGGGAAAGTTAATTGGTAACACTCACTCTAGAGCCTAGACTTAACATTAATATAAAATTTTTATAATTGTTACATCCATGCCCTTAAACTCTACACACAGTATTTGTTTATTTTTACAATACCTAACAATTTATTAGAATTATATATGCTTATTTTCTATGTAAATGACTTATATTTTCTATTGTGTAGAAAACATGTGATCATCCTTTGACCAATCAAAATTGAGGCAATCCCCTATCAAGCTATTATTAATTGGCAGGTAGGCCTTATTTGTAGTAGCAGGGGGATTATATTTTTTCTTTTTATAGATATGAGAGCTGTCAGCATAATTATCTTAGCTCTTAGAATTTTAACTTAATAGTCCCTTCAGTCAAATCCTACTTTTAAACATGCCAAAAAAATATGCTGGGAATGATTGGAGACAAAGCATATTTACTAGTTTAAGAAAAAGAAATAAAAATGAACATGAAAATATCAAAGACTTGATTCTAACATGTAAGTTGTTTTTGTTGTTAGGTTAGCATAACTTAGTCTTTGAGAGGTCTGACATAACATATTGCTTAAATTAATCTTTAATGTTATCCTGAGTTAGAAGCAGCTTTGGGGATTATTCTCCTAAGTACTGTTAGGTACTGTACTGTCTTCATAGCTTGAAGCATAAAATATTATCTTTATAAACTATTTTTCTTGTTATAGGATACTAAGGGTAATAATAGGCTATAGTCTATAGCTGCAGACAATGGACTCATTAACCCAATATTGCTTAAATTTGAAAGAGTAGCTAGACCTAGGCTGGATAGGCTGTAACTATTAGGGTTTTAGAGATATCCAGGAATGATGCTATGATTTGCAAAAATTTTCTTCAATTCAAAAATTTACGAAGTCCTTTTGTAGTTTATTCATCACTGCAACTGGTAAGTCATCCCAAAAATCAACCACCCTAAAACTGAAGAAATATGAATGTAGCTCTAATACCATAAGCCTATACAAGAATTATTCCCAGTTTTTATGCCCCTGCCAAATAAATTTGGTCATCATATTAGGTTGTACTTGTCCATTTATGCATCCATCCATTCATCACCCTTTCATGCCTGGGCTATAACTTTTGAACTACACAGCATAAATGGATGAAATTTAATATGTACCCTATGTATATCATCTTACGACAATCATGAGTAAAAATCAGGTCCTCGCATCAGAGGTTAATTTGAGCATTTTTTTTTTATTTACATCATAACCTCTGAATTGCTCAACATAAATTGATGAAACTTCATACACAGACATGGGTCATCACAAAATAGTGTGTCATGAGCAAGAATCAGGTCCTGAACAATCAAAGTTGAAAGTCATAAATAGAGGTCTGTATGGTAAATTCTGAATCACTCAATGTAATTTGTTGGAACTTCATACACGTGTGAATTATCACAAAACACTGTCATAGCAAGACTCGAGTCTCCGCATCAGAGGTGGTCGCAAATATTAATATATATTTTTTTTAGCATTGAAAACCCTTGTGAAATTGTATTTATTAAAAGGTAAAAATAGAAAAACAGCAGTATTTTTATTGCCTTATTTTTCGCATGAATAGTTCAGCTACATTTTCCATTCCGGTAAAGTTTTTGTATGGAGTGGCTTTGGAAGGGGGTGGCACCCTCCTAAAAACAAAATCTGTATAATATTTTTGCTATATATTTTACCCTATTACTCAAAAGGTAGTTTTAATTCCTTTGGTTGAGCTTTAAAATGCATTCCAATTTTTTTTATCTAGTCTGATTAGGGGCTAAGATTGGCACTTCAAAATATTCAGGTGATGGTCCCCACCAGTTCTTGAGTAGTAAACAGCTTGCATCTCCACCCCCCACCCCCCCTAATAATTTGCCTTAAAATGCACCCCTCTCTTTTTCAACCAGCTCTACAAGTTTTTTTTAAATAATGAAATGAAATAACCTTATTTAAGGTAGCTATTGTATTTTCTCTCTTCATTGAGTATATATATATATACTTATATATATATACTTATATATAAGACTTAAAATTTAAGTATTTTATGTTCACTGTTAGCCATTTGTTTAATTTTAGCTCACATTCCAGTTTGTCTTTTTACATTTCAGATAATCGACTTTTTGATCACAGTGAAGCCCTTCGATATGAAACAAAGCAATTTAGTTACCAAAATGAAAAGCTTCGAGAAGAACTGTCTCAATACCAAGAGAATAGAGGCAGCCTTGTTAGTCCAAATTCAGCTTCTTCAGTAAACACTTCACTAGTTGTGCAGGTTAGAAAATTTCACAATGAAAAACAAATTTCAGATTATTTAATCCAGCTTTTGCTACCTGTTTTTTCTCCTCTTTGTTTACAGCCTTAGCCTATATATAAGGGCATTCCAGGACAGATTACCTATTGAAAACACTACCACCTCCAATTTTGATGAAATTTGATAACCAGGATAGATTTTGGCCAAAAATAACTGATCTTAGTTTCTAGTGGTATATTTTGTTGGGTATTTTTATTTGAAACATCAACCATATCCTGATCTTTTTCAAGTAACCTTCCTCAATTTCCTTGATGCTCTAGGCCAGTGGTTCCCAACCTTTTTGAGGCGATGGCACACTAGGCAGATTCAAATAACTTGTGGAAAACTATTGTAAATATAATTATATACCAATAATTTTATAAAATGACTAAAATTATACTACTACTAAGTTTTGAATTTGATTTTTAAAAGGTATATATACAGTAAACCCTTGATAAGTCGGAATTTGGGATGAGTTGGACTCAGTCCTCTGTCAAGTGCTATTATATTCTTCAGTTTATTTTACTGAGAGAAGAGAGGTGTTTTATTTCCTATGTCAAGTGCCATTATTATTTTGTTTCTTTTACCAAGTGAAGTATTTTTTTAATACTGTATTGTACGAAAAGGTAAACAATAAAATTTTGTGTGTTTCATGCTCAAAATAATTCCAGCAACAGTAAGTGAAACAGTTTTATTGTTTTTTAATGTTTATTTTGTTTATTTTGAACATTGTATTAGACTCTCACTAATCAAACTTAAAAGGTTAGAGAGTATTTATGACACTCTAGTGGTAAATAGGGGGGGTAATTAAGGTAATTTGCGATGAGTTGGACTTTTCAATGAGTCAGACTAGCTAGAGCCCTATATAGTCTGACTTATCGAGGGTTTACTATGCTATAACCAACCTCCATGGCCCACTGGTTGGGAACCAGTGGTCTCCAAACTTTTTTGATCACGCACCCTTTAATCAGCAAAAATAAATAACATGCACCCCTAATGAACATGATTATATATATATATATATATATATATACTTTCATTATTTACTAGTAAGTTAATAGTATAAAACAAATACAATAGCATGAAGATATACTTACCAATATAATTTAATGAGAACAATGTGGCTGACTGCTTCATAATTTCTGAAAATCTTGGTTTGACACTGTGATACAGCGATTCAAAGGTCTGGTTCCAAGTTCAGTTTATTTCAATTCTTGGTTTTAATACCTATCTAAGCAGAAAAAGACACCTCACACAGATATGTAGATCCAAATGGAAGGAGCGCATCATTCACTACACTTACTAAATCTGGGTACTCATTTTTTAATCCAATCCACCAGTTGTGCACAGTTTTCTGTTGAAATTTGGTTCGTAAACTTGTATCTTCCCTGATGTCAATCAATTGGTCTTGGGCAGTGATTGGAAGATATTCCATTTTTACATTTTTAGCATTTTTACATTGTTTGCTAAATTTTAATCGCAATAAGTGATATCGCGGATACTATCTCGCAAATTCCTAGGAATGACTGTGTGTTAGCGAGTATTTTCTTTCTCAGTCATCTTGAAATTCAAAAACTTTCTATGAAAAAATAATGATAAATCAGAATCATCAAATTTTCTTCACGCACCCCCTAGATCAGCAGGCGCACCCCACTTTGGAGGCCACTGCTCTAGACCATATAAGAACTAGTCTATTTTTATTACTGAATTTGTAAAATCTGAAGCCAAATGACCAACTCCTTTAGTAGAAGCTACTCAAATAGCTTTTGCCCTTCCTCCAACTCAAGTCAGTGTGGAGAGGCTCTTTTCATATATGCACTTCATTCTCAATGATTTGAAATCATCTTTGTCAGAAACCTCCTTAAAAAACATTTTTCTTTTGAAGTATAATGGACTTAACTGAAGCAGACAATGTTTTTCCTAATTTCAGTTAAGATTTAAATTTTTTTTTTACAAGTGATGAAGAGGGTTGTAAATTTTATTTAGTTACTGTATGCATATATAAGAAATAGCTACTATTTCACTTTGGCAATATTAAAGATAGATTCTACAGGGTGGGCCGTAAGTTTCCATACATAGGAAAAATAAACATTTTTTTATGGACAACCATTTTTATTTATATAATATGCTCTACATGGTTACCATTGTTTTGAAAACACATTTCAATACGTGTTCCCCACTGTTGATGAACACGCATTAGCACAGTTGACGTTATGCTTGTAATGGCGTTGGTGATACGTTCCTTTAGATGATTTATGTCTCGTATCTTTTCCTGATACACCATGGCCTTCAAGTGCCCCCAAAGATAGAAATCAAGGGGGGTGAGATCTGGGGATCTGGGAGGCCACTCCACAGGACCACGCCGACCAATCCAAGCATCCGGAAACTGCTGCTGATCCAAATACCGACGCACGTGAAGACCATAATGAGGTGGAGCTCCATCTTGCTGGAAGTAAACTGGGAAGTTACCTTCCTCGTTTAGCAGGGATGGGTAAATCTCTTCTTGCAACATGTTAAGATACCTTTCGGCATTAAGATTTCCACTGACAAAAATTGGTCCAATAATTCTGTCACCCCATATCCCAGCCCACACCATCACTTTACCGGCACCTTGCATCTTCGTCGGACTCAGCCAGTTAGGGTTAGCATTACTCCAATAATGTATGTTTTGCTGATTAACCTCTCCATTGACGTAAAAATTTGCTTCATCAGTAACATAAAAACAAACGTTTAATTTTTCCTATGTATGGAAACTTACGGCCCACCCTGTACTGTGATCAGAAGGTTAAAAATTTTCTTTAGTTATGCATATATAAAAATAGTATTTAATTTTTGTAATGGTGGATTCTGGATGTAGCTATAAAGTTTTTGTAGGCTATATAATTATTAGCCAATATCGCAACTAATACCAGTACCATTTTGGAAAGTTGGTAATATCAGTACCAGGGTTGTGGAGTCGGTCCAAAATTTTCCGACTCCGACTCCACACATTGTAAAAAATCTAAAAATCCGACTCCGACTCCTCACATTTTAAATATACGACTCCGACTCCTCTAGTGTTTCACTTTATAATTATCATAATAATAAGACATTTCATCACCACCACACTAAGTGTGAAATTTTATATTTTATATTTAAATAAATATTAATTGTATATTCTGAAAATGTAAAAAAAAAATATTAAAAAAACTTAATCTAGGGGCTGGGCTATCAATGAATAAGGTTTATTGACCAAAAAAACTAAATAACCTAAATGTTAGTATTTAGGATTTAGAAATTAAGGGTGACACAGGACACAGAAATTGGAGTCGGAGTCGGAAGTTTTTTACCGACTCCGACTCCGCCCTGAAACGTGCGACTCCACGACTCCGACTCCACAACCCTGACTCCACAACCCTGATCAGTACCACTTATCATACCAGAAACAGTATCATTTATATTGCTGATACCCAGCCCTGAACTACTAATAATACTTTGTACCTATAAAAATGACAGTATATATTTTTTTAATCAGGAGAGTGAGGGTTCCAAATATGCAAGTTTTGTGCAAGTTGGTATAGCTATAAATAAAAATCACTTTTTTACTGTCCTAAATAAATTGTCATCCAGTAATGTTTGTGGATCCATTTGGCAAACAAGTTTTAGTATCAAGTAAAATTGTGACGCAGATCAATGTCTACCCCACCTCAACTTGACAAAAATTCATTGCTTTTATTATGATTGTGCAAGTTAATACAAGAATTGCTTTTAGTTAACCTCTGCCACCATAAAGAAGACTGGATTGAAGGCTGAATGACATTTGTTTGTCCCGTCTCATGGCAAGACTGTGATGGTAATGGTGGGACCATAAAGCTTGCTGTTATGTGACAACCTTCAGAAAACTTTGAACAGCCCAGACCCAGAGCCTCTACTTTTCTGTGTTTAAATTTTGCTGCAGCAGTAAGTTATTGTCTATGACATCCACAGAGGTTAGGGAAGCTAGAAATCAACTGAAGGGTAGATTTGATCTTGCCTGCACTATCATTTAGGAATGCAGAATTTTCACCATTTTGTCTCTGAAACAGAAAATACAAAAGTGCATGAAATTTCTGCAGAAGGCAATCTCACCAAAAGGGTGAGAATGAAAGCTGAATGGAGTGTTGATTTTAATGGCCACAATTGGGACAGATATTGCATGTGTGTATAATGTTGATCTGTAGTTTGGCATCATTGAAGACTGCTCTAAAGAGTACACACCAAGACATAGCTTTCCAGAAATAAAAGATCAGGGCCAGTACCTGGGGGATCACATTACAGGTGTCATGACTACTCCCTCCCTGAAAGGTGGAGCCCTGGTCAGATATTCTTTCCAGAAAAAAAAAAGTGGCCAAATGTGCTTGTCAGTTTCTCCTAAAATGAAAAGTGTAACAGTCATTCCAGCCTGAAATAATTTCATATCCATACTTGTAAGAGTAGTACAACACAACTTTACAAATTGTGTACCTAATTTTTAGTGTTTTGGGTTGATAAAATTTGGATGCCTTTCTCTATTTAACTGATTGGCGCCCATTTAAAGTGAAATATACAGTGATTTTGTAACTGCTCAAGTAGAAAAATGATTGATCTTCATTTTTTTAGTTCCATAAAATTATTTGTCAAATGGATCCCCAAAGGTCATTTGCTAACTTTTGACCTATCAGGTTTATGTATATATATATCTCAGGTCATCCCATAAGTAATGTCATTTTTTTACCTTTATTTCCAAATGAAAATAAAACTGCATCAAAATAAATTTTAATCAATTTTATATTTTCCTTCACTTTCTATGACTCTCTGCCACCTCTCTACAAGCATTTCAATTCCATATTGATAAAATTCTTTCGGTTTAGAAGCAAAAAACTCAGAGGGCAATGTTGATAGCATCGAAACTTTCAAGTTCTTTCCCATTTTGAAGAATTCTGAATAGGTGGTAATCTGATGGTGCAAGGTCTGTTGAATACGGAAGATGTGGAATTTTTTCCCAACCAAGCTGTTCAGTTTTGGCAGTGGTGATTTGAGCAGTATGAGGATGCGCGCTGTCCTGTTGAAACACACCACACTTGCGATTGGCCAAAGAAGGATGTTTTGTTTGCAATGCAATGTTCCATCTTTGAAGTTGCTGACAGTAGACTTCGGCTGTAATGGTTTGATTGGGCTGCAACAGTTTAAAATAAACCACTCCTTGAATATCCCACTAAACGCACAGCAAAACCTTCCTGGGGTGCAGATGTCCTCTTGGCTGTGGTGTAGCCAATTCCCCAGCACTAACCCACTGCCAATGACACTTAACATTGTGATGAAGCACCCAATTTTCATCCCCAGTAATGAGTTGATTCAGAAATGGTGCTTGAAGTTGCCGAGAATGCAATGAAGAGCAAATGTTCGTGATCTCTACAGTTGTCTGGTGACAATGTATGGGGAACCCACTTCCCAAGTTTTGACACTTTTCCCAGTCATTGCAGGTGGTGGTGAACTGTGAAACTGGTCAAATTTAGTCGCTGAGCAAGTTCTTCAACAGTTACAGCAGGATTTTCTTCAAGTGTAGCTATCAGAAGGTCATCATTGAACTCGACAGGTTGGCCCCAAGCGCACTTCATCAGTTAAGCTATAGCCATTAGACCTAAACTTCTGGAACCATCTTTGACATTTCCTTACATTTAAAGCTTCCTCCTCATACATATCCTGAATATTCTTTGCAGCTACAGTCACGTTATTTCCTTTTCTACACTCATAAAGCATTATATGCCTGATGTGTTCCTCTGACACCTCCATCTTATCTGTAAGGGTGAAATAAATGAAGATTGTTAACATGATGAAACTTTACTTAGAGTGAGAAGTAACATGTCTAACCACATAAAAATTTGAGTTTTCCACAAAATATACAGAGAAATGTGTGCAAACACGACACGAGTTTAGCAATGCAAAAAAAACTACATTGCTTATGGGATGACCTTATATATATATAGGGAACCATTCTGAGTTCATTCCCATGAGGTTTTTTATGATACACACACCGTGCATGGAACAAGGAACTCTTCTAGGATAATTAAATCCACTATAGTCTGAATAAGTAATGGTAAAAGACAAATACTATAGTTTTTCTTTTTCATGATGCTAGCCTGATGCAGGCAATGGGTCACTCACAAAACAAAGAGGTCCCAAAAATATAGCTTCCCTCACCAGCTATCTGCAAAGCAGATAGGATCCAGCTTTGGGACAGGATCTAGGGTTGCGAATGACCCATTGCCCGCATCGGGCTAGCATCATGAAAAAGAAAAACTATAGTACATATTTGTCATTTACCATTACTTATTTGGACTATAGTGGATTTAATTATCCTAGAGGAGTTCCTTGTTCCATGCACAGTCTGTGTGTATCATATACAGGGTGAGTCAAAAGTAGTGCCCGATTTCTGTTTTTTCGGCTGTCAGATTCTTTCTAGGAAGTCATGTTAATAATTGTCTTGCAGATTATTAATTTTCTTAGTTTATTTATTTTTGTTTTTGTTTTGCAGGTTATTGCTGAGAGTTTGGAAAGTTACTGAATTTGCACCAAATTGAACCATGAATTACCTTTCAATGAATCAACGCATTGCGGCCGTGAAACATTACTACAAATGTAATGAACAACCAACGATGGCGGCACGCCGTTTGGCACAGGAATTCGATATTAACCCACCCCAGGGAAGAAACATACGATTGATTGTCGAGAAATTTGAAGCAACAGGGTCGGTAGCCACTGCAAAGAAGTCCGGTCGTCCGAAAACGGCAACGAATGTAGCTAAGGCTGAAGAAGCCATCAGGAGACTGGAACAAAGTCCGAAAAGTCAACTCGCCGTTTATCTGCAGAGTTGGAAGTGAGCCAATCAAGTGTTATCCGTATCCTTCACCAGAAAAAAATGGAAACCTTACATTCCACGCTTACTGCATGCCCTTCATGATGGAGATGACGACCGCCGTCTTCAATTTTGCGAAGAGTTCTTAGCTAAACTTGACGAAGAGGACACAATGCTAGACAACATCTGGTGGTCAGATGAGGCATGTTTTAAGCTTAACGGCACAATTAACAGACACAATTGTGTCTACTGGGCTGCGGAGAACCCAAGAGTGACAGTTGAGAAGAGGTAAATTTACCTGGCGTAACAGTTTGGGCAGCCATATCTCCATTAGGGATAATTGGACCCTTTTTCTTTGAGGGATCTGTCACTGCAGAAATTTACCTGGATATGCTGCAAACCTTCTTTTGGCCCAGGGTACAAGATCAGGACTGTTATTTCCAGCAAGATGGAGCTCCACCTCATTATGGACGTCATGTTCGTCAGTGGCTTGATGAAAACTTTCCCGGAAAGTGGATCGGCCGCCGCGGTCCGATCGAGTGGCCGGCACGCTCCCCAGACCTTACACCTCCATTCAGGAATTGAAGGCTCAAATCACTACAAAGTTTGAGGAAATTGATATCGAACTCTGCAGGCGTGTGTGCCACTCTGTCCCTGCTCGGCTGCAATTGTGCATCGATCACGAGGGAGGGCACTTTGAAAATTGCAAGTAAAACAGCTTGGTACAGTTCCGTAATAATTTTCCCCCGAATAAATGGTTAGATAAACATGTCATTCATTTATTTCTACCTTCTTGTACACTGTAATACAAATGGCAAACAAACAATCAACTGACAGAAATCGGGCGCTACTTTTGACTCACCCTGTATATATATATATATATATATATATATATTATATATATATATATATATATATACAGGGTGTCTGAGAATTATCTGTACAATTTTTGGCTGTTATTAAAAGTCAACCATGAAGTGTAGAAATTCCAGTGTTGTCCCATTTTACAGAGAATCTCATTAAGTTTTTTCTGATACCACGTTTTGACAAGTTTTTTAGAAATGTACGTGGGTGACAGACGTTGATTTAAAAGCAAGAATCACAGCTGCTATTGAGCGAATTGATGTGGATATGCTGCAGCGTACATGGCAACATTTGGAGTATCGATTGGATGTTTTGCGAATCACTAATGGTGCACATATCGAATGTTTGTAACAACGTTACTTTAATAAAAGAAACTTTTGAAAATACAGATTCTAAATAATCTTGTTTAAGAATTTTACGTGTTATCAAGAATTTTATTAAAAGATGAAATTGTACAGATAATGTTCAGACACACTGGAATTTCTAAAAACTTGTCAAAACTTGGTATCAGAAAAAACTTAATGAGATTCTCTGTAAAATGGGACAACACTGGAATTTCTACACTTCATGGTTGACTTTTAATAACAGCCAAAAATTGTACAGATAATTCTCGGACACCCTGTGTGTATGTATATATATAATATATATATATATATATATATATATATATATATATATATATATATATATATATATATATATATATATATATACTTGCATATTTGGAATCCTCAGACTCCTCTGATTTAAAAAATATGTAATTTTATAGGTATGTGACTATTACCCAAACTCTATGGGCCTTCAAAATGACCAAGATCAGTCTGAATATGAAGTGACCTTGACTGTAGCTTCTGAACCATTGGTTTGATTGAGCAGAAACTTGGAAAATTTGCTTTAGGTCATTCAGGATAGAGAAATTGTAAGTTAGTTCACCCGGGATGTCAGTGAAATGGGAACATTGAACTTACCTTAAATGAAGTTCTCAGGAAAAGGAGAGTGAGATAGAATGTATTCCACTTCAGAATGAGGTAGTCAGAGAGTTTTGGATAGTCAGTAGAAGTAGGAGAAAGGTTGTTGCTTGAAGAATTGCAATCATTGATAAAGTAATGCCTTTTGTAGTAGTCTAGCCTAATTGTGACTTCAAATAATGAGGCACATTTGAACAAAATTCAAATTCTCCGCAAAATTATGATCTTCATTAGTTTCTAATAGTAAAAATAATTTTTGTTATACTGTGAATGTTGTGGTATGGTAAACAAATTTTCTATTTTAGATGTCATTCCCATCAAATGTTCAAAATTGAATGTGATAGTGGGGCATTTTATTGAAAAAAAAATTATAAATAATCGCTAATAGGTAATGTTGATCAATTATTATCGTCATTATTAAAGGTCTTTTTATTATCTCAATCCATTAACATGCCGTAACATTCTACATAGTGAAATTTTTCTTGAACCAAACTTTGCACGAACCACGCATGACCTTACCTGAATTATGGTAATTGCTGGAATTGATTCCCATTGTATTTTAGGCATGTTTAATGGTTTGTGTTAATGAAAAGTCTCGTGTATTTCTAATACACTGATGAAATCTTTTGTCACACAACAGCAGTTGGAACAGAAAGTTTATAAACTGCAAGAAGAAGTCACAGATTTACACCGACGTAGAAGTGAGAACGCTCAACAACTCGTCGAGTTGAATCAGTGTTTGCAAGAGAGAGATAAAATCCTGGTAGTCACTCAAAACAAGTATGCCTTTAACGCACTTACGTCTTTTGACGAGACGCTTGTTGGTCACATTGCGAGATTTCATTATAAAAGTTTGTATAACTTTAATGCTTGTGTTAATTTAATTTCGCTTTTGTTTTTTAAGATTAGCAGAGAAAGAGACTGAACTTATGTTAGCGAGAGAAAGTCTAGCAACCAAAGACTTGAAAGTCCAGGAAATAGAAGCACACAATCAACTCTTAAGGGATGAATATCAAGCTCTTAATCTTATATGTAACTCACTCGAAGAAAAATATAAAAAAGCACAGGTGCGTCAGGGTAGAAGTGTATATATATAAATATTAGTTTTAAGATATTTTTAGATTTTAAGGATATAGGCTAATGCAAAAGAAGTGTATAAAATAGTGAAGTGGTAAGCCTACTCCCATATTTGTCCGATTTTGATGATTTTGTTCACTAGCAGAATATATTTTGCTATTATAATAAACGTGTCTTACTTAAAGTATCCCATCGGTAAAAGGCTTCTGGGTTGTAAAGCTTTGAGTTGTGGATTCGAATGCAGACTAACTTGAATGACTAAAGTGGATTCCCAACATCATAATTTGATGCATGGTGGTTTGGATTTCTCACTAAATTGAAGGTCCCACTGACAGAGCCCAAGTGTTGCCACATTGTCATGTAATTTTCAACCAACCATGGTTTTTTTTATTTTAAATTTAATAATTTAGCTTGCTTTTGTATAATTTGTAAATTTTTTTCTGATATTTGAGATGCAAAGGACTGAAGCATATATGTGTGTGTGTGTGTATATATATATATATATATATATATATATATATATATATATATATATATATGAAGAAAATGGTGTATAGAACATTTATGGACTGAGAAAGCGCATGAAACGTTCCTCATGGTAAGGGTTTAGAATGTATGGTGTCAGTGGTTATGTTGTTAAAATGCAGTTAGTTTTTATGTTGGTAGTCGTGCTTGTATAAGAGTTGAGGGTGAGTTGGGTGACTAATTCAGTATCAGTGTTGGGCTGTTTTGCGTGTACACTATAAGGATAGGATAGTGCGTGAGATGACATCGAGTGTGCTGGCGACTGTTGCATCTAATGTATGCCGATGATCTGGTGCTTATGGCTCAATCAGAGAATGAATTAAGGAAAGAAGCAAAGATGACAAATGAGGATGTTAGCGAAAGGTGTGAAGTGAAAGAGACATTAGGGATGAGAATACGTTGGTATGATGTGGAGAGAATGAATACTGAGAGAACTGAAAAATTTGGAGGGACGTAAATAGTAAATGTTTAAATGAATGTGGAATGAAATGGAAACGGTTTGTGAAGTTTGTAAATGGGGGCGTTGGTCTCGCCTGACATAACACTAAAGATGTATTCTCAACGTTTCTCATGAGAGGTAACGCTGTATCCCCGAGGTTGGGCTGGTATCTTATGTCTGATGATGATCCCTTTGTATCTTCGTGTGTGTAATTGATTTGAGTGTTTTCTTTCCCGAGCTGAAGCGTCGTGCCACCCAATGGAGAATGGTTTATGTATGTATGAACATCCGTGGCTCGATTGGTTGGAGATTAGACTCGAAGTGTAAAGTAGCGAAGTAACCATGCTTAAGTAACTTTTTCGGGATCAATTTTTAAAAAGTACTTCTGTATTTAAATACGTTTACTCTTGAGTAAATTTTAAGAGTAAATATTGTACTTTTACTCCACTAATTTCTCTCGATATCTTTCGTTACTTTCCCCGAACATTCTAGAAACTCCCATGTTTGAAGCAACCAATCAGAGGACACAGGACGCGCGGCATTTAAATTAGCCAATCACGCGCGTTCTGCTTTCTTTATCGTCTGTCGAAGTCTGCCGGTTGAAGTCGTATATTTGTTTTTCATTACCTAATATAGTTGGTACATAGCTTATCGTTGTTACAAAGTAATGTTCATCATTATCGATATTATGTTTGATATGTTACTTTTTACTTTTACTACCCGAGTACGTATTAAAGCAGATACCCTTAATAGGTAACGCCGGGTAACTATATTTCAAGAATGGTACTTTTACTTGAACTTAGTACATTTTTGTCAAAGTAGCAGTACTTTAACCTAAGTAACAAATTTCGGTACTTTTTTCACTTCTGCCCCCGGGTTCGATTTTCACCTCCGTCGCATGGGCTCCGATAACTGTCATAGTTCACGCCATCCCCTTTCCGTATGAGGAAATAGGGGTTCGGGATGTTTTGCTTAAATGGTAGGGCATGAGCGGTATATTAATTTGACATTATTTAAGATATTATTCTACTGTATATGCCTCGTCCGCCAGGCGTTTGGCTCCCGGTTTTATTCTTAACACTCAACCGCTATCGTTATTTATCGGTCACACACCATAAAATTAAACTGATCGAGGCGGTTTTAAATCTTTAGGGTTTAAGATTTCAAATTTAGTGGTCTCGTGTAAAGAAATATTTTGTGCTAGTAATGTATGTTAATGTTCACCAAAAGGTGAAAAATACCCAATTAAATTTTAAGAAAAGTGTTCAGATGAAGAACAAAAGATGGTTGTCTAGCGTATTTATGTTACTATTTAACGTTCAAATATTGTTTTTTTTATGCTAACTCCGAATCCCCATTGTATTAGTACGCTTGATTGAATGTAGGCCCTGTTCTTTCGACAGGTACCATTAAACTAATATAGTAGGCTGTTGTAATAGAATTCCGAGAGGAGCAATTACTGTACGCTTGCATGATTTTTTCTTTAAGGAAGAAATGCAAGAATTAATCCAGAGATGGATGGCTCTCAAAGCAAAAGACGCAGAAAGACTAAATGAGGAGAATGAAGCGGTTTTAAGGTAAAATCAAAGCTTAATCTACGACGACAAGATAGTAAAACTGAAGAGGGAGGAATAGTTCTCGATAGTTTTCCTATCTCGTTGTTACGTATTTACCAGATTTGTTTGTTGGAGAAAGCTGAGAGATATAAATAGTTTTTGCATTGAAGTCCATTATTGATAAAAATATATTCAGATCAGTTTCTTTTGGAATCTGGACAAATATAGCATTTGAACATTAGCCTCCCGTAGGATAATGTGCTGATTTCATAGTTAAACAAATGGTATAAAAAATACATTAAATTGAAATAGGCATTACGAATCACGCTTTCAGTCAAAAGTATGACCATCCTCATATCCGAATGAAAAAACATATAGATACGCATAGAGGTTGATTTTCGTAGAAATAGGAGGATTTTGTAGAAAGAATAAACGAGATGTATCGAATAAGGACAAAAGTTGTTATAATGACATTATGTTCAGTAACATTTTCCTCCTCGTACATAAACTCAGAATTTCATCCATTGTCATATCTTCTAATTCACTCGTTCTTTTTTTTACGTATCACTTTTACCTGCGGAATGCCATTCTCATTCGGTGACACGGCGGGTTCGAAGTCGGCGCTCAGATTTCGGAACTTAACCTTCACTAGATATTGCGTATGCGAATTAACCTCGTAGTTAACGTGCGGAAAATATATTTCCCACCCCAAAAATAAATTTGGTGTTAAATCTAGAGGCACTAGTATAGGAATAACGTTAGGATGCATTGACTGACTTTTCTTTAGTTGTAAGTAAAGGGGAAAAAAATTTTCACCTTGGTGTATAATTATTATTAAGCTAATAAGTTTTTAAAGTAAAAAATTAACTGTTTACATTTTTTAAAATGTTGTTCTCTATTAAAAACAATTAGTTAGGCCTATTAAAATATTTAAGAATTTGTTCGTGTGATGTTAAGAATGTTCATATGCTTTGGATGTTTTACTAAAAAGCACATTCATAATTTTTGAGCTTGCAACCAATAATAGTAGTTAAAATTATAAGATTGCTCGACTTTCCCAGTCCTGGTTTCAGCACAGATATCATATTGGGTTCTTCTGCACGTTTAATCTTTGTCTCTAATAAAGCGTAAGAATTATTAATCTCCCCTTCTTTACGCTGTTCATTAGCTTTACTTCTTTGCTTGACCATTAACTTCTGGCTACGTATTTTTAATGGACATTTTACACAACCTACGTATGGAAGCTGAAGACAGGTTTTTGAATTTGTGGTTTTCCGATCTTTGTTTTTGCCTAGGCCCATGGAAATATTAAGGATAAACTTTCTGAATGTTTATAATTTACGAGTTGAGTTAAATTATGCCTAATCATTTTCAGGTTACAGTAGCTAGTATTTTTAATAAATAGTCGTACAATGTTTGCTAACCACTATAAAATCATTTAAGTAAAGTTTACAAAGATTTCCAATAAAACATGGTGATGCGGGTAGTTGGGTTAGATTAATTTGGTTTTTAAAACTGCCTTTCCCGGATTTGATTTCGCAAATAACGTTGAGACCTGACGTCAGTTTGCTCTTCAGAAAGCGGCAAGAAATCGTCGAAAAGAACTTGAAAGAAGCTTGCCTAGAGCCGAGGGTCGTTTATGAGGAAGACAAATTCGCGACTGTGTCTCCCATCTCAATCAGCTCTTCTCTGCCTTCTAAGCCTTACCTCACTTTCGTAAGATATTTCTCACCATTTTGTAGTTTTAAGTCGGAGAAAATGAAAAAAAGCTGCTTATAATGAAGGGGTAACATACTTTACAGGTAGGAACTTCATTGGGCAGGTTGGGGGAGAAGTATATAGCTTTTCACGTCACTCAACATACATATATTAGGTCTTATTTCCCAAATGAATTGGAGTGAGAAGACTCCTATATAAAATACAGACGGTAAAGGAGGAGAAAAAGGGTAGAAACTGAAGTGTACACATTCATTCACACCGGCATCCTGCTTAACCCACCCCCTCGACATAGCTAAATTTCACCGATGCGGCGCTTCATACGCCATGCGTGGTGGTGTTTCTAGACTTTGTCAAAAATAAGAGTGACTCTAGAACTCGTTTCAAACAAAGTTCTTCCATTCCAACCAACTTGCGGTCACTTCTCGTACATCACCCAAATCAAGTACACGCTTCTTCACGCATTCACCATGATCATCCATCCATCTTCTTGGCCTTCCTCTCCTCTCCCACCATCGCAGACTCTCTCGTACACTTTTCACAGTCAAGGTCTTGTGTTTCTTCTTTGATTCACTCCTTTTAACTTTATTCGCACTCGTACGTTTCAATACACATCCCAGATACTAAAAGGACTCTACCACCTCTAGTGTTTCACCATCACATGACAGTCCGAATTTCTCTTTCCACAATAAATAACTCGCTTTTGCCTACATTCTCTTTCAACAATCATCTTTCACACACCGCCACAAAGCTCTTAAACCTCTTGTGTATCACACTCACTCTGAGCAGATAGCACAGCATCATCCGCATACAACAGATTCGACAGACTCCACCTATTCCCATCACACACCAGATTCATTCCTCTTTCTAGCAGTCGCATTTTCACCTCTCTCATGACTCCATCCATAAACAGGTTGAACAGCCATGGAGACAACACATCTTTAACGCACACCAACGCTTATGTCAAACCAATTCACACTATTCTTTATTTACTCTCACACACGCATTACTTCCATCATAGAAACTCTTTACCACATTCATGAGTTTACCACCAACCCCATATTTACCCAAGACCTGCCACAATGCTTCTATATTTACTCTTATCATACTCTTTCCTCAAGATCCATAAAAACCATACATACCTTGCAATCCCCTGCACATGCTTTCTCAATTACTTGTCTCACTACAAATACTTTATCTACGCAGCCTCTTTCACCTCGAAACCCTCCTTGCTCATCGTATACCAAGTATTCTATAATACCACGAACTCGTTCTATCAGTATCCTACCACACACCTTCCTTTCACCTTTCATTTTGTAAAGTGGAACAATTATTGCTTTATTCCACTCTTCAGGCACACTCCCATTTGTCCATGCACTTTGACATATGGACCACAACCACTCCAACGCTTTCACACCTCGATACTTAATCATTTTCCCGTATGTCAACACTTGCTGCTTTCCAATTTTCCAGCTTGCGAATCGCCGCTTTCACTTCACCCATGGTTATGTTCTCAGACATCTTGTTACGTCTCACACCACCAAATCTCATCATATTTATATACACTCCTCTCATCTCTTCCACCCATCAAACCCTCGAAATATTCCTTCCATCCATTACATAAATCCTCATTCGCTGTGAGCATTCTTCCAGTTTCATCCCTTCCTCTCAAACTTACTTAATTTCATTTCTGTACTTTCTTCCAGAACAACTTTCCATTTTCTACATAATTTTCACTCATCCTTCTTCCAAATTCATTATTTACTGTTTCTTCTATCGCTCTAGTCTTCACACTTCTCTTGCTCTCTTTATATGCCCTCTTTCGTCGACTTTCTTCTCAAATGGATCACAATTACCCTACACACACAACCATTTTCTCCTCTTATCCTCAACCATTGATGCAACCTCGGCATCCCACCACGTTGCTTCCAACTTTGCATCGGTATTAACAACCCCACATAAACTCCTTGCATTTCTAACCAGACCATTCCCGTACGCAGCATTCAGACATTTAAAAAAAAAATCGGGCTTCATCCATTTTAATTTTTTCATTGTTCCTTCCGTTCTTAATTTAAAATAGTCGTAGTAGTAGTAGTAGTTTCATATTAAATTTCTGAACGTCGTTTTATTTTGCATGCTGGAAGTGTTCAAATTATCTTAAATCAATATTGCCGCTGCATTATACGTTCATTCAGTGTTAGGGTTGACATAACATTGAAGTTAAAATTTGCATTCATAATTTGTGGTGTCTACTTTGTTTTAATTAACTACGTAGTCAGCACTTTTGAATTATGATTACCAAAGTCATACAGATATCTGGTAACAGTGGCGTTAATTATGTCCCTGACCCAAAAATTTGGTGGGAGCCACACTGGATTGCATTTGTCGGTCCATCACACTTTTGTGTCGGGCAATAACTTTTGGACCCCCTATCATAAATTGATTTATTTACCCCCCCACACACACACACGGAGGTCAGAAGTCGAACGGAGCTACACGCCATAATTCTTTTTATTAACCCAACATAAATTCATACCACCCCCCCCCCAAACACACACACGAATCATCATAAGACGATGTGTCGCGAGCAAGACTCGGATTCTTGTACCAAAGGTCAAGGTCACGAATAGAGGAATAGTTGTTATAGTTGAAATTATATTGCTGACCTTTTAATTCTACTAATTACTTTTGCAAATTTAAAAACAAATGCGGTTTTATCCATTTCAAAGTTCTTTGTGTACATACACATATGTGTACATATGAAATTATAATTGACTGACTGCTGTCTTTTCATCTCAATATTTACTCAGTAACCGAATGCTAGATTTTCAGTAACTAACATATATTTTTAATAGGGAAGTAAAGTCTTTGGTCCCCGTTTGCGAGAATGGCAAAGGTTCAACTACAAGAAAAGAATTAGCTTGGTAATTCGTGCATTTTTCTATGGGTATGAGGAGCTCGTACATTACCGTGTCTGAGATTTAGGGGTTTCATTAAGAGTAGAAATCACGAAAATGCAGTAGTGCTATTTTGACCTTTTCATTGATTTGAAGGTAACTTTTTTTTTTTATTGCATGTTTGATGGTTGTGAAGGACAAAATGTTTGTTTTCAGGATGGTCATGAAGGGGAAGTAAATGCGTTGGTGTTCAGTTCTCAGGGAAGACTTTTAGCCTCAGGCGGCTCCGACAGGAGAATTAAGCTTTGGGATGTAAATCACGGTAAGATGGTGCTTATATATATATAATTCTTTTTTTTTTTGTGGTGATTTAACCTCCTTCGCAACATCTAAGGTCATATGACAGAGGGGACCTACAGCTTTACGTGGGATCCGAACCACGGGTCGCTACATAATCTGGGCGCGGAGGACGGTCTCCCATCCAACTACTACCCAGACCCATTGTCGCTTAACTTCGCTGATCTCCGTGAAGCGGTGTTACGACATTGGCCACGACGTAACGTGTGTGCGTGTGCCGAACACACTGACTCCTTTAGTCCCCCGAGATCGATTTGATTGCGTTTGCGGACTAAAGAAGGTTTTAACTTTTGTTCTGAAATATGGTTAGCTGAAGTGGCTTCCCAGTAACAATTCGTACCATGTGCGAGGGGTGATCAAAAAGTTCTCGGCCTGACAATGAAAGACGAGTCAAGTTGATAGTTTTTATTATTATTTTTCTACATAGTCTCCTTTTAGGAATATACACTTGATCCAACGTTTTTCCAGCTTCTGGATACCGTTCAAAAAGAAGTCTTCATTTTGGTCCTTTAACCAGGCATTTACGGCTGACAAGACTTCATCATCGTCCAAAAATCTCTGTCCACTAAGGTGGTCTTTTAATTTGGGAAATAGATAGAAATCACTGGGAGCTAGGTCTGGCGAATATGAAAGGTGATCAAGCAATTCGAAGCCTATTTCTCTGATGGCAGCCATCGCAACTACAGACTCGTGAACAGGAGCATTGTCCTGGTGAAACAGGACACCTCGACTGAGTTTCCCTCGTCGCTTTTGCTCGATGGCTTTGCGCAGTTTTCTCATTAGCCGCGCATAGTAATCATCCGTAATGGTGGCTCCTTTATCAAGGTAGTCAATGAGCACAACTCCCTTCGCATCCCAGAAAACAGAGGCCATGACCTTGCCAGTTGATGCCACAACACGAAACTTCTTGGGAGTTGAAGACGGGTATTTCCGAGACACGCTTTGTCGTTTTGACTCTGGATCGAAATGATGAATCCACGTTTCATCCGTAGTAATAAACGTAGATACAAATTTTTCTGGATCTTGTTGGAAAAGGTCCAAACATTGTCTTGAAATTTGAACTCTAGTTCTCTTCTGGTTGTCAGTCAACACTCGTGGCACCCATCTTGCAGACACTTTTTTAAGCTTTATTTTATCTGTTAATATTGAATGTGTACTGCCAAATGAAGTGCCGACATTCTCAGCTATAAATCGAACGCTAAGTCGGCGATTATTCATGACAAGATCATTGACTTTTTGGACATTTTCTTCAGAAGTTGGTGGTGATGTTGGCCGTCCAGACCGTTCATAATCTTTGATTGACGTGTTGCATCGTTTGAATCCCGCAGATCCGCACACCACTTTTTAACAGTAAAATAAGATGGGGCAGAGTCTCCTAATGCGTGCCGTATCTTCGAAAACGTTTTGGAGAGTCATATTCTTCGTAGAGATATATTTAATAACTTTTAACCTTTGGTTAGCTTCCGCCCGAATTGTTCATTCTGACGAAGGTCGAGCTTTTCACTCCACCTTAGACCTACAGTTTAACTTGGAATCCGAACCACGCCCCATCAGCAGCCCAGCGTCTTAACCACTAGGCCACCTAGGGTACCCATTTATCTACCAACCACTTTCTTTATTGTGTGGAAGGATGAACAGCTGGGTTTTGCCGTCGGGTCTCGAACCCGGGGCCGATGGTTTCGTAGTCAGCGACGCTAACCACTACACCACCGAGGCGCGTATTTTAAATTTGTCCATTTTCATAGTTTATCACGTTGCTTTACGTTACAACCTGTAAAACAAAAAATATTTTCATTAGCGTTCTTATATTTTATATACATATTTAATAACTAGCCTAAGACCCGCCTTTCGTGCGGGTCGCGGGTAGCAAAAATTAACCAAACTATCACGACTTAACCTAACCAATCGTCAAGGGCGTACAATTAACCTAAAAAAATAAATAAACAATAAAAAATTTTTTTTATTTATTTTTATATATTAAGAGAAGAGGATTCTTTCTACTGTACGGCATTGACGATTGGTTAGGTTAAGTCATGATATTTTGGTTAAAGCTAACGAAAATATCACGACTTAACCTAAACGTTCCTGAGCGTGACCGACAAACGTTCCTCAGCGTGACCGACTGACAAACTGAGCGGGACGGACTGACTGACAGACATTCCTGGGTGTTTATAGTATTAATAGTTGTACTCTATATGTTGTAAATTTGATCTCAAAATACATATTATATCTAGGTCAAGCCGAGAACTTTTAATCACCCCTCATATAGCCAAATTTATAATTACGAGTGAAATGAAAATTTAACCACAGTTTAAATAAAAAGAACAAAACCAAATAGACAGTAAAAGGTTTAGGTTTTGCTTAGCAATCGGACGTTCCTAGAGACATTCCTAAGAAATGAGTAATCATTGAGTCACACCAAAATGAAGTTGGGATAATTCGCAATGTTTCTTCTAATGACAATATTTATTACGACTAATCTGAGTTATCTGACCCTTCTTCAAAGAAATTCTGAGCACTGACTGATTGCCGAGTAAATTAACTATTGTAGAAGTTGCTTTTCTGGTTCAGCCCAGTACAGTATACCGATAGTTTTATATAAAATTTAAGCCCCAACAAACAAAACATTCGTTTAACCACGTAGAATATGGAACTGTAGAGGTAGACATATGAACCACAGACTGTTAAAAAAAAAAAAGTAAATAAATTCAGGGTCGCTTTTAAAATTTGTTTTAAGACGTTTACATAGAAAGTAAAAATATAGTTTCAGTAAATTACTTTTTTTATGGTGCAAACACGCGTAAAGCCTATATTTTAAATCTATAAAATGGACTCTCTCTCAATTAAACTTAAACCTACAGGCTATGGCATAGGTCTAACAACTTCTTTCAACGTCTTTTATATTTCAAACCGAGATATAGATCATAAAATGCCAATAAAATAATTGCTAATTGTTATAAAAACAGAAAAATATAGAGCATATGTGTACAAATTATAAAACCTTTCATATTAATTAATGTCGCACAGTCCCCAGAGCAGTGTTTCTCAACCTTTCCTTGTATTGGCGACCCCATTTTGATATATAAAAAAATTTGCAATCCCCGACTTCCCAAAGTGGTGCAGCAGCAGCAGCACAGTTCAGCTGCAAAAACAGCTCCTTAACTATTTCACACCTGACGATGGAAGGCTTAGTAAGAGGTGGATACTTAATCCGTTCAATGAAAGGGTGGTACAGTCTGTCTGCCAAACTTGGAGGAAACCTACACAATAAGTTAATTGAACGAAAGCCTACAGTTGTCATTCCCGTCAGAAGACGGCGCAGATACTGTATTATTGAAAGACAAACACGAACAGTTACAAAGATTACGACAAACAAAAATTAATTTAAAATGTAAAAGTGTAACTTTTAATTGCGCAAGTTTTTCACTTTAAAAAAGGGGGGGGGGGGGGGGGGAATGGTTATTTTTGTTGGAAAAATAAATAAACTTCGTTTTTCTATGTAAGCTTTTTCCTATTTGAACATTTTCCGTGACCCCAGGCTGAGAAACACTGTCATATTCAAAATCCCAAGCCTACTATAATAGTCTGATTAAAGTGCATTTTTTTATGCAGGGAGGAGGGGCCAAGGACGAATGCCCACAAAACTTTTCTCGCCCATAGAGGAAGAAGAGAGCCGAAATCAAGGTCCAAGGTTTTCGAGATGTTTGAACACTGTGTTTGAAAGATTGGAAGTCATAGACAAGGGGAAGGGTGGATTGAGAAAGATTGTTCCAGAGTTCACCGGTTGAGTAGAGGAAAGACTGAAAATACCGATTAATCCTCGCATTAGAGAGTTGGACAGAAAGGGAATGAGAATGTGTCGAAAGTCTGGTACTGCGGGCTCTCTTTAAAGGAGGAGGCATGCAGTTAGATAGTTCAGAAGACCAGTGTCCGTTATATTTGCGATAGTAGAGAGAGAATGAGGCACCATCGCGGTGAAAAGAGTGTGTGTGAGTAAGAGGCGGGGAATTGATACGAAAACCCTTCGATTCCACTCGGTCAAATAGGACTGTGTGGGTTGAGCCACCCGACACACGAGAAGCATACTCCATACTGTGGCGCATAAGACCCCTGTACAGAGAGAGCAACTGACTGGGGGTGAAGGAACTGCGGAGCCAGTACAATACGGCTAACCTCTTAGAAGCTGTTTGGAAAGAGAGGATATGTGATCTTTCCAGGAAAGGTCACGAGAAAAGGAACCGCCAAGAATGTTGAGAGAAGAGGAAGGATTGAGTTATATATTGTTGAAGGTAAGGGGATAGTCCTGTGGAAGATTGTGATCAGTAGACAGGAGGAGGAACCGAGTTTTTGAGGCATTGAAAGCCACAAGGTTTTCTCTCCTCCAGTCAGAGATTGTAGAAAGTTCAGCGGTCAAGTGTACCAAACCCATCCTACGCGAAGCATGGAGTGACTGTTGGTTGGGACGTTTTGTGAAGCGGGTGAAGAAGTGAAGAGTGGAATCATTGGCATAACAGTGTATAGGACAGGAAGTGCGACTTAGTAGATCATTGATAAGTAAAAGGGAGAGTGGATGACATGAGAGAACCATGAGAAACACCATTGTTAATAGCTTTAGGAGAAGAACAGTGGCCATCTACAACCGTAGCTATAGATCGGCCAGAAAGGAAATCAGAGATGAAGGCACAGATAGAAGGATAGAAACCGAAGCAAGACAGTTTGGAAATTAAAGATTTGTGTCAGACGCTATGAAAAGCCTTTGATATGTCTAGCGCAATAGCGAGTGTTTCACCGAAATCCAGAAAAGAGGACGACAAAGAGTCAGAGACGTATGCAAGAAGATCGCCATTAGAGCATCCTTTGCGGAACCCGTACTGACAGTCTGAAATAAGATTGTGAAAAGAGAGGTGTTTAAGAATTTTCCTATTAAGGATAGACTAAAAAAGTTCAGAAAGGCAAGAAATCAAAGCAATTGGAGGGTTGAGAGCGGCCACCCTTCTTTGGACAGGCTGAATGAAAGCTAACTTCCAGCAGGAAGAAAAAGTACCAGATGAAAGGCAAAGACGAAAGACTTTGCCTTGGCATGGTGTCAGCAGAGAAGTACAGTTCTTGAGAATAACAGGAAGAACACCATCAGGACCATAAGCCTTCCTAGAGTTGAGCCCGGATAAGGCAGAAAGAACATCTTTGGAAGAGATTCTCATTTCTGACATAATTAAGTCAGAGGGAGATGGAGAAACACCGAAATTAATTGTCCATGGTTGAGTTGGAGGCGAAAGTTTGAGCAAAGAGTTCAGCTTTATCGCGAGAAGAGACGACACCTGAACCGTCAGGCTGGAAAAGATGAGGGAAAGGAGTAGTAAGGTTGTTGGCTAATGTGCTTGAAAGAGCGAGAATACTGTAATTAGAATTGGATAGGTTTTCACATTTTTGTCGGATGAAGGATTTTTTTGGCGAGTCGAAGAACAGATTTTATACGATTCCGGCAAAAATATAAACTAAGTGATAAATCAATCAGGAATATCTTCTGAAAGATAGCATTGGAACATGCCAAAGCTAAACTAAGCTTTTTTTTTACGCTGATTTGTATTTAAAAAATGTTTGTAAGGAAACTAATTTTACATTATGCAGTACATACACACGCACTGCAACTAATTATTTTACATAGCTTATTAACTTTTTACAATTAGCAAAGTACCAGTTTGTTTTATTTGTATAAGTTAAAGTACATGGTCTCCGAACAACAATGCTTCAAAAATAGTTGCATTTTTCTTATTAATTTATATCTGTACAATACATATGGTGGTTTTTATTTCCAAACTGCTCAGATTTAGAACACTTCACATAATGATGATCATTCGTCGGTACAGCGTATATTCGACGTTTAAACTTCATTAGAGTAGTTACAATGATGCTCTTATGGAATGGATCCAGTAACCTTGATTCTTTGAGTTTCAAGAGTTCTGGGTTTGTCACGAGACAAGTGTTTTAACATGGTGTTAAGTCGGGTGATCGAGGTGGCCTATCCACTGCTGAAAAAAAAAAAAACATAACAAGATTTACCAAAAGTTAACATTTGGTGTGGTGTCACGTAACTACATAACCAATTCATTTTTCTTCGACAATTGTGCCGTGACTGGAACGAATTGTCGTAATGTATTGTGGACATCTCTAACTAAGGGCTACTGGAGTTGATGAGAGATGTATCGTAATCCGTTCGCAATTTTCTGGACTCAACCTTTCCTTGACGCTGGATAGGCCGTGATGAACTGATAGCATGGCCACCTCAGTCACCCGACTTAACGTCTTTGAATTTCTCTTTATGGGTATGGGAATATACTAAAACACTCGCGTATTATGGTAAACCCAGTAGTCTGGCAGAACTCCGTCAAAGAAACGGAGGTCGCTGGATCCATTCCACAAGACCATCTTGTTAGCCCGTTTGCCGCGCAACCCGTATTATCACGGGCTCTCGCTTCTGACCATTTCTTCGCAGCCCCGTATATGCACGGGTTTAAACTTTAAACTGAGATACCTCTCTGCGTAGCCCGTGTTTTCGGTTCGACTCGTAACTCGGCGCTCGCGCAGTTAACGGTTAATGCTCTAATGGCATTCGAGTGTCGAATACACATTGTAGCGACAAATGCGAAAGTGTTTTAAACATGGACAGTTTGGAAATGTAAACAACCATATATATTGCGCAGTATGCCCATTGATTAATAAGAAAAATGGCCAATTATTTTTGCACCTTTATTTCTTGCACCCTGCATCTTCAACAGTAAGTGTTAATATGATTCTAAGATATATCAAAAGTTATTTTTACATTATTTAATGATTTTTAAGTTTATATTTTTAAGTAAAAGTACTTTTGAATAACATTTCAAAAAGCAATAAAAAAAAAACAAAGTAACGGGGTTGATTTATATGTATATATGTATATATATGAAAAACATGGCATCATTGACCACACAGTCGAGTAACAATGTTATGGAAACAGCTTGATTTGTTAACAATTCCTCTTTCTTATCCATCACAGGGACACTGGACGCCAAAGGTATTTTAAGCGGAAGCAACGCCGGAGTAAATGCGATAGATTTCGATGGTGAAGAGTGTTTGGTATTGGGTGCATCCAACGATTTTGCGTGCAGAGTTTGGAGCGCCTCCGATCTGCGGCTTAGGGTGGGTGGCTGAGGTACAAGTTATGACGGATCACGTTGATTTAATAGATTCAAGTTTAATGAATAGGGCCAGGGAGAGAGAGAGAAATTACTCAGGCTAATACAGAAATACGGCTCAATATCCGTTTGCTTCCTTCTCTCGAATGATGAGAGAGGCTTTTGGTTATTTAAAGGGCTCTCTGGCAACCGTCATTGAAGTTAAAAAAATAAATTTTAATGCTGACCCTTTGTCACATGATACGTTATCGACTGATAAACGTCACATAAGTAGCTATCCTGATACATTTGGTTGTCCTATTCTATTCTTGTAAGCAAGTTTAAAACGTTTTAAAGAAATAAGAATCTCTCTTCCTTTGTAGTAGGTATAAGGAAAGTAGAGGATTCTGAATTAGATTAAAAAGGACCTATGTTGGAGATTTATTAATAAAAGGTGTCATTAATCGCTCATGAATGTTAAGAACATTGAAGTTATTCCAAGTATCAAAATATATTAATTGAAAGTATTAAGGAGGAAGAAACTATATTAGACGATGCTGATGATTTAGAAATTGGAGGATTGAAGATAAAATTTGGGGCGAGTCGTATTCTTAAGACTTAATACGCTTTTTCGTTCACCAACCGAGGATGGAAGTGAACTATTTTATAATATTGTCGTCGTCATTGTAAACCTTTATAGGAAAACTACCTTTAATTGAAAAGGTACTATAGTAATTATTGCATATTTTGAAAGTTTTTGTTGTTTGTTGTCAGTATGTAGGTGGTTTTTGAGAATTGAAGAGACTTGGCAATTTAAGCAAATTTGTTGCATTCTCCCTCGCCCCTACACGGCCGCACATTCTTAATTGTAAGTTTAGGGATCAGGTTAGGATGATGCGCTTTCTGAAAACTTTATTACAATACTGATTGCGATGTGTCGGTGAACTTGTCTTAACAGCAACCTTGCCTAATTTTAAGCTAAAATGGTTGTATAATTTAAAAAGCTATTTTGAAATACAAAATAAACTGATTTAAACAACTAGCGTGTTTTTAATAGAGCGAGTTTGATTCGGAAGCTTAGGAAAGGCATCAGCAGAATAATTAGAATAGGAAGCCTCCATGTTAGCATGGCAACATAAAAATTTTGATGGGTCTTGAATCCTCTCATTAACGGAACAGAATTTAGAAGCACACACTTTGAATGTTGTTCACTCCGTGCGAGCAAAATATATGTTCTTTGAAAGGACCGGAGATCAACCAATTGGAATCATTAATTTCCTGTGTTGGATTAATTTAATTCCAAGTTTTATTCTGGTCACACACACACACACGTAAACAAAATCATAATTTAGTTCCTCTATTTCAGCATACCCTGACGGGGCATTCTGGAAAAGTGATGGCATCGAAATTCCTGTTGGAGTCTTCAAAGGTGATAACGGGATCCCACGATCGAACCCTCAAGATCTGGGATTTAAGAAGCAGATCTTGTGAGTATTAATTGTAACTCGAATTGAACCGCAAATCAGAGCAATGAAGCGTTTCCTCTTCTTAAAATTAACACGAAGGAACTATTTGCCGTAATATTCTGAAATGCTTTTAACTTCGGTGTTTTTTGGGCATATTCCAGTTATCGTCTTTCTTTCTGGAACTAAGACTTAAATATATATCATAAGTTTTCTGAGCCAACCAAGGGGGGACAAAGCGAACTGCTTGGTTTTACCTCGTCGTTGTCATAAACTCGTAAAATGTATTAAATATTTCGTCAGCTATTCTAGTTTTGCATTTTGGGCGGGGCGGAAAAAGGGAGGTTGCGAAACTCTGTCGGCTCACCCGTCTTCACAGTTTTCTCGTTATATTTTTCCGTCTTTACTATTTGAATTTAAATACGCAAATATTGATTTAGCCATCGTAAATTATAGTAATTCCACAGTTTTTATTAAATGAAAATTAATCCTTTTAACTGGGGAGGAATATGTTAATTATTAAATAAAAAGTTGGTCCAGTAACAGATTCGGATGAATTAAATGTTTTGGTATTTACGGACAATTTCAGTTTGTAATTAATCGACCCTTATCACGGTAGGTACGAAGACCTTATTTCCCGGTTCGAGTTGCAACGATGTGGCCGTTTCAGACTCGTTGCCTTCGACGGTGGTGTCGGGACATTTCGATAAGAGCGTAAAGTTTTGGGACATTCGTAACGAAGAAGCGACAGCTACAATCGCATTGCAGGGCAAAGTTACCTCCTTAGCCTTATCCAGAGGTAAGTACGAGGACCTCAAGATTAGGAACTGTTATAATTACTACTACTAAGGTTTAACGGAAGTTTTACTTAGTCTCGTAGTTTAGATTTATTGTTGTTACTCGTCTTTGTTTTCAAATAAATATTCAGGATTGGTATGTGATGTTGAAGAGTGGGAGACGGAAAATCCTTCGGGGTCCCTTGAGCCAGAAAAGGTTCTGAACCACTGCATTACCCTGGCCATAACCTCGTTAAATCCTTCTACAACCGTCTCGTTCCCCAAATTTTCATGCGTGTTTGAAATTTTAAGAAAAATGACATTCCTCTGCAGTTTAATACAAAACCCTCGTTAGTCAAGAAATGAAACCTGAAAAAACGCACTCGTGTTGATTCTGCCTTGAACCCTTGTTGCAAATAACTGCATTTCTTCCACACTAGTTGAATTTTATAATTACACTGGTCAACACAATTTTTAACTGAAAAAAAATACCTACCTTTACCGAACTTTGATATGCTGATTCCAAAAACACCGTAAAAAAATTTCTATCACGTGTAGATTTCGAGTTGCACCCTTAATTAATTAAGTCATTTTTACTGTGCAAGAGGAAATCGCGTAGCACACGACACTTTCCAGCTAAGAAATCTAACTGAACTCCGTTTGTACTGAATATTTCATAATTTTTTTATCATTTATCAATTGTATTTTGAAATGTAATCCACTTTGTACTATTCTCAAGACGCGTGTTCCATTTTATGAGAAATAAAAACGGTCGTAAGTTTATAAGAAAACTGCTCGTATCTGAAAATTTTGTCAGTGTCATAACTAAAACTCTAGACGTCATAAAGAATTTTGAGTGTTACTATTGAAATCATCATGTCCGAATAACTAAGTGGAAATTGTTGTCTAATGTTATTTGACTGATATTTCTCCCTCCTGCTCATTCTTGGCTGTGATTACCCCTATATCAGTGGGCGACGGCCTACTAGAGGTAATTCGAATAACTCTTGTCCCACCTCCCATCTTGCTAAGTTGGTATCATGTTTACATAAGGCTTAATAAGCAAGTTTTTTATTAACATTTATTAACAATGCTAAAAGACGAGCAAGCAAGCAAGCCCACCAATTGGGAACCAGTGCCCCATATGGTAAGTTTTTTTAATGTCTCCGACCAAATAAATTTGGAGGGGCTATACTGGATTGCGCTTGTCTGTTCGTCCGTTCGTCACACTTTCGTGTCCGGGCCATAACTTTTGAACCGCTCAACATAATGATGAAACTTCACAAACACGTGCATCGTAAGATGATGTGTCGTGAATAAACATCAGGTTCCTACATCAAAGGTCAAGGTCACAAATAGAAGTAAAAGGTAAAATGAAGCGTTTTCGTGTCCAGGCTATAACTTTTGATCCACTCAACCTAAATAAATGAAACCTCACACATCTCTGGATCATAAGTAAACGATGTGTCACGAGCAAGAATCAGATCCCTGCATCAAAGGTTTAATGGAAGTCCATGCCATAACTTTTGAACCGCTCTACATTATTTGATGAAAACACACACACACACACACGAGATGGAGGTACATGGACATGGGAAAAAAATTTTAACTAACCATAAATTGATGAAAAAACACACGTACGTTCTTGCACCAAAGGTTGGGGTCAAAAATAGAAAAGGAGACATTGATGTTCACAATTCCTGTTCATAATTCTAATGACCGATGTATACAATGTTTTTACACTACTTATTTCTAGCAGCTTGAGACTTGATTAGATTTTTAATTTTGATTTTCAGATGGCTTTTATCTTTTGTGTTCTGTGAGGGATGACACATTAAGGATTATTGACCTCAGAGAAAACAGAGTATGTACAACATTAACGTGAGTATTCTGGCCTTGTGAGGCAAACAGGGTCTTCATTCGTTCTTTAGATTTAGCACACTTTTCGAAATACGGTTGGGAGGGGGCGCAAGACGTATTTAAAGTTAAAACATAAAGGAAGGACTGTTAACTACAAGAAATTAAAATTAGCAAATATACTACTAAGCATTATTTGAAAATTTTGTGAAATTGTTTTCATAGCTTGAGAACTGATCCAATATTGGATCCTTCGTTGATAAAAATCTCCCTCGCACAAGATCATGCAGAGTTCTTAAGAGGATATTCACCGGTTTTTGTATAAAATCTTTATTTTTAATCTTATACTTATGTTTTACTCTGTTTTACTTGGGTAGTACGTGATTAACCAAACCTGAAGGAAATGCCTGCGGGTAGTACGTTGAATACTACTTACGAAGTCCCCTCCTCCCATACATAATGGAGCAGCAGGCACGGTGCTTATAATTGTTTGCAATTTTGTGAAAATGAACAGTGCGTAGAACACTTCAGAAAACTGGGTTAGAATAATGTTATTTTATTAGCGGCAAGTACGGCTGGACTCAGAGTGTACAGTGTTTTTGGACTGGTTATGACGTCAGCACAGACCATGCAACCCAGATGCAGGCAATCACGCACGCACTTAATCACAACAGGGAATAAGATATCACTTCTAACTTCTGTCTCGGAGGTCCATTGTTACCTTTAACATCGGTTGAGACTGTTGGATTTCATTCCATATTTGGGAAGACTGTAAATAATAATAATAATAATAATAATGAAAAAATAAATGATGACACGTCAGGCAAAACGAAAGAGCTCCGTTCACTCTCTCCTCACGCAAAAGTGACACCTCGCACAGCTTGTCCGCGTTCACTCGTTCCTTGATTTCAGACAAGAAGGATTCCATATCGGAGCTGACTACAGCAGGGCCGTTTTCTCCCCGGATGGTGCGTATGCTGCGTGTGGTTGCAACTCGGGTGCTTTCTACATTTGGAATGTGACCACAGGTCAGGTCGTTAAGGACCTTCGTGAGCATGGGTAGGCTATGAATTGAAACTTTTGAACTAAAACATTTCGTCTACTTTTGAACATATATATTTCATTCGAGTTTTACCGAAGTTCAGCGTTATCTTCATCGCTAATAAAAGATATTAACTATTTCTCTGCGTAGGTATTATTAATTCTGTAATAATATTTTGGGTAGCCTCATACTTTTTTTTAGCTAAAAGTACGCAATTGACATTACATTTTGCGTACTTTTTTCTTTCAGCTCTTGCGTCGTAGCTACGACTTGGCATCCTAATGGAAAGATTATAGCAACCTGTGATAGAAGCAAAAAAATCATAATTTGGAGTGATATCTGATTAGCATTTTCTAATTAGAGTAATTTTTATACGCAATGAGAATGTTTAATTAATTTTATATACGACAGTTGTTCCTAATGTAATTTATTATGGTACAATTGAGAATGCTTTTTCAGTCCAGTTTTTTTATAATGATCTCCAATATCCGAACACCATTTAACCTCAGATAGTTGAAGCAACATACAGAATTTATAAAAATTACAGCAGCTGCGCTTAGTCACACTTACGAATTTGTTTTTGCAGTCCTCTTAAACCAGCGTATTTGCCACGGGCATGCCATCAAAATGATTTAATTTTTTTTTAAATAGAATCTTCCTATTTGTTTTAATAATCAAAGCGGTTTTTTATATCGACATAATAATAATAATAGCTAAATTCTGTCACAATTACATTTTTTTTATATTCTTGGAAAGCCTTTTAAAAATGTATTTAAATGTTTAACTTTTAACATCTTTATACATATATATATTTATATATTTTATAAATATTTTATAAAATTGTATTTTCTGTTCAAGGAAAAATTAATTTATTTCTAGATTTAAATAAATTGTTTTACATTATGAAAATATTTTAACTTAATAAAACTGGAAAACAGGTTTGAGTGTTCTTTTTACATTAAAAAAGATTTAGCGCTAAAATACTATTAAATCAGTATGTGGAAGTTAGTGTTAATTGGAAGGAGTGAATTGTATAAATTAGTTGGGGTGTGTGTTCTTGTCTTCCCTACAGAATAGCGACAGTCTTGAGGATACAGGTCATCGCGATACGAACGTGCGTATCACGACATTAGCAGTGTTGCGGTGGTATATCTTTATAAATACTATCTTTTATTATGAATAAAGGAGATTACTTGGTTATTAGGTTTTTAGACTGGGTAAATGTTACGATACAGAATTGAGTGAAAATGTCGCGGTTTTGTAGGGTAGCCAAATTGTGTGTGGGGGGGGGGGGAGTGCGACAGAAATGTGTTAATGTCAGTATTGACCTGAGAATTCGAGACGCTCGTCTGGCAGAGCAGCAGTTATCTCTCACAAGTTTAATCAATCGAAGTTAGTGAGGTATTTGAGAAGCATAATGGTTACACAATGGTTTCACAGAATGACGTAACAGGATGCTCAAGAAAGTTGTGGAGGAAAAAAAAAAAAAAAAAATCATGTGATGTGATAACGGAGGGAAGTGTTCTGCTCCAATATATTTATAGAGGAAAAGTAAGTACTTAAAGTCGATGATGCCGAGTTATTAGTTTTAATTTGGTCTAATATATACAGGGTGAGTCAAAAGTAGCGCCCGATTTCTGTTTTTTCGGCTGTCAGATTCTTTCTGGGAAGTCATGTTGTTAATAATTGTCTTGCAGATACAGTTCCGGTACAGTTCCGTAATAATTTTCCCCCGAATAAATGGTCAGATAAACATGTCATTCATTTATTTCTACTTTCTTGTACACTGTAATACAAATGACAAACAAACAATCAACTGACAGAAATCGGGCGCTACTTTTGACTCACCCTGTATATATATATATATATATATATATATATATATATATAACGTAAAGAACGACGCTTGTATAGGAGATATTCCGCGCAAGACGAGAGAGAGAGAACGAAACAAATGAAAAAATGAGGTAACCACCCGGGAATCGAACCCGGGATCTTCCGATTGCCGGTCAGATGCGATTAGGTTGTAATCTATACAAGCGTCGTTCTTTACGTTATTTATACTGCGTGTTCTTTGCAGTTGAATGTATATAATGTTACGGCATGCGGGAGGTGCCCCCTTGGGGCATTGGTTTCTGCGAGTATGTAGAAGAATTACGGCATTTGGAAGAGTGAGGCCCATGGTGTAATGGTATCGCATCTGACCGGCAATCGGAAGATCCCGGGTGGTTACCTCATTTTTTCATTTGTTTCGTTCTCTCTCTCGTCTTGCGCGGAATATCTCCTATACAAGCGTCGTTCTTACGTTATTTATACTGCGTGTTCTTTGCAGTTGAATGTGTGTGTAATATATATATATATATATATATATATATATAATATTTAGGAGAAATCCAATGACAAGGAGGAATGTAAATGCCATGAAAAGTCTTCTTTAATGCGTAACGTTTCGAGCAATACGCTCATCATCAGGCTAGATAATAACAATATGAAATTAGAATCAATAAATAAATGTGAACAAGGCAAAATAATTTCCATAAAACCTATTCAGTAAAAGCAAATTTTAAAGACTAAAAGAAGAGGGTTAAATTCAAAGTTATAAAAATTTACATAAAAATTAACCAGAAATTTAAAAAGCTATTTTTAAATTACATATAGTAAATTTGAAATTAGTACACTATATGTAATTTAAAAATAGCTTTTTAAATTTCTGGTTAATTTTATATGTAAATTTTTATAACTTTGAATTTAACCCTCTTCTTTTAGTCTTTAAAATTTGCTTTTACTGAATAGGTTTTATGGAAATTATTTTGTCTTGTTCACATTTATTTATTGATTCTAATTTCATATTGTTATTATCTAGCCTGATGATGAGCGTATTGCTCGAAACGTTGCGCATTAAGAAGACTTTTCATGGCATTTACATTCCTCCTTGTCATTGGATTTCTCCTAAATATTAAATTGAAGCTTTGTAGAAGCAAACCGCATGACTATATATATAATATATATATATATATATATATAATTTTTTTTTTTTTTTTTCACTTCACTACAAAGCCAGTTGCGTCTTGTCAGTAATTAAAAAAAAAATTAAACTTCGCTCTGTTAACGATATATTGATGATAAAGTAATTAGCAAAGCAGTTTTATTGTCCGCATATCTATACTCGTCTTAAGAGTTGCATGTAAAGAATTGAGTATATTAATCTTTCATTACGATAACCAAATTTTAGTGTTTTTAAATCTCTTATATAAGAGGGAGGAATGAGTAGTAACGATGAAAGAATTCGTGACAAAATTAAAGAATTTGTAATAAACTGACGCAGTGTCGTAATGAAAAAAGGATGAAGATAAAAATTGATTGGTTCTGGGTAATAGAAGCGGTAACCATGGAAACCGTGATAAACCATAGCAACTGTAAATCCTGTGATTTTTTTTTTCAGATGCGTGTAATGAACTTTGCGCTTTGCAAAGGCTTCATGAATTTAATCCAAAAGCGGAAATGAGAGGGGACAATCGACACTAAGAGGCAAGGTCAGTGGAGGGCGGGGAGAACCTGCTACCGTAACAAACGCAACAAAAGAGCAATTTTGGAGTTGCTGATGCGTGTGGTTGAGTAACCAAGTAAAAGTTTCCCCATAATAATAATAATAATCATCAAATGGTGTATTATGACACACGATCTGCGAAAACTTTGTTATAGAGACGCCGATGCGCGTAAAAGCACTTCAAAATTGCAGGAAATGTAAAAGGACAGGATGCGCTGATTATAGAGTTTTCGTTCAAACGAGTTATGATTCACAGACTTTTCGATATGTAATGATTTTTTTTTTTTTGTGTTTAACCTTCGCAACATCTAAGGTCATATGACGGAGGGGACCTACAGCTTTACGTGGGATCCGAACCACGGGTCGCTACATAATCTGGGCGCAGAGGACTGTCTCCCATCCAACTACTACCCAGACCCAATGTCGCTGATCTTCGGCAAGCGATGTTAACGATGGAAGAGATTAATATAAAATTTGTTCTTGGAATATCAAACTATGCACTAGTTTGTAATAATAGTAATGTTTGGGGCTGTTTAACCTCGTTCGTAGTATCAAAAGTCGTGACGAACGAGATTTACAGCTTTTCGTGTGGTATTCAAACCCTTTCCCGATCATGGGAGATTGAGAAAAGCACTTTAATCCTAAAATCTGAACTCCTATCCTGTCTCGAATCGTTGACCTTCAGATTAACAATCCGGCGTCTTACCGCAAAGCTAACTTGTCACAAGTTTTTATTATTATTAATCCCATAAATTTGGCCTATTTGATTTTCTCATTTCTATAAAAATGGTGAAAACCTTTAAGTGTAACCGCAGTTCTTTTGGACACATCCTCCCTTTCGAATAAAAGTAGCGCAGTGGAAGGTCTGACATGTGCATCGTGCAGGTAAACGTGGGGGTGGTTTTAGTAGTTTCATTAAGATTTTTGTTAGTTTAATGATCTAATTCAGTGTTTACCAAACGGAGTCTTGCGAAATTTCATGAAAATGATAAATATTCGTAACTGAAAATTCGAAAGTGACTCAAGATTTGCCAATTTCAAAGGAAACAAAAAATTCGCAATTTCTTAATACGTCCATACGGGAACTAGACTGAATTTACATAGTGGCGGATGTGGGAGGTGGGGGTGCTGATTCTTCGGGGTGCTGCGAAAGAAGAACAGATGGCATTGAGATGCCTTGGGCTAGGAAAGGTTGGGAACCACTGGTCTAACCATAGTTACGAGTCATATTTTCTTTAAAACCATTGAATATAAGTCTTTCAAAATGTCATTATGGAATTGTCGTGATCCTATAAAATAATTTGAAAAATAATCGAAATGAGAAAGAAAAGAACATTTTTAAATGAGAGTTATTAACTGAAACCTTTGTAATTAACACACTGCGCAATAAGTCCGAATAGCCTTTTTAAACTGAAATTCCAAATAGCAAACTCAATCGATTTTGCAAAACCATGGCCATGATTCTACGGTTGAAGATTCATGTTCGCTTCAAACTCTCAAGAAAATAGATACATGATAACCATAAATTATCTTCGTAAGTTCATTTCAGTTGAATTTATGAAGATAATTTACAGGCACCCTGTACTGTATGTTAAAAATTGTTCGGTCATATAGATCAGTGGTTCTCTAACTGGGATACGCGAGAGGCCAACAAAGGGTATCTAACACTGAACAGAAAAAAAATCCCAAAATAAAATTGCATTTATTTATTTGCATGAAAATACAAAAATACAATGTTACAAGAGGGAATGGACCATTTAGCTACAAACTGCAAGATATTGCCATTCGAATATATAAATGGGCATAATGAGGGTCTGAAATGTACACAATACATCTAAACTTATGGAGGTTTAACTTTACTTCTAAAAACGTTGAGACTTCACAAAGTTCCGAGGTAGGATGAGAGTAAGTGTGTAAAAATGTTCACAGACCTGCCTATTTTGAGACATAAGGCCTACGAGGCCTACCAATTATCTTCAGAGATTCTACATTACTTCAAGAATAATTACCAAGTTATAAATCTATTAATTAATACGTATTATTCTTTGAATACAAAATTAAATATATTAATAATATATTATTCAGGTTTATATTTATAATAATACCGAATAGATTTATAAAATTAAGTTATATATAATATTGTGGCACAACTTTATTGGCACAGGGTGAAATAGGGGAAGGGTAAGTGAATAGCAAGTCAATATCTAAAGGGTACACAGCCAAATAAGTTTGAGAATCGCTGATGTAGAGTTGAACAAGCATGTATCTACAGGGTGTTCCATTTAAATGGAACTCTATGGAGTAATTAATAGGATTTTTTCAGATTTGTGAAGGTAAACGTAATAAGGTAAGGTAATAAAGGTACCAATATCCTTTCCAATCTGTATTACTCCCTATGGTTCCATTTAAATGGGAGCAACAAAAAAAAGGTCCCAAAATAAAATATCAATTTGAACATTTGTTTGTTATAATCAAAGCTGGGCACAAACCGTTAATCCGTTAATCGTTAATTAACGAAGTTAACTTTTTCGTTAACGATTTAACTTTTAAGTTAACTTTGAAAATCATTATCGGACTAATTAACTTCCGTTACATTTAACTTCCGTTAACTCAAGTCCGTTAACCCAAAAATTCATAAATAAACGTTTAAAAGTTTCTATTATTTTCAGTGCTGAGCAGGTGCGCAATTAATCCGCCACTGTTAATAGTGATGAACGAATTTCCATTTCCGCAGTGCAAAATCAGGCGATATATTTGTTTCCGTCGCCACAATTTGTGTCTTACCAAATATGGTAGTTATTTATGGCATTGGTTTGAGCAAAACATGGTCGACTGTAAAATCAGGCGGAAAGATTTGCCATTTGAGTTGAATGTTTCAACTTCTTTCAAGAAATATCACGAACATTTTAAGGCACTTTCAATAATATATATGTAACACTTACAACAAATAACTACATTCGTTTCATTTGCAGTCTGTCTCTTGCGCAACATGTTTGTGCTAGTGAATATTTAAAAATAATCGTTGTCAAGTAAGTCATGTATATTTATAATATGTCTGTGAGTACCTTATTAGTAGTCTCCTTGATACATTTCAAGAACCATAAAACTGATCAGGTAAGATTTCAATTCTCATGTCACTTTGTTCTCTATGGGCAAGGACATCCTGAGGGCCAAGAGATCATCCCTGTCTGATGAAAACTTTGATATGCTAATTTTCATGAAGGGCAACATGCATCTCATGCAGTGGCGGTCCTAGCTTACATGACGCCCTGGGCGAACCTCACCTTCAGCGCCCCCCCCCCCCCCCCCCCCCCCCTGTTCGCCAACACACACACATTCGAATCCCCCCAAAATAAAGGACAGACATAACTCTTTCACAAAATAACTTTTTATTGGACTAATTGTTGGAACTTCAGAACCAAAACAGACTCAAATTCTGAATTTTACAAATCCTTCATCACGTAAATAGAATAACTCACTTAAGAGAATGTAATTATGATACTATGAACAGGAAAAATACAAATTAAATTGCACAACTGCCATAAATAAACTAGAGAATCAAATTTCTAAATTGTACAAATGCTCTATCACATAAATAGAATAAGACACTTAAGAGAGGGTAATTATTATGCTACACTTTGAACAAGAAACAAAATAAATTGCACCACAGCACAACTGCCATCTAAAGCCTGACTCTTCTTACCTTCCTTGATGCAAAGTCATGAATTAAATCATCATATGAAATCTGCTCAGCAATTGTATGATTTATACTGATGATGGCCAGACCGGTAAGGCGTTCCTGTGACATAGTTGACCTCAGGTAGGATTTGATGAGCTTCAGCTTTGAAAAGCTCCTCTCTGCTTCAGCAACAGTGACTGGAAGAGTAAGACCAATTCTGAGAGCAGTCCACAAATTTGGATATATTTCAGAGAGCTCCCTTTCATGGATAAATGTCAGCAGTTCAAGCAAGGATATGGTCTTTGATGGCAAGTCAGGCAAGTTCTTCAGCTCCTGTGCAAGCTCTCTGCCATCCAAGTCAGATTGTCCCTTAAAGTGTAGTGTAGTACTAAGGTTCACACATTGTTCTGTCAGCTCCTCAAATGTGAGATTTTGGAAATGTGTCAGCACTCCAAACTTCTCTCCCACAATTTCCAACGTGGAAAATCTTTCCTGAATGGCTGATGTTGCAGCATCAACCACTGCATTGAAAAATGTCACCTCCAGCTTCTTCAAAGCATCAATCAAGGGCTCATCAGATGCTTCATAGGAGAAGTGCCGCTTTGTGGACCTCAGCCGTTTTTGTTTTAACACAGCCTCCACATTCATTTGTTCACAGATATCTGTGGCTGCCATTTGTGCAGCCACAAAACCTGTTGCCCTGTAATTGCGGAGACCTCTCTCTGTTTTTTTTAGGAGATTTACTGCAACATCAACGTGCATGCTAGGAGACTGCATCTGCTTGCTCACATGCTGAATTTGGCACAACAGGTCATGCCACACCACTGAACAAATGGCGAAGCGGTATGACCCAACCTCCTCTGACAGAGATTGAGCCTCGACCTTTATTACAGAGTCTTTGGTGTGGTCCCTCACCTCGATCAGTGCATCTCTCACTGCAGCTGCCTGATATCTCAGGGGCTCCACACTCTTGATCTTGCTTTCCCACCTTGTATCAGACCACATCTTCAATGTGATGTTCACATGTTTTTTCAAAATGGCCCATCGTTGTGTGGAGGCTGAAAACAAGTTGTAAAGCTTCTGCAAGATGCCAAAGTAACTTGTGGCATCAATAGATCCCTTAGCAGCATCGGCCACAAGCAAATTCAGAGAATGAGCCCCACATGGAACAAACAGAGCTCTGGGATTAATTTCTAGGAGCCTGGATTGAACACCCTTGTTTTTTCCCCTCATGTTGGCCCCGTTGTCGTATGATTGTCCTCTACAGTCCATGAAAGGAACTTTTAGCTCCTCCACTCTCTTCAGAATCAGAGATGCCAAATGTTGACCAGTGGACTCCTCTGCCTCCAAAAACCCCATGAAATGTTCCTTTATATGGGGCTTCCCCTCCAGTGACACAACCCGAATCACAACTGACAACTGTTCAGTGTGGCTGATATCTGGAGTGCAATCTAGAATTATTGAAAAAAACTTTGATTGTTTGATGTCGCTCACCATTGCTGAAATGGTCTTGCTGCTCGACAAATCAATGAGTTCGTTTTGTATGTGGTGGCCGAGGTAGCTGGTGTGACTGGAGGTCCCTTTTTGGACACGGTTAATGTGCTCTTGCATTATAGGATCAAATTGTGCCATCAGTTCAACTTCTTTCAGAAAATTGCCATTGATGTGTGAGAACAATTTTTCTGTATGTCCCCTTAGTGCCAAATTCCTAACTGCCAGAGAATGCACAATAGCAGTGAGACGTGTCAGCACCGCTCTCCATCTCAACTTCTCAGCCTCCAGAAGTGCCATCTCCTGCTTGTCAATGGTCTCCCCCTTTCTCATCCTCACTGCCAGTTCTTTCCAGATTTTCATAGAATTTAGGTGTTCTGAACTGTTGTCATGAGTTGTGAGCAATGAGCTTGCATGCTTCCAGTCCGAGAGTCCCAAACTTGTTAAATTTATTTTCCTCTTGGAAAATAATGTACAACAGAAACAGAAAAGGCTGTTGTTTTTTAAGAATAGACCAACCAACTTCTGGTTATATTTTCCCCACTAACCAATGACTTCCTGAAGTATTGATGGTGAAAACTTCTTCCGTCACTGTCGTTTCTAGGGAATACGAAGTCAGATGGTACTTGACTTGGTCCCCTGGAAACCAGTTGTGTCCGAATTCTCTCAGTCAGAACTGAAGGCCAGTTAGCAGGGTCGGTGGACAGAGACTCATCCTCAGAAGGCGATTCTGCTCCAGGCATTTCTAATAGAAAGAACAAGAGCATTACTCATTAGTATACACACCTAAGTTAGATAACACATTATTCACAGCACTTTGTTATGGTGGTGGTGTTATGGAATTATGGTGGTGAAATACCACACATACCCAGTAACCCAGACCCAGTGATAATAACATTATAATTTATAACTGTTTGCAAAATGCTTTGCAGGGATGCACACACATACACATACACACACACGCACCACCACAGACATATGTGCACACAAACTCACCTGAAGAGTCCTGCCGGGGAGAAGTAGAAGCAAATGGGTCTTCATCCTCAGGATCAGACTGCATTTGTGGAGACATATGTGAGGCTGAGGAGGTAGATGGCTCCTCAGCCTCAATAATGGCAGAAGTAGACGGCTTCTCATCCTGGCTAGTGGCAGAGGGTGTTCCAAAATATTTCAAAAGTGCCCCTGCAAATAGTAAAATAGAACATAACAGACCAATGCATGAATAGGCTAGTACAATTAATTTAACATGTTATTAAGCACAATTTATTAAACTTTTAGAATAGGAAACAAATGAATAATACAACCTCCTTGGTTAATGGCTAATTATATACATAATAGTACACTTCAAATGACTCAGAAAGCTATATCACAAAATAGCAGTGAAGAGTAGATGACATAGCTCTATACCTTTATCTTTTGCTCGTTTCTCCTCTTCTTCTTTCCTCTTTTTTCTAAACTGAGCACCTGATAGCTTTGACCTCTTCTTATCCATTTGCGGTTATTTGACAGACCTTAGTGGCTTAGTGTGAAGATTCGTTCTGTAATAAATAATATACATTTCACTATTTAACCAAACCCAGAAAAATAACATTACATATGTTAAAGTATGGGCCTTTATTCCCAATAATATTAATCTGGAAGCATTTTGCATTGTTTAGGTCTTTTATGGGAAGGTTTATGGAAAATGCAATAGATGGTTTTATTAATAAAAATATATTATTGATCTTTTATTATTTATTTTATTTTATTTTTTTTTTATTTATTTCTTTATTATTTATTCTTATTTTTATTTTTATTTTTTTTGCAGGCGCTCATGCCGCCCCTCCACAAATGCCGCCCTGTGCGGCTGCCCATATTGCCCATATGAGGAACCGCCACTGATCTCATGGACAAAATGGAGAACGAGAAGAAGAGGGAAAATTAAATTATATATGATATATATTGTGTTTTTAATTTTTTTTATAATAAAAGTTAGTTAACGGTTTATCGGTAACTTCCGTTACATGTTTAACGGATTAACGGTTAACGAAGTTAACTTTTTGGTTAACGGATTAGCGGTTAACGAAGTTAACTTTTTGGTTAACGGTGCCCACCACTGGTTATAATACACAGGGTGATCAAAAAGTCTCTCCGCAGTAGTAATAAGAGATTTACTTTATTGAAATTTTACATAAGGAGATATAAGAATTCTATAAATGTAATGACATATCATTGTTACCTGTTTAGAGTAAGTAACGTAAGTAACGTAGCAAGACTTAGCTTAGACTAGCCTAGACTTCGCCAATATTTTGTTAAAGATTTCACGATATCGTACAATTTTCATTAAAATATCTAACTTCAATAAAGTAAATATCTTATTACTACTGCCGAGACACTTTTCGATCACCCTCTATAAATTTTCCTGTGACACCGGACTTATGGGACACCCTGTCTAATGCGTTTGAACAAAATTGCGTTTGATCAGCTACTTTCTGTCTGTTCGGTTGGATGGATGGGTGACCGTCTTCCGCGTTCAGATGTAGCAATCCATTGTTCGGATCCCGCGTAAAGCTGTAGGTCCATTCCATTACATGACCTTTGCCGCAACGAAACTGGTGAAACAATCCCAAATATTAATTTGACTCGAAAAAATGTATATCTGAAATACAGAAATTAACTTTAGAGGTGATTTAATGAACTCCACTATGTATTACTAAGCTTCATAAGTACTTAGGAACATATCCATAATTTAAGCAACAAAGACGATACAACATTCGTATTACAATCAAACTTGTCCAGTGAGAATGTATATAAAATCCTCTTCAATAATTACTTGCGGAATTTCACTTCAAAATTTTTAAGATCTTTAATTTGTAGGTTTTTTTTATTATTATATTATTTTGAGACTTTCTAATCGCCTTTGTCAAGGTTGTTGAAAATGTTAAAGAAAATGTTAGAATCTTTACTGGACAATAAACCCAAATTCTTTACAAACTCTCTTATAAACACTTCTTATGTGACTGAGGGAACCTACAACTTTACGGGTGCAAGCAAGGGGGTGGATCCGAACAAGAGGTCAGTCACCCGTTTAACTACTGAACAGATCTGATGTCGCTTAACATCGCTGATTTAAGGGGTAGCGGTGGTGCGACGTAGCCACGACTTAACCCTGGGTTTATTCAGTAGTTGGATGGGTGACTGTCCTCCTCATTCAGATGATATAGCGACCCGTGGTTCGGATGCCACATAAAGCTGTAGATCCCTTCTGTGACATAACCGTTGCCGTTACGAAGGAAGTTCATTAACTTCAAACAATATTATTCATTAAAACACCGTCAAAGCACAAATGCAGCAAAATTTGCGCTATTGGGAGTGTCCCCATTTACGGATATTGCATCGTGTAATTTAATATTTATCAACATGCAATCTTGTAATTGCAGTGTGCTATTTGTGTACTGCATTTATCTTCATAACTGGAAAACACGGATGACATAAAAACTTGTTCACATGTCGTTCGTATCGATGTTGTTATTGAATTAATGTTTTCACGCGAAAGAGAAGGTAAGTGTCGGGGCCATGTCGTTATCCAGTGTCGTAACATCACTGCCCGTCGATCGGCGGAAATAGGTGACACTGGGACTGGTAGAAGTTGGATAAGAGACCATTCTCTGCATCTAAATGATATGGCGACCTGTGGTTAAGTTCCCACGTAAAAATGTAGGTCCCCTTCTTCATACAACCTTCGATGATGTTACGAAGGGCTTTAAACAACTCCCATCATTACAATTTATGTGAAAATAATTTCCTTGATATTTTTTTTAAAGAAAAAAAATCAATACTGTTCAAGACTTTTCTGAAAAAAAAAAAAAAAAGTTTTTTTGGGACATTTTATCCCGCACCTTTACTTAGTATACTAACGTTTCGATGCAGTTGCTACATTATTATATACAGTTAGGGAGGGAATTAAACTGAAACGTTGGCATACATTTTATGTATATTAAGATAATTGAATATAAATTCGAAATTTTTTACATGAACAAAGGAAATAAAAAATTCACGTTGCTAAATACAGAAACAACCCCGCTTGGAATTAATATACTGTATGTATATATTTTGTATAAAGCTATATATAGTGAACATTTCTTTGGCGACGTTGCCAAACCTTGCAGATTATTTCTATATCAAGCATATATTAGTTGATAAAATAGACATTAAATTTTACAGAACCCGACTCAGTAGAGTTGAGAGGTTAAAGAAATTCAGATTAACTTGAATGACTGTCTATAAATACGTAAAAAATATTTATTTTATTTCCTGCTTGCATAGTTTTGAAAACTTGGCATCTAAATGTGGCATTCTGAAAAAAGGAAAAAAAACGAACGAACATACTTGAATGTGTTCGTTTTTTTTTTTTTTTGTAGTAAAAGTTCTAGTAATATCGCACGCGATAATTTATATATATATAGGGTGAACCAAATGTAGGTGGACAGTAAATGATAACGTTTATTTTGAGAATACATATTTAATTTTTTTGTATACTATAATACAAAATAAAATTTAAATAAATTTAGTTATAATATTTAATATAATAAAACACAAACACCACAGTTATAATGAACACCATAGTTATAATATAATATAACACAAACCGTATTCAACCTACTGTCCACCTACTTTTGGTTCACCGTGTATGTATATATATATATATATATATACGCCCATGGGTCGAACATAAGGAAACTAATTTAAACAGAAAGGATAAGAATATTGAATATTATTAATTAAAAGTATAAAATGCTAATCAAAATGACGTCAATTCTGAATGCTTTTAAATTTCCTCCTTACATGTGACTAACACGGTTCATGAGGTCACCATATAACACAAACGTCTACATAACACACTAGTTCTTTCCCTTACCTCAGCTGTAAGTTGAAGTCAGCCTCAGCCTGTAACCTACGATTTATTGTTTTAACAAGTCATCCTATAATAATCTTTCAGTAATTTGTTTTGTGAAACCATAGACTTCTTACCTGATTTAAAATTTTGTGTTAAACTACAGGGTGGGCCGTAAGTTTCCATACATAGGAAAAATTAAACGTTTGTTTTTATGTTTCAGATACCCTAAGAATATGCGTTTGACGTAAGATCTTGTTTACTGATGAAGCAAATTTTTACGTCAATGGAGAGGTTAATCGGCAAAACATACGTTATTGGAGTAATGCTAACCCTAACTGGCTGAGTCCGACGAAGATGCAAGGTGCCGGTAAAGTGATGGTGTGGGCCGGGATATGGGGTGACAGAATTATTGGACCAATTTTTGTCAGTGGAAATCTTAATGCCGAAAGGTATCTTAACATGTTGCAAGAAGAGATTTTCCCATCCCTGCTAAACGAGGAAGGTAACTTCCCAGTTTACTTCCAGCAAGATGGAGCTCCACCTCATTATGGTCTTCACGTGCGTCGGTATTTGGATCAGCAGCAGTAGTTTCCGGATGCTTGGATTGGTCGGCGTGGTCCTGTGGAGTGGCCTCCCAGATCCCCAGATCTCACCCCCTTGATTTCTATCTTTGGGGGCACTTGAAGGCCATGGTGTATCAGGAAAAGATACGAGACATAAATCATCTAAAGGAACGTATCACCAACGCCATTACAAGCATAACGTCAACTGTGCTAATGCGTGTTCATCAACAGTGGGGAACACGTATTGAAATGTGTTTTCAAAACAATGGCAACCATGTAGAGCATATTATATAAATAAAAATGGTTGTCCATAACAAAATGTTTATTTTTCCTATGTATGGAAACTTACGGCCCACCCTGTATACCCTCCTCGGAATCTTTGCTGGCTTATCAAGAACCAACTCTCTTCAAGGGAAATCCAATCCCTATTAATATAACTATCCCATTAGCTGGTGAGTGGTTAAATTGAGGGGAAATCCTACCTTTAAGGCAGTCAGATTTGGTTGACTTCACCCAATCATTCTTGAAATATATAAGCTCGTGCACAGTTGGATTGGCGGGGAAATCTTGTGAAGTGCCTTCGGCCTGACAGGCTCTTTCTGTACATACTATTAGAAAATCTAGAAGAGGAAGAGCCATTGTTGTCCCAAGGCGATATGATGACTAAGCTGATTGATGCAGCATTGCTTGTATATATTAAGTTAAGGTGTGTGTATATATATATATATCCACCATAATTGTAAGGTTAGTGAAAAATTCACTTAATTTAGAGTTAGCATTTTTGGGCTCTTGTGGCATCATTTTTTGGGGGCATTGGCGCGTCCTTTCTACTCGTTTTTTGAATGCGGCACTTACAGGGCGTGGTCTTCTAGAGAGCTCTCTTGCAATTCAGTTTGGTTGTTTAGATACAAAATTGTTGCATCGTGCAATGGTGCAGGTTGTGTTGTTGTTGCAAGGTTTAGAAAGAAGACCATAAATAGTGCCCCTTTTGTTTTTTCTTAATTTTATGTAACTGAGGCCTAAGGTAGGCCCACATCGAGTCAGCATCCCTGAGGTAAGACCTAATAGGACCTCCAAGTCCGTAAGTTTATTTTAGTGTAGCTTAACTTGGGCTGTGGGAGTGTGGGTTAAAGTAGCCCCTCAGAGCTTGGCTGTTCGGGGCTCAGCTATGATTCTGAGCCCGATCAAAAATAAATAAAAATAACATACTGTATTCAGAATCGATTTGCTGCACTCGCTTAAGTTAATTAAAGTTTTTATTTTGTAACTTCGAAATTTTGACTGAGCTTGACTGAACGCCAGTTATTCTTTAGCTATGAATTTATAAAGGATGTTTGAGTGACATTTAATTTTGTGAAGGAAATTCTATGTTAAAATATTGCTTTGTTCTATTTTTTTAATTTCGGCACTCGTATTTTCGTGGTATATATGCTGAATTAACCTGAAACTGAAAGCCATTTTCTTCGTAGTAAATAAATAGTATAACTTGGAACCTAAATCGTCTAACTTACCTTTTCTTAGTTATTTGAATGTACTTTGTATTTAAACATGAACTGTGAGTGCGAAATATATTTTCAAAGTGCATAGTAATACTTTCTTCGCAATTTAGGTGAACATTTGTGTACTGACCTTCGCATTCTTGTGGAATTGTTCGCGAGCTTAATTTCGTTTTTTCTTTATTTGTAGGGAGTCTTGTCAATAACCGTTTCGTTTGTAATTGTTTTGTTTTAATTGATTTGTGTATAGATCTCACCATAATTTGCATTCGTAGTCATTGTTTGTTGTTTAATTTTGGTAACTGGGTTTATTATCATGACCTGACTGTGAACTTCTAAATAACGCGGCTGAAGTTCATCAGTCGCTCCGGACATTTCTCGGTTTGCCATCTCGAGACAGCCAAAGTACACACCCATGACAAGTGTCCATCAGTGAAGTCTCACAAACCCCTAATGAGAGATTTTCAGTTAAAAGTTTTAATCCTAATGATGAGTATTGTTTATGACTGAATGTAAACTGATGATTAGTGAAAACGTCAAATTCTTTCGCACCCGGTACTCATTTGATTAGTGTTTTCTTATGTTATTGTTCTTTATTGGTTTTATTTTGGTAATGCTTAGTATTGGATTCCATCTGGTGGCTGTAGGGTCAATTCGTCACCGGTCAATTTGTCACCGGTCAATTTGTCCCCATGTAATTTTGTCACCGGTATATAAATTCGAAGTTTTTGGTTGATGTTGGTTACCATAAAGGCTTAAGCTCCATTACTTCGTCAAAGTCCCAACCTTCAATTGAGTTGTTATTTAGTAAAAGAATTTATGATAGGGGGTAGCCAGTGGTAATTTTACATACGTTAGCGATATGAGTGGTACAACCAGGTGGATTGATCATTGTCTCACTAGTAATAATCTAAAGGATCGAATTGTTAGAGTTCATATTTTGCATGATTTCCTTCTTTTTGATCATAGACCATTACAAATATTAATTAACGTTACCAATTTGCGCAACACGACTTAACAAGAACTCAATAGGTAAGAATAATCGCGTCGATTGGTCCAATGTTAATAGGCAGAGAATAGAATACAAAGACAGAACATGTCACCTCTTTAATAATTTAGAAATTTTGCACCTTGGCTGTAATAATCCTTGCTCAAATGATTCTCACTGTAAACTCATAGATAGGTATTATAGTAAGATAATATCCCTGTTAAGAGAAGCAGGAAGCCCCTTGATTAAATCTTACAACTATCATACTAAGGTTATTCCTGGATGGAATGATTTTATTGCCCCCCTGAAGAGGGAATCGAAAGACGCCTACGATTTGTGGTGCTTTCATGGTAGACCCAGATTAGGACCAGTATACATAAATATGTGTAGAAGTCGGGGGTCAGTATAAGGCGGCCATAAGGCGATGTAAACAGGAAGAAGAGTCTATTCGAGCATCAAAAGCCTGTGAAGCTCGCATAAATAACGATAATAACAATTTTTGGAAATTTGTTAAGAATCAAACGGGTGTCAAAAATGTCCTCCCTCCGACAATCGATGGGGTGTCGGGGGACGATGAAATTGCAAAGCTGTGGAAAAACCACTACTCTAACATTCTTAATAGTGTGAGTAGGGATAATCTTAAGATAGATTGCAGCGAAACGATTGTGGGAGGGACAAGGGAAAATATTTTGATATCATTTTCTGAAGTAAAGAGGTTAATTAAAGAGTTAAAGACTGGTTCTGCGTCAGGGGTAGATGACTTATCGAATGAGCACTTAAAATATGCAAATGACGTAGTATGTCTGCATATATCATTGCTCCTATCAGCCATGCTTGCTCATAGCTATATCCCTGCAGAGTTCATGAGGGTATATATCTTGCCCTGGTCAAAAATAAGTACGGAGACATTCTGTCCAGCAATAATTACAGGCCTATTGCTGTCGCTTCCTGCTTCTCGAAACTACTAGAAAAACTCTTGTTACTCCGATTAAATGATTTCCTATGGACATCTCCTAATCAGTTTGGCTTTAAAAGGTCCCACTCAACTGACCTGTGTATCTATGACAATATCTAAATACATTGACAGTAATTCAACCATTTATAGCTGTTTCCTTGATATAAGTAAGGCATATAATAGGGTGAACCACAATATTTTATTTGCAAAACTAGAAGACAGGAAGGTTCCCATGTACATATTAAATTTATTGAAATTTTGGTATTCCCACCAATCTTTCACTGTTAGGTGGGGCAATGTACTATCCGAGTGTTTTGGCTCCTCTTGTGGGTTGAGACAAGGCTCCTTGCTCTCCCCTATGCTGTTTAATGTGTATATTGACGGATTAATTGCTTCACTTAATGAGGCAACAGTAGGATGTTGTATAGATAACACAAGGATAAATAACTTAGTTTATGCCGATGATATGGTGTTAATAAGTCCCTCTGTTAAAGGTCTGGATCGGCTACTAAAAGTCTGCGAAGTGTATTCGCAGAAACATGATATTCTTTTTAATGTGACAAAAACTAAGGTTATGCAATTTCATCCTAAAAGCTGTAATCAGCCAGCTGATATAAGGTTTAAAATGAATGGTGAAGTAATTGAGGAAGTACAAGAGTTTAAGTATTTGGGTCAAACTATTACCAGCTCCTTGAGTGATGACTCGGATATAAGAAAACAATCTCGAAGCCTGTGTGCTAAAGCGAATATGACCATAAGGAACTTTCGTTTCTGTACAAGTGAAGCTAAAGACACACTCTTTCGTACTTTCTGCAGTAATATATACGGTCAGCAACTCTGGGTGAATTATAAAAAAGGTTCTGGCAGAACCCTAAATTTGCTGTACAACAGGTCGTTTAGACTCTTACATAAATTACCCCCGAGATGCTCAGCTTCGCAAATGTTTGCAACCCGCAATGTTCCGAGCTTCCCGGAGGTAACAAGACGTGCTCAACACAGTCTAATGCAAAGAATTAAAAAATCAACCAACCCGATCATCCAAGCTATCCATGAGTCCTGCCATTTATCCTCTAAGCTATGGACTTTTTGGTACGAAAACGTCTGTCTGTAGCTCCACTTAACTTCGACAGTGCAGTATTATTTCTAATCAATTGTATATATTTTTATCCTTAGTGTATGAACTGTCATTGTATTAATAATATTTGTCATATGGACTATAGTCTGCCAATAAACCTTTTCATTTTCATTTTCATTTATGAACATAAGAAAGATGTGAGGATAGGGAATGAAAAAAGTGCTCTATTCTGTCATGTCAGAGACTATAAATAACCATGTGATAGATTTCAATAATTGCAACTTTGTTTTCAAATCTAATAATTATGTTAAGCGTACAACTGTTGAATCTAGTCTTACAGGCTTTATATAAAATTTTAATCTATCTACTGGTCAGTTTTCTTTTAACAATTATATGTAATAAAATTAATAATTTTGTAACATTACCATCCAAAAATCCCCAGGCAACACAGGTACAGCCATCAGGTCAAAGCTGGTTGGAAGAGTCACTTAACTATCCCCTGATAAGAGGATGGGAAGGTTCAGTCAGCTAATCCCTGATAATTCACTGGCCAACAAGTACTTTTCATCAGATATAATTATGGATGGGATAGATAGCTGTTGGGACGCTGATTCCAAATCTGTTTTCGGTTTTCCTCTAGCACGTCTAGTTTTCGAGATGAGACCAATCATAATATATATAATAAATATAATATATATAATATAATACTATATATAATATATATATATATATAATATAATACTATATATAATATATATAATATATATAATATAATACTATATATAATATATATAATATATATAATATGCATATAACTATATACAGTATAATATAATAGATAATACTGTATAGACAATATATAATATGCGTCCTTTATACATGTAGCGGAGTATTTTGTCGTTGCAGCTTAGGTGTAGATTTTTGCTTCACCGTTTCTGTACCCTCATGTATGGCATTTTAGCGTTTTAACTTAGGCTTTCCGCAGGTTGTCTTGTGGTATTTTAGGTGAGAGCATTTGCTGGCCACAAAATTTTATTCTTTGGCGTAACAGTCACATGTCTAGTTGTGTGTTGTGTTTTGTTTTGTGTCGCCCACTTACAGATTTTATTTTTTATGTGATTTAACTCAACCCACTCATCGATCATCATGCCTCGAAAATGTTAAAATCACCCCGACAATTTCTGTTACGTGTGCGGCTCGTTCGCGACTAAATCACAACGGCGTACAATCACGATGGATCTTCGGAAAACTTACCGGTTATACTTCGGCTGTCCACTAGGCGACCAAGATAAGGCGTGGGCGCCACATGTTATCTGTACTGCTTGTTCGAATGGTTTACGTGACTGGTTGAACCAAAGGAAAAAGTCGATGCCGTTCGCTATACCCATGTTATGGAGGGAGCCGAGGGACCATCATGGCGATTGTTACTTTTGCAATGTTAACATAACTGGATTCTCCGTGAAGAACAAGCATAACATCGTTTATCCGAACGTAAACTCCACGATCAGACCGATCCCTCACGATGACACGATGCGATTCCGGTACCTCCACAGCATGGACTCGATTCTTTAGAAGACGAAAGGGAATCCGACGAAGGTGCGATTGGCGGAGATACGGGACCTTCGGCCGATCTTGACTACACACCTGACGAAGAGCAATCGGAGCCAGAGAGGCTTACCCAAAACGAGTTGAATGACCTCATTAGAGACCTAGCCCTCTCCAAAGAGAAATCAGAACTTCTCTCCTCGAGACTCAAGCAGAAACACTTACTTGAAAAGAACGTCCGAGTGTGTCACTATCGAAAACGAAACCATGATTTGGCGACATTCTTTACAGTGACGGTCCGCTCTGCTATTGCCATGATATCAATGGACTTTTCGAGAACTTGTCACAGGTACACACACCATCTGAGTGACGCCTCTTCAGTGATTCCTCACAGCGAAGCTTGGAAGTGGTTCCACCGCATTACGGGAACTTAAAGCCGTCCATCCCGATCGCCCACTCCGTTTATCTAAAGGAGACGTACGATAACATGAATATACTACTCGAAGCAATCCAATACAGCACTTATCAATGGAATATCTGTGGTGATCTCAAAGTCATTGGTATGTTAATGGGCATGTAAGGAGGGTTCACGAAATACTGTTGTTTCCTATGCCTATGAGACAACCGTGCTACCGCGGATCATTACATCAGACGTGACTGGCATCAAAGAAGCACTTACGAGCCAGGAACGGGCAGTGTCCAGTGTGTTCCTTTAGTTGATTCAAAGAAGATTTTCTTGCCACCTCTCCAAATTAAGCTCGGCTTAATGAAAAATTTTGTGAAAGCGATGGGTAAGGCGAATTAGAAGGGTTTCGATACCTTGTTGAGAAATTTGCAAACATCAGTGCCGCGAAATTGAAGGAGGGAATCTTTGTGGGGCCCTAAATCAGGGAGGTTCTGCAGGATGAAGGCTTTGAAGAAAGCCTCAATGCCTTAAAACTAAAAACATGGCAGGCTTTCAAATAGATTTGTGAAAACTTTTTGGGTAACCACGAGTCTCCCGCATACAAAGATGGAGTTCAGAAACTGCTCGATGCATATCGAGAAATGGGCTGTCACATGTCCTTGAAAATACATTTTTTACATTCGCATCTAGATATCTTTCCCGAAAACCTTGGCGCGGTGAGTGACGAACAGGGGGAAACGCTTCCATCAAGACATCCAGTCAATGGAAAATCGCTACCAAGGTTTCTGGAACGAAAGTATGCTGGCAGACTACTGCTGGATGTTGTACTGCGACGATGCGGACAAGGTTTACAAAAGAAAATCGTACTCGCAACGTTTTTAGGTTGGTGTACATTTCTTTTTATGAATAAAGTTGTACTTTTACGATAAATTGTGCTGAAATTAACACCAGTCATATTTCGATAACTACATGTGCTAGAGGAAACCCGAAAACAGATTTGGAATCAGAGTACAAAGCTGGTCTAGAAAAGTGTGTATACATCTTTGATGAGAGAAAAAAGTTCGATTTTGTCGACCAGTGATATATAATTAACTTCTAGGTATATATAAACTCTGTTCTCCGTTTATGCGGTCATTTCCAGTTGACAAGGGCTCGCGAGGAGCCGAAATTGGTGTTAAAGAAATAGAAATTTAAGTCTTCCTGAAGAGTGGTTTCCTCCTCCATATATACATCCCTTTGGTTTGCTTCCGCCCGAATTGTTCATTCTGACGAAGGTCAAGCTTTTCACTCCACCTTAGACCTACAGTTTAACGTGGAATCCGAACCACGCCCCACCAACAGCCCAGGGTCTTAACCACTGAGCCACCCAGGGTACCCATTTATCTACCAAACACTTTCTTTACTGTGTGAGAGGATGAACAGCTGGGTTTTGCTGCGCGCCGGCTGCCGTCACCGGGTCTCGAACCCGGGGCCGATGGATTGGTAGTCAGCGACGCTAGGCACTACACCACATATATGGGGTAGAAGTTTATTAATTCATAATATTTCTGTTCATTATTATTGTTTCTGAGTTTCATATACATTATATTTAGAAAAGTAATTGTATTATAATTTTTTTAAAACGACACAAGCATTTTTGTTTAACACGAAAATGAATGAAACAAAAAATGGCCAAAAAAAAACTCGGAGATTACAATGATCAAAATAATATACACAGAGGAGTAGGGGAGGGGTGCCACGTTTTTGAGTACGGGGGACGAGATGAAAAAAGGCCAGTGTGTGTATATATTATATATATATATAATAGTTAAAAAACATGCAGCATGATATTTAATCTTTAAATTGAAGTTAATGTCTATTAACCGAGTATTTTAGTGATACTACAATTGTAATGGTGTTGCTGGAGGGATAAACACAAAAAGAAAAACTAGCATGATTCTGTTTATCCATATTATATGATGAATACGTGTGTGTATATATAATATAATATATATATATATCGTAAAGAACGACGCTTGTATAGGAGATATTCCGCGCAAGACGAGAGAGAACGAAACAAATGAAAAAATGAGGTAACCACCCGGGAATCGAACCCGGGATCTTCCGATGCCAGTCAGATGCGATACCATTACACCATGGGCCTCACTCTTCCAAATGCCGTAATTATACTCGCAGAAACCCATGGTGTAATGGTATCGCATCTGACTGGCAATCGGAAGATCCCGGGTTCGATTCCGGGTGGTTACCTCATTTTTTCATTTGTTTCGTTCTCTCTCTCTCGTCTTGCGCGGAATATCTCCTATACAAGCGTCGTTCTTTACGTTATTTATACTGCGTGTTCTTTGCAGTTGAATGTATATAATGTTACGGCATGCGGGAGGTGCCCCCTTGGGGCATTGGTTTCTGCGAGTATGTAGAAGAATTACGGCATTTGGAAGAGTGAGGCCCATGGTGTAATGGTATCGCATCTGACCGGCAATCGGAAGATCCGGGTTCGATTCCGGGTGGTTACCTCATTTTTTCATTTGTTTCGTTCTCTCTCTCTCGTCTTGCGCGGAATATCTCCTATACAAGCGTCGTTCTTTACGTTATTTATACTGCGTGCTCTTTGCAGTTGAATGTATATAATGTTACGGCATGCGGGAGGTGCCCCTTGGGGCATTGGTTTCTGCGAGTATGTAGAAGAATTACGGCATTTGGAAGAGTGAGGCCTATGGTGTAATGGTATCGCATCTGACCGGCAATCGGAAGATCCCGGGTTCGATTCCCGGGTGGTTACCTCATTTTTTCATTTGTTTCGTTCTCTCTCTCTCTCTCGTCTTGCGCGGAATATCTCCTATACAAGCGTCGTTCTTTACGTTATTTATACTGCGTGTTCTTTGCAGTTGAATGTGTATATATATATATATATATATATATATATAATATATATATGTGTGTGTGTGAGTGTATATCTTTGTATTTGTGTATCTTACATACACGAGTGTACGAGTGTATGCTCTACTGTTTTAGTATACCTTATCTGCAACTGTGACAATTGTATTTTAGAGAGTGGAAAATATTTTTTAGTTTCCAGATATTATTTTTTTTAGCTAACTAGTGTTTCTTAATGACAAATTCGACCTTCATTTTTGTGCGAATTAGTTAAAGAAATATTTTTATTTATTACAGAACTTAATGAATATATATATATATATATATATATATATATACTGTGTATATATATTGCGCGTTCGTCCCACCACAAAGTGGTGAGTGATGGGGATGAAACTATAAATAATCATCAGTAATTAGATGGAAAAATAAGGGGGGGGGCACGTCACCCCCGTCACCCCCCTATAGCGCCGCCCTAAATATATATTAAAGAAAAGGCTTCATGTAATTTGTCATGCAGAATTATTGCAAAATTTAGGCTTCACCGTGTAGAGAATTTATATATATATATATATTTGTGTGTGTGTGTGGGTAATATATAACCTTGGCTCAACATCAAAGTAAGCCTCTTGCAAAGCAGTTTTCAGATGAAAGTTTGACATTTGATGGTGTGTGTGTGTCCAGCGTGTGTTCGTTTGTCGAGTGGGTATACCACATTCAATTTAGAATTTAGTCCTGGCTTTAATTTTAAAACTGAAGACACAATCATGAGCAAGTTTGACTTTCAAACGTTAGTTGGATAATAACTAATGTGTCATTCATTCATTCATTCATTCATTAAGGATGATATATATATATATATATATATATATAACCTTCTTTTGTCAAAGTTTAATAATACTTTTTAAGTGAAATGCTTCTTACGCCATTGACCATAAATTCAACATTACGTAATAATTTTTCGTTATTCTGTTTGAACAACATTTGCAAGAATGGTTTTTGAGCCAAACGGCAGTGATTAGAATTTGTAATAATACAATTTCAACATAAAACTGATTAACTACTATGAAAATAAAGTTTAAAAAAAAATGAATCGCGTATCGCGTATCGCGTACACGCAGCTAAAGACGAAACAGTTTTAATTAAATGATCAAATAAAGATATTTTTAGAATTAGCAAAATGTGTTAACGTCAAAGAGATACTGAATAATTTAAACAAGAATTGTGTTGTAAATATTCAATAGACCCTTTCCTTCTTTCATTTTAATGAGACATTTTGAGGTATTATAATTAACTGCGTGTATGACATTTCTCTAAGCTTACGAAAACGAGAATCTTACCAAAACTTACCTTGAATATTGAATGAAAAGAGCGTGCGTATTTGTTGACTTGAGCAATAATAGCTAGAAATAATAATAAAATCTCGAGTGTTTATTACTTGATGACGTAATTACAAGAACATAGAAGAAGGAATGGTGAAAGAAGATTATTGAAAGCGAGGAAAAGGACATCGTGTCTTACGTAAGTCCACAAACGATATGAAAGAGATTGCAATTGGGGTTTCTGGCTCTGAAGACGTTTTATAAGAAAGACCTTTAACTGTGTCTTAAGAAATTCCTGATTCAGTTTATTCGCGGCTTCCAGAAAAGAAGGGTCTCTCTCTCTCTCTCTCTCTCTCTCTCTCTCTCTCTCTCTCTCTCTCTCTCTCTCTCTCTCTCTCTCTCTCTCTCCCTAGTGACCACAGTGTTAAATAATAGTGATTAGTGTTTATATATATTATATATGATTAAGTAAAGATAAGCACCCCCAGCCTTCTTTAATTAGCCTTATAAGGCTAACTAACGAAAATATCACGACCTAACCTAACCAATCGTTAAGTCAACTGTACGCCCTTGACGATTGGTTAGGTTAGGTCGTGATATTTTCGTTAGTTAGCCTTATAAGGCTAATTAAAGAAGGCTGGGGGTGCTTATCTTTACTTGATCCTATATATATATGGCGTTCCAAAAATTACGCGCGTCTAGGACAAAAAAAAATCATAATTCCATTTGTTAGACCTACAACATCTGAGTAAGTCTTTATGTTTGAAGTTTCATAGTTCAAGTTGGATACGAGACATTTAACCACACTGCTATATGTCATTTTAGCAAATAATGACATCAAAGTCGAGATAAAAACAATCTCAGAAATGAGCAATCCACTTGCGACGAGAGGAAAGAAGTGATTTTAAATTTTAAAAGTTACAAACCACCTAAAAAGTCGACTCTAAATCTATAACATACGGTGAGAATGTTCATCATTTGCTAAAATAAGAGACGTATCACAATGTGGTGAAATGTCCTGTGTACCACTCGAAAGAGGAAACTTCAAACATTAAGATGATCTAAGCCTAATATTTAAGAAGTTATGAATATTTCAATTTAGACGTGCGTAACTTTTTGAACGCCATATAAACATACTTTTGTTGTTTTGAAAAGTTGTACAGGATCGACCGTTAAGATTTCGTAGAACACCCACCAAACTCGATATTGATATTTATACAGCGAGATAGAGCGAAAAAAAAAACCAAGAATACTTTATTCTATACTAATTTTGGCGGAAATTCCTATTTATCGAGATATTTATTTTCGAAATTATTAAATTTTGGCGCCATTATTCACTAGTCAAACCATCTCGTCCCGTGACGAGATGTTAGTGTCATGTTATTATCATTAGCCAATCAACGGCTGCCCCATTGTCACATGATACACCCGCGTTGGTCTGGCGGCTGAAATTTGAATTCAATAGTTGCTTTAGAATGGCTGTTTGTGGTGGGAGCTTCCAGTCTGAGTGTGACGTCATCTAGGCCTAGGTTAGGTTAGGGATACTACTTACCTTTCCGGGTCCCGAATTCATTATTGGGTACCCATGCTCGGTTAGGTCAACTGTATGCCCTTGACAATAGGTTAGGTTAAGTTGTGTTATTTTCGTTAGTTTTAACGAAAATATCACGACTTAACCTAACCAATTGTCAAGGATATACAGTTGACCTAACCGGGCATTCAATTAACCTTTGTGGTATCCAACGACATAAACGATTATACCCGGAAAAGTAAGGTTGGGTCATTGTCGGGACCCGGAAAGGTAAGTAGTACAAGGTTAGGTTAGGTTACTTTTGCCGTGAATATTACTGACGAAAATAGGTTTTTCTGGTGTATTTCATGTTTCAATTGATTCTGGCCTTTTTAGCCCACAATTTTCCTCTTCTTCAAAACCCGGGGGGGGGGGGGGGGGGGTTTATCTCCATAACGATTCATTTGCGCCAAAAATGAAGGTCAGATTCAATCGAAACAGCATGAAATACACCAGAAAAACCTATTTTTGTTACTAGTTTGGGTGGATGTGTTCTACCGGATCGACCCTTCTGCATCATCCCGCCTCATTTGGGAGATTTGATGTAAAAGGGAGTTGCTTTCTACTATTATCCACTAACGAATGGCTGGTCCGGCAGTTAACGCAGGAACCTGTCGAGATGAGTCTTGAAAGTATTTAGGTTGGTGTGCTGAAGGTTCCTTAGTTTGTTTGGCAGCACGTTTTGGGCCTCGTATTCTGAGAATATTTTCCATCTTCGTTTTCTCGGGCTCCTGTCCCACCGCAGATAGGATAGCACAGAATCTACCCATCTACCTGTTATCTTATTCCAGTGCGTTTTTATTTTATTTCTAAAGTTTGGGACTCGCCTCGAGCATTTTCCACATGTATATTATTGTGTATCACACGTTTTTTGTCCAAGGAGTAGAGTCTCAAGGATTGTAGTAGTGACCAGTAGTCTTTATTTTTTGTTTCTTCTGTCTTAGAGCTAAAAGTCCTATGTATGATCTTTATGTTTGCAATGTCTCGTCTTTTGTATGGCCTTTTGAGTACTGAGCAATATTTAGTTATGGGTAAGACAAAATTCTTCATATGGTGTTTGCGTTTCTGCTTTGGAAGCTCCTCCAGATAATTTCCATTATCTTCTAGCTGTTGTGATTTTAATGTTATGATGTTCTCTGAATTCTGCATCCGATGACATACTTACTCCAAGATTTCTGACTTGTGGGTTTGGAGTTATCTGTTTGTCTTGGTGTTTTGTAACTTTTATTCTGTAGCTTCAAGTAACCATATTTTATGATTTGGAATTTTTCTTTGTTGAACTTCATATTGTTGTCTTCCTCCCACCTGAATGATGTTTTGATGTCATATTTTAGTTTTTCTTTGTCTTCTTCTTTTGACATTTCTTTGCATAGCTTGCCACAATGTCTCTATCCTCTGGGAGATAGCAAGACATGCTCAATAGTCTAATTCTAATGAAAAGAATTCAGAACGCAGACAATCCAATTGTCCAAGTTTCGTCATCTAATGGGCTTCATAGCTCCACTTAACATTCATATTATTAACTTCAGAGTTATATTTCTACTTCTAATATATATATATATACACCTCGTTAACCTCGTTTAAGTTCCGTGTGTTGGTCTCTCTTCACACGAAGGTCAAACTGGTGGCCCCGCCTCTAGGTCTGGCTTGGTGGAGGAGCGAGTTGCTCTCTTGCGCTCTCCACCTCACATAGCCAGATACACCCGGCTCATCTTGTACCGTCCTGAACCAGGCATCTAGTTTTCTCTTGAAGACTTTTCAACTTTGACCCCTGTAATGTTTATGAGGTCCTTTGGAAGCTGGTTGAAAAGTCTTGGCCCCCTGACAATTAAGCTATTTTCCTTCAGTGTTGAGGACGTCCCTTGTCGGGCCTTTAATATATTTTAATATATATATAGTGTAGTGGTTGATGCGCCTCGGTGGTGTAGTGGTTAGCGTCGCTGACTACGAATCCATCGGCCCCGGGTTCGAGACCCGACGGCAGCCGGCGCGCAGCAAAACCCAGCTGTTCATCCTTCCACACAAAGAAAGTGGTTGGTAGATAAATGGGTACCCTAAGTGGCCTCGTGGTTAAGACGCTGGGCTGCTGATGGGGCGTGGTTCGGATTCCACGTTAAACTGTAGGTCTAAGGTGGGGTGAAAAGCTTGACCTTCGTCAGAGTGAACGATTCGGGCGGAAGCTAACCAAAGGTTTTTATATATATATATATATATATATATATATATATGAAAATTATTTCACGAAAGTGACACGTGAAAAATATTTATGATGAATAAAACCACGAAGGGAAAAGAAACACAAAGTGGTGCTCAAACGCTTTCGTCTAATGACATCCTCAGGAACACTGAGGAACACTTTATTTACTTCAATGTTCCTGAGGATGTCAGACGAAAGCGCTTGAGCACCACTTTGTGTTTCTTTTCCCTTCGTGGTTTTATTCATCATCATCATATATATATATATATATATATATATATATATATATATAGGCCAATGCGCCTCGATGGTGTAGTGGTTAGCATCGCTGACTATATATATATATATATATGCCAATGCGCCTCGATGGTGTAGTGGTTAGCATCGCTGACTACGAATCCATCGGCCCCGGGATCGAGACCCGGTGACGGCAGGCGGCGCGCAGCAAAACCCAACTGTTCATCCTTCCACACAATAAAAAAAAATTGGTTGGTCGATAAATGGGTACCCAGCAGGGCTGTGGAGTCGGTGATAAAACTTGCCGACTCCAACTCCGACTCCAACTCCAAAAATTTTAACATTCCGACTCCGACTCCAGAAATCTGACTCGTATAATTACGACTCCCACGGAATGTTAAGGCCAATGGAGATTCATAAACAAGGCATTTCGTCACCACCACATGACTCATCAGGTTACTTAGTGGCTGTAACTATGCCTTAATGGCTTTTTTTCTCTTTATTCAAAAATTACAATAAATCCCAAAATACAAACTGATTGAAGCTTAAACAAAATAAGATTATTATTGGTTTAGCAAATTAATAAGATGTTTTTGTATTATTATAAACATCCGTAACAAAATGTACTAACCTAAACTGAATTTTTAAATTTCCTTATTATTAATTATGTTAATTAATTAATTATAATCCTTATTAATTATAAGCAACTATATTTATATATTATTTATATTTATATATTTATATATTATATATTAAAACATTAGGTTAAATCTATTTTATTCATAAAATTGAGCTAGGCCTAGGCCTAGGCTGCTATGGTTATAGTTGAAGGATTTGCACCGACTCCGACTCCATCCAACTATGCACTTCCGACTCCGACTCCACTCAAAATTGACCGACTCCACGACTCCGACTCCCTCTAGAGCAGTGGTTCTTAACCGGGGGGGCGCGCCCCCCTAGAAACAGGAATTTCTCTAATTGTATTTGTTATTCTCTTAACGAGAGCATGGGCTAATATTGAGAAGTTATTGAGAATGTTATTTTGATTGAAGGGGGGCGTGGAGGGAAGGACCAATTCCTAGAGGGGGCATGGTAGTAAAAAGGTTAAGAACCACTGCTCTAGAGGTTAAGACGCTGGGCTGCAGGTGGGGCGTGGTTCAGATTCCACGTTAAACTGTAGGTCTAACGTGGAGTAACACGCTTGACCTTCGTCTCAGAATGAATAATTCGGGCGGAAGCAAACGAAAGTTACCATTTTATATATACAGTAGATATTGCATTTATTTTTTATGCATTACTCATGGTCACATTTCGATCGTAAATCAAAGTTTACGTTTAAATGTACTTAATTATAAGTCCCTTGTCGAAGGCCAGAACTTCTGTGATTCATTTCCTGAGTTTCGTGACGACAGTGTCACAAAAAATGTAATTCGAACAGATTCTTTCTTGCGAAATCGATGTTTCCGGGCTGACATTTTGTTGCATTTCAATTTGTTGTTTTGTGAAATATTCATTGCATTTCAGTGATTATTTTTCTTCGTTCTGTCCCAAGAACTGAACATATATATATATTATATATTAATATAATATATATATATATATATATATATATATATATATATAATAAAACTTTCGCCTCAGACTCAACCCTGGACGATCCTGGTGCTGTTCCTCCATCTCTTCCTCCCTCTGACTGAATTATGTCAGAAATTAGAATCTCTTACAAAGATGTTTTTTCTACCCTATTTGGGCTCAACTCTAGGAAGGCGTACGGTCCTGATGGTGTCCCTCCTGTTGTTCTCAAGAACTGTGCTTCTGTGCTGATACCCTGCCTAGATGAACTCTTTTGTATTTGTCTTTCATCTGGTACTTTTCATTCCTGCTAGAAATTCGCTTTCATTCAGCCTGTCCCAAAGAAGGGACCTCTCTCAACCCTCCAAGTATTGTCCAATTGCTTTGATTTCTTACTTTTCTAAAGTTTTTTAATCTATCCTTAATAGGAAGATTCTTAAACACCTCTTCTTACAACCTTCTTTCAGATCGTCAGTATGGGTTCCACGATCTTCTTGCATATCTCTTTGACTCTTTGTCATCCTCCTTTCGGGATTTCGGTGAGACCTTTGTTATTCCGCTTGACATATCAAAAGCTTTTTATAGAGTCTGACATAAATCTTTAATTTCCAAACTGTCCTCCTTCGGTTTCTGTCTTGTCACCCACTCTTTCCTTTTACTTTGTCAGTGATCTATTAAGTCGCACTTCCTGTCTTATCTACTCTTATGCCGATGATTCCATTCTTCACTTCTCCACCCGCTTCACGAAGCGTCCGTCTCAACAGATACTCAATGCTTCGCGTGGGACGGCTATGATACACCTGACCTCTGATCTCTCTACTCTCTCTGATTGGGGCAGAGAAAACTTTGTTGCTTTCAACACCTCAGAAACTCAGTTCCTTCATCCGTCTACTCGTCACCATCTTTCATACGACTATCCTCTTACTTTCAACAATACACAACTCGATCCTTCCTCTTTTCTTATCATTCTTGGCGTTTCCTTTTCTCTTGATCTTTCCTTAGAAGATCACATATAATCTCTTCATAAAACAGCTTTTAAGAGGTTAGGTGTGCCGTACCGGCTCCATAGTTTTTTCACCCTATTCAGTTGCTGTCTCTATACACGTATGAAGTACGTTTCTCATGTGTGGAGTTGCTTAACCCACACAGCTCTACTTGACCGAGTGGAATCAAAGGCTTTTCGTCTCATTAATTCCCGGCCTGTTATTAACTATCTCACTGTCTTCAATCCCTCTATCTTCGCCTCAATGTTGCCTCACTCTCTATTTAATATGCCTATTATAAAGGACACTGCTCTTCTGAATTTTCTAACTGCGTGTCTCCTCCTTTAAAGAGAGCATGCAGTACCAGACTTTCGACGCAGTCATTCTTTTTCTGTCCAACTCTTTAATCCAAAGGTTTACCGGTATTTTCAATCTTTCATCTACTCAATATTGACTTTACTTTAGACTTTAAAAATGTTGGAAAGCCTACCACTTGATTTGATTATTTTTTTAATAATAAAACTAGCTGTTCAAATTCCGATGCAGCTCTTCGCAGAATTTGTCTGCGTCAGTTATGTATCCTTGTACATCCCCCTGAAATTGTTTATCGGCCCATATTTGCGTCTATGGTATGACCCCAGTTTCTTCCGACCACATCGAAATTTGCCATGACTGATTTTTATCATCAAAAACAAACTTTCTCTTTATTTACATAATTTTTAGCTGGATCTAAAAAGTCCTTTCTTTCAACGTGTAATTATTCGTAATTACTGTATTTATATTGTATTTAATTTCATTACAAAATCGTGTCTGTTAAAATCTCCTTCCGGTAATTGTACTGCACATGGTCGGCAGATTTAACCTCTCGTTAGCAACACACGTACAGATAGGTAACAGCCAGAAAGCTTATTTCCCCACGACTTCGGGGGTAAGCGGGTGGGGGTAGGGGATTGAGTGTGTTCCAAGGGTCACCTTTAGCCCGAGCAGTAACGGGGTAAGAGGCCAACCCAATCCAACCCAGGAACCAACAGGCGGGAGCGAACCAGGGCCTCACCCTCAGCGTCTGCCACCGTAACTACTGAGCCACCGGCGCCCATACACGTACAGGACTCATACTTATTTCAAAGCTTTTTGTTTGGAAGTTTGTCTTTTCCGTTATTTGGTGTTATTATCGCCTTTAATTCGTGATTCCATTTGGTGAGGTGTGAATTTTTCAATTCGTGTAGTTTTCCTTGTAAGCCATTTTAGGTACAAAATACTCTGCAGTGTGACGGCCTATATCGACTGAGAGGGAGAGTTTAGGCAGTTAACACTAGTTTACATTCGCAAGTTACCGAATGCAAAACTGAGGTTTCTGTCAATATATATATATATATATATATATATATATATATATATATACACATCGTAATTTTTTATTACGTTAAAATGTTGTGCAGTGAGGATAACGGCTGCAGATATTCTCTCTCTCTCTCTGCATATGTTGCTTGCCTCTATCTTGCATTCCCTTTCTCTCTGTATTTCTTTCTTTACGTCTGCCTATCTGTTTCTTCAGGGATCGTCCATAAATAATGTCACGCAAAATTTCAAATTTTTAGACCCCCTCCCCCTCTTTGTCACAAATTGTCACAAAATTTTGAACCCCTCCCCTCCCCCACGTCACGGTCACAAACTATATGTAAAATTGTAAAAAAAATAGTGAAATAACATATTTATTAAAAAATTCATTCAAATAGTAGCTTTTTTGTTAATATCTAGCAATGCAAGCAGCCAGATGTATGAGAATTTACGTTTTTCACTTACATAAATTATACTTGTCGACAAAAAGAATCTCATCAATTTTTTAGTTTTTGCATTAAACTTTTAAAAATGTCAACATAACGCAAAAAAAATTTTGTGATGTCACAAAAATTTTAGACCCCCCGCCTCCCATCTTTTACGAAAGGTCACAAAATTACAAACCCCCCTCTTCCCTAAAAGCGTGACATCATTTATGGACACCCCTTTATCTCTTTATCGTTCCGTCTGTCTGTCTTTACGAAGTAAAAGTAAACGATTTCCATATAATCATCTTGGCGCAATCCTGTTGTCGTCATTCTTTGTTGCTATATAAGTTTTTCCTTTCCACTGCGCCATGTTATACTACGTCTGCGCAGTTAAAAAGTGATAAAGAGTACGGACCGAGTCACTATTAACAAGAAGTCATCAGTTTCCATGCAATACACATGTTTGAACTGAAGTGAAGGAGTGTAAGTGTGTTACAGGAATAAAAACCTTTTATCTTTTTCGTTACAGTAACTTGGTATTAAATCATAATACATTTTTTACGTTTTGACCAGCAAGTGAATTAATGTGACTAAGATTATTTTGATATTTGCTGCATAAAAGTGAGATAATATTTTTTATAATAATAATTTTATCGCGCGGGATATCGCAAGAGAAATGAAGGTCGATGACCAGTCTAGATTTGATAAGGTAAGTCGATAATTATATAATTATTGTTGATGGTATCGTGCTACTATCGGTTACAAAAGTCATTGGGATACACTGTGCATGAAATTAGATTAGGTTTTACCTAGCGTATCCCGACTTTTGTAATCAAGTGGACACCGCATACGGAATATCTCATATTTCAAATTTATAGATTTCGTTACACTGGGCCTATATAACATTTAATTTGCTATTGGTATGCCCCCTCCCACCCGACATGGTTGCGCGCGTAGGCAACTGGGCATAAATGAGGTCGTGAGTGTGATGATTCACAAATGTTGTGAGCACAAAAATTTTACATAAAAACTTCGGGAGCAAGTGTAGTTTACGTCCCCCTGACGCAAAAGGGGACACAAACTACACTCGGTCAAAGTTGGGGAACGTAAACTACACCAGGATCTTTAGGAGACATTTTTTAAATGAATCCATCAAATAAAACGCTAAAACTAACGAAAATATTACGCCTTAAGGTTAAGTCATAATATTTTCGTTAGTTTTAACGTTTTATTTGATTAGGTATACGCGGACAAAGTTGGGGAACGCAAACTACATTAGGATGATGTAGGCTGTAGGGGAACGTAAACTACACTAGGTACCACAGGGGGACGTAAACTACACTTGCTCCAAACTTCGGAAACATTTTGATTGTCGGAACAAAGATATGTTGGTTCTGATTAGGTTAAGTTACGCTAGGTTAGGTTAGGCTAGGCTAGATTAGTGAGTACTTCACTTAAGAGGAACCACCCTTCGAGCCTTCAAATGCGTCCGAATCACGCCCTTCTCAGTTCGATGATACTAAGGTTAGGTTAGGTTAAATCACTTTTGGTTAATTATAGTTTTTTAGATATTTGGATTTAAAAAAGTCGGTACCTCGCTTATGTGAAGGTGTGTGTGTGTGTGTTTTAGCAATTAACTCTGAACCACGTTAACCAGTTCCGAGTAAAACTTCACAAACGGGTTAATAAGCCCTTCTCGGAGAAGAAAAAAAACCCACTTCATGGCCACTAGATCGAAGGTCCACGTCACAGAGGCGGATAAGACTTTTGCTTCTGTAATTTAAATGTCAAAGATTTTACAGAGTTACTGAAAAATCAGTACTGAGATTCAATGAGGCTTGAAAGAATTGTCGAAAGTTTGTTATGGAAAAATTTATTTAATATTATTATTAACTGTAAGTAAAAAAAAAAAAAAAAAAAAAAAAGGTCATGGTCAAAGCGGTAAGTTAAACTTTTTTTCTTTGGGCGAGGATTTGTGTTATGGTGTAGAGCAGCGTCTCTCCAATACATTTTTACAGTATTGGATTTCTTTAAAAAAGCGTGAAGTGACTTTTGTTGAGAATTTTTTTTTATTTTTGGAAGAAACGAACATGACGTCAAACATATTTTGTGACCTATTGCTTTATTCCAAAGATAAGTCATTTAATATATATATATATATATATACTGTAGGGCGGGGCTATTTGGGGCCCTTTTCTTTATTTTGCAATTTTTTGTAATAACTTTTTGTAGAGTTGGATATACTGATTAAGTTTGGCATCATTTTGTAGCTATAATAGAGCTCTACATTGGAGTAATAGCTGTAAAAGAATAATTATTATTAACATAGTTAAAATTTTAAATAAGAGTAGCCTAAATTGTCCCGTACTTCTGGAGCTATTTGGGCTACTCATTAAACTATACAGTACTATAAAATGGCACTTAGAGTACTATTATGTACTCACTAATGGTTGTAGTGTATCCTAGTTATCTTCTGATGAGCCTTGCTAATGATGGTGTCTATTATGAGAAAGTTGTTGTTGCTTTTGCGCGAAATTTATTTCCTTAATAATAATTTTTAAGTTCCTTTCACATATTTTGTTTTCAAGTTCAACCTAAATTATATGTTTCCAATTTAAGTACGTAATTATATTCACTAATGTTTACAGGGTGTCCAAGAAATAATGATGCAAATATTTGGTCATTTTTTCTTATTAATCATTATGTATTGAATATCTATGGTTGTTGTTGTTGTTTAGCCGATCAGCCCACCCTGATCGAGCAAGCCGGCGGCACGCAGGTAACCGATCGCCCTCTCCGGAGTGGACCAGAGGTTCAGCGCACTAGTGATGTTGTGTTGTGTTCGTTGTTGTGCTAGAGCGGTACAGTCCGTCATAATGTGTTCAATTGTTTGTGGTGTGTCTTGGCACAGGTGGCAGGTGTCGTCTATGGAGTTGTCTAGTCTGTGTTTATATGTCCGTAAGTTTGGGTGATGTCCACATCGGAATCGTGCTAAGTTAACTCGATCCGATCTGCTCAGGCTGATCTCTGACCTGTTAATGGGTGGCGGCTTCGCACCTAGGACCGCATTCGGACCGAGTCGTGTCAGTGCTTTGTGGGTTAGATGTGTGTGTATGTGTTTTCTGTACTGTGTGATGTCTGTGGGGCGTGGTATGGAATGGAGTATTTCGTTATAATATCTCTCTGGTGTTACCTTAATGGTGCGAGGTGTTGGTGCATGATTGTACATGTAGTGGCAAGGGTGTTGTGGGTTAGTTGTCGCTGCTGCCATGAATTGTGTTCCCCTCATGTCTAAATGTTCCTTAACTTTTAGTATTTTTGTTTCTGTGTGCAGGTGTTCTATTGGTGTTGTTTGAGTGCATCCTGTAATGATACGAAGTGCGTTGTTTTGTATTGTTTGTAAGGTGTTTATGTGTGTTTGAGATAATGGGTGCCCAGCATGGGCTAGCATAGTCCATAACTGAGCGAATATATTGTTTGTATATGAGTGATGTTGTTTCCTGCTGGTGTCCAAAGTTTGTGCCTGTTAGTACCCTAAGCGTGTTAAGTCTTGACGTACATTTGGTTTTAATGTCCTGAATGTGGTTTGCAAAAGATAATGATGTGTTGTATGTGACACCAAGTATTTTGGTTCTGTGAGTGTGTGGAATGTTGATGTTGTTTAGTGTAAGCTGTGGAATTACCTGGTGTTCTTTTGTGTTGCTTGTAAGCAAGGTGATGGTTGATTTTGTGGGCGCTACTTTGAGTCTATTGTGTGTGAGCCAGTCTTGTATACTGTTTATGTATGTTTGTAGGTTATTTGTAGCGGTGTCGATGTTGTTGTGGGTGGATGTTAGAGTGATATCATCTGCATATGATGATAAGGTAAGCTTGTTATCTATGGGTGTTGGAATGTCATGCATGTATAAGTTGAAGAGTGTTGGTGAGAGAACAGAGCCTTGAGGGACCCCGTTCGGAAAAAGCTTGTTTTTGGATGACTTGCCATTAAATGTGACATGTGAGTATCTTCCTGAGAGATAGTTGCTCAGCCACCTTTTGGTGTTATTGTGCATGTTTGTGTTGAGTATTTTGTTTATGAGAGGGAAGCGTGGGATAGCATCAAATGCTTTACTAATGTCTATTGTTGCTAATAGTGTACGTTGAGCTGGTCTTCTGGAGTTGATGCCATCCATGATGTGCTGCGTGAGGTTAGTGAGTAATGTCGTGGTTGAGTGGTGAGGTCTGAATCCATGTTGAGTAGGCGATAGTGGTATGTGTGGGTTGGTGATTTGTAAGATTAGTCTTTCTGTTACTTTGGAAGGTGTGCATAGTAAAGTAATGGGTCTATAGGAAGCTGGTTCTGTTGGAGTTTTGTTTGGTTTGAGTAGTGTAATAATTTTACCTTGTTTCCATATGTCAGGAATAATACAGTGTTGGTATGAATATGTGCTGATATTTGTGAGAGCTAATATTCCTTGTGGGCCCAAGTGTTTAAGGTGTATGTTAGATATGTTGTCTGGTCCAGTAGCCTTCGAATTCTTAATGTTTTTGATGATCTTCGTGGTCTGGTCTGTATTGAAGGGTGTAATGGTCATGTCGAGTCTGTAGGTTTTCTTGTGTCTGGCTGTTTGTCTGTCTGCATGTTTCTGGTTGTTGTCTCTGTTTAAGTGACTTATCTTTGCGTAGTGATTAACTAGAATGTTAGCTTGTTGTGTGTATGTTGGGATATTATTTTGGCTGCGACAGATAGCCGCGTGTGAGGTGTGAATGCCGCTGTTAGAGTGGGTAATGCTGTTTATAGTCTTGTATAGCCTGTATGTATCTGTGGAGTGGTTTAGTGTTGTTATGAATTCCCTGAATGTTTCTGTTTGTTTTTCTTTGAGTTTGTTGTTTATTTCTGTGTTGAGCTGTTGTATCTGCTGTTTTATGGCTTCTGTGTGTGGTGTTTGTGTGTTATATTTGAGGTTGTTACGTTGCCTTATGAGGTGGGCTATTTCTCTAGTGTAATTTGGGTTGTATTTCCTAATGTTGCCCTTGGGTATGTATTTGTTTGCATTATTGATAATCTGATTAAATGTCTTGAGTGTTGTATCGATGTTTATGATGGGTGTGCTGTTTAATGTGGTGAATTGTTCCTCAGTCTGTATTTTGAACTGTTCCCTATCAGCTTTCTTGTAATTTCTGTAAGTGTGCCTAAGGCTGTTGGGGCAGAGTGTAGAATGTGTTGTAATGATGATGGGCAGGTGGTCTGATGACAGTTGTTTTTCTGTTCTCCATTGTGTATGTGTTGCTAGTGAGGGGGAACAGAACGTTATGTCTGGGGAGGAGTTTGAGTATCCTGCTTGATGTGGTATGTGTGTATGTTCTTCTGTATTGTTAAGAATGAAGAGGCTGTTTAGTTGTGTGGCTATGTTGGCGCCTCTGGTGTTGTTTTGGTTGTGCAGGTACCAACTAGTGTCTTTGGCGTTGAAGTCTCCTCCTAAGATGACATTAGTGAGAGAGGCAAGATTGTGTAACTGTGGATTGTAATTGGCTGGCACCTGAGGTGAACTATCTGGTGGGATGTAAATGTTGATTAGTGTGGTGTTGTGTTTTGCGCGTGTTTTAATGTTAACTGCCTGTATTTCTATCGTGTTATCTGCTTGGATTGTGTTTGTAATGTTTTGGGTAGCATCACTGTAGCTAATGCTTTTACGTATGTAAGTGATGAGTCCACCCCCGTTACCCCCAGTACGATCTTGACGGATCGCCGTGAAGTCAGGGATGGTGGGTGTTTTGTGTGTGCGTTTTAGTTTTGTTTCTTGTATAAGTGCTATGTGAATGTTTTGTTTGCTGACGAGGAAGCTTCTAAACAGTGGCTGCATCCTCCAGCGCAGGACACGTCAACGCGAAGAAGCGACGTCAAACCAAAACATCAACGCGCTGGTGGCCAAACTTCCTCAAATCTCCGTGCAGCGGGCTGTCTACGGTTGGCTAGACTGGCAGTCGACGGCCTGTTGCGTGGCACGGTCAGAGTGCCGATCGGCTCCCGGGGCCGGACCTATTCTCAGCGTGCTATTTTTTCAATATCTATGGTTGTTTACATTTGCAAACTGTCCATATTTAAAATACTTTCACTTTTGCATTTGTCGCTACAATGCGTATTCAGTGCTCAACTTCATTAAATCATTAGGAAGATGCTCTCGTGCGTGGAATGGATCCAGTAATCTCTGTTTCTTTGACGGAGTTCTGCCTAACTACTGGTCTTATCATAATACACAAGTATTTTAACATATCCCCATAGATAAAAATTCAAAGACGTTAAGTCGGGTGATCGGGGTGGATGCATGCTATCCAGTCCGTCATGGCCTATCCAGCGCCAAGGAAAGGTTGCGTCCAGCAACAGCATAGTTGGAAGTCGTCCTATCTTGTTGAAAGATTACACTTCTTATGTCAACCCTAATTAAATAGCCCTTAATTTGTGAAGAAACAAAATGTATGTAACGTGTATAGTATAGTTTGTTCCAGTCACGACATAATTGTCGAAGAAAACTGAATTGGTTATGTAGTTACGTGACAGCACACCAAACTTAACTTTTGGTGAATCTCGTTCAGGTTGGTGTGTTTCAGCGCTGGATAGGCCACCCCGATCATCCCACTTAACCTCTTTGGATTTTCATTCATGGGGTTATGTTAAAACATTTGTGTATTATGACAAACCCAGGTATCTGAGTTTGTCATAATACACAAATGTCAAAGAATCAGAGTTTATTAAATGGATCCATTCCACAAGAGCATCTTGCTAATGTTCTAATGAAATTTCAGTATCGAATACATGCTGTAGTGGCGAATGATGGTCATCATATGGAAGTGTTCTAAATTTGAACAGTTTGAAAATGTAAACAACCGTTTACATTGAATATATATTAATTAATTAATAATAATAAAAACTATAATTAATTACTTTTGAAGCATTGTTTCTAAGACATTCTGTTATTTACATAGGACCTATATGCCATAACCCGCTTCTCATGATTCAGCAATGCATTTGAGTGGCTAATATATTTGAAGCCAGCAGTTGGATTGTGTCAGTTTCTATGCAGTGTCATTCTTAGGATTTTATATACAGTATTTTAGCAGCTGTTCTGATCGACACACGTTCGTTAACTGCTTCTAATGCTTTAGGTAAATCGGCAGCTTCGTATTGACTTTGCCTGGTGTTCCCTTTAGCAGGTACATACTTACGTACCATCTTCAGCTATACAGTATGACACCCCTACTTAAATTATTACTGAAATTCTTAAACAATGAAGTGAAAATCTTTTGAAGAGAAAGACATCAGTAAAGTGTAGGTATTTATATACTAGGGGCACTCAATATATTTTGCCCCACCCTTTTTCTTAGCTAAATAATAGGCCATGGGGCTGAAATGTCTTTTGGGCCGTAAGTTTGAACTTTCTGCCCTTTACATAACCGAATTTTTCCAGTTTGAACCTCCCCTCCTTGTGTAAAACCGATGGTTAACGCAGTTTCGAAAATGGCGTCTGACAGTGCTGTGCATCGTAAACAGAGCTGTTATCGAGTTCTTAACCGCAGAGAAGGAAACAGTTGGAAATATTCACAAACGTCCACAAAACGTTTACGGAGATGCTGCTGTTGATCGAAGCACAGTTGGACGCTGGTCTAAACGTGTGAGATCATCGGAGAGAGGGAGAGCCAGCCTCGATGATGAGCCACGCAGCGGTCGCCCGGCATCGGCTGTGACATCTCGCACTGTGCAACGCGCTAACAGCATCATTCGATCAAATCGGCGCGTCACATACAAGGAGCTATCACTGGAGCTAGGAATTAGTGAAAGAAGTGTGAATACGACAATTCAGCAACTGGGATACTCAAAAGTGTGTTCACGGTTTGTTCCTCGCGAACTGACTGAAGATCACAAAGCCCAAAGAAAAGAAATTGCTTCTGAGTCGGTTCGATACGAGACAGAAGGGGATGACTTCCTTTCACGAATTCTGACTGGGGATGAGACTTGGGTACACCACTTTGAACCTGAAACAAAACGCCAATCCATGGAGTGGCGTCATGCAGACTCTCCAAGCAAGAAAAAGTTCAAAATGACTCCCTCTGCAGGAAAGGTTATGGCCATCATCTTCTGGGACATGAAAGGGATGATTCTGGTGCACATTATGAAGAAAGGACAAACAATGAACTCAGAGGTATATATTGCTATCTTACAGAGACTCCAGAGACGTATAAAACGAGTTCGACCGGAGAGAAAACTGGAAGACGTCCTTATTTTGCACGATAACGCATGACCACACGACAGTTTGCAAACAAGAGAGGCCATCACAAAAATGCGCTTGACTGTGTTACCCCACCCTCCATACAGCCCGGATCTGGCACCTTCAGACTTCCATTTGTTTGGGCCAATGAAGGATGCTATTCGCGGAAGAAAGTTTCAGAGTGACGATGAGGTTGTTGAGGAGGTTAAGAGGTGCTCCAGCGGAACTCAGCGGACTTTTACCAGCAAGGAATAAAGGCCCTTGTTTCGAGGTGGAGGAAAGCCGTAGAAAAGGATGGAGACTATGTGGAAAAATAAAAACTTGTAAAAAAGGCATGTAACTACTTGTGTACAAAATTTCTGGAACTTACGAGGAAACTTGGAAAGAAAAAAAAGGTGGGGCAAAATATATTGAGTGGTCCTCGTATATTTATATAGGTAGGTACACAAAATCGCGAGATTTTTTTTTTTGGGTGGGTGGGTGACCCAAATAACCCCGGCTTCAGAAATGGGCTCATATTTTTCTGAGAAAATTATCCTCTTCATTTTATCATTATAGGGTAAGGGTGAGTGGTGCTACATTGGGCTAAAAAATTATAAATGCTGGTCGAGTAGTTTTCCCCCTATAGAAGTTCGAGGTTCTCCCTTAAAAAAGTAAAAAAAAAATGCCTCCCCCCACATTGTATATTTTGCTTGAAAACTTAAGGAAGTTTAAGGTTTAGAAAAAACATTGACAAAAATTCTCAAATTTTTTAAAATGTATTATTGCCCCCTTTTTTCCCCCAGAAATAAGTTTTTACCCCCCCCCCCAAAATCCCCATAACTTCAAATAGGTTCGCTCTACGGTATGTACTGTATAAGCAGTAAAGCTTTGCTTTCTGTCTACGACTTAATCTATAAACAGTCTGTGCCATATACTATACACTTATTGAGGGTAGGAGCAGCTTGCAGCATCACTGCCAAGTAAAAAGAAGCTTCCGTGCTTGGTTCATCCCCACTGGAAATAACAATGATTTGAGTTAGGATATTTCAATGAACAGTCTGGTACATAGTCATTCCTTGCCTATGCCGCTAATTTGTATTGCAAATACTCCTAATTTTATCGGTCAGGTGCATGATTCCTCAGGAGCAAGATGCACCGCAAGTTTACTGTCGGAAATTTTGTGAACTTAGCGAAATTAAATTCACTTTAAAATGACTATATCCCGATATATTGAATTTTTAAATTAATATCGTTATACACGATATGCCGATACAATAATTATCCCGTCTTACAACCTAGGGCAATGGTTCCTAACGTGGGGCCACCGCCCCCCAGTGGGCGTTTGAGAATCTTAGGAGGGCGCTAGGAAACTAAAATTGTTAGCTTCTATTAATAAATCACTTCTCATTTATCCTGTAATATTATTATCTTTATGGGGGGGGGCACCAGCAAATATTGATGGACATAAGGGGGCGTTGGCCTAAAAAAGGTTGGGAACCACTGGCCTAGGGGTTCTCAACCTCGGGTCGCAACTCAAATCAAGATCGCGGAGGTCCTCAAGTAGGGTCGCGAAGGGTCAATATATCCGCTATTTCTTAATTCAATTTATATTTATATAATACAGATACTTCAGAACAGCAACAGTATCGAGATAATGGCCATGAGAAGCGAATCAGGTTCCAGTAAAAACCAGTTTGATCATCATCATTATTATATTCATTGGAACAACTAATTTTAACATTTTAACGCCTCCACTTATCGGGGAAATTCGTTTGATGGGGGTTTTATAAGGGCAATAACCGAACTTAATAAGATGGAAAGGCAATACAGTGGGGAAACCTACGGGTTATCGATGGGATTCGAACGGATCACGGCCCATGAGAACCCCCCAAAAGAATAATTTGTTCGAGCGAGTCATTATTATTTAATATGCTTTTTAACCTTTTCAATGAAGGAAAAAAATCATTCGAAAATCAAAATCATTAACAATTTAATATATATATATATATATATATATATATATATATGGGCTACGTCGTAGCCAATGTCGTAACACCGCTTCCCGTTGATCAGAGGAGTTAAGCGACATTGGGTCTGGGTAGGAGTTGGATGGGAGACCCTCTTCCCCGTCCAAATTATGTAGCGACCCGTGGTTCGGATCCCACGTAAAGCTGTAAATCTTTATAATTTCCCTAAAGATATATCATAAGAAATGACTCAGAAGAAATATCACTTATGCTTGTATATTTGTACACACGAAAGCGGAGTAATATTTGCGCTAATTTATGAATTAATGATGGGCCAGAATGTAAACAGTCGTTTAAACTGGGTTTTCTCGAAGAACAATCAAAGACTATTCTCAAAGGAGTTGGCTTCGATTCCCTTTTAATCCCATGATGATGAAGATAGTGAGTCTCGCCCCGTCACGGATCCTCTAAGCATAGTCTATTTCTTCGATAAACCCTTTCTCCAGTTCTTGAATAATCTTGAGGTATTGTCGAGAACAATCTGGATCATATTTTTTAAGTCTATTAACAATGGATTTCAATTTTCTATAAGTCAATCCTCCACAGTTATTAGGAAGTTTCGCATGATTATCTCTCCAGGGAAGTTTTATAATACAGGGTGTCCCATAAGTCCGGCATCATAGGAAAAATAACAAAAAAAGGCAAAACAAAAGCTTTTATTTACAGAACGTGCTCAATATGTATTGTTCCGTAGCCCATTCACAAAATTCCATCCGCCGGTCGGGATCATCATCTTCGCTTAATTTCTGTAGGATCTGAAGTTTATATGGATGCTATTTGTGAGCCTGAAGAATGCGATGGATGCTACTTTTCGACACTCCTGTCTCGGCGGACAATCGCCGAAGAGACTTATTGGGACTTCTCTTAAAATGAGCCAAAATAGCAGTCGCTGTATCATCGTCAGTGGACCTCCTTGAAAGTCCACTGCGTGGTTTATCTTCTATGGATCCTGTTTCCTTAAACTTTGCGACAAGTCTGCTAACACAACTCTGTGTTATTGGCTCGCGGTCTGGATGCAGTCTGTTAAATTCAGCAGCGGCCTCTCTCTGACTCCGATTTCCTATGAGTAGAATTATCTGGATTCGTTCTTCCTTGCTCACAGACATTATGGCTTGTAGAAAGAGAGAAATATGAATTATGGTTTGTAGAAATAGAAAAATATGAATTTCTCCTATGATGCCGGACTTATGGGACACCCTGTATATCGTCCCGTAATATTGTATATTATTACTGAATTCCCTCGACACACATTCCTCCTCTGTTTTTATTGTCTTAGCATCGACGCCTATTGAGTCTAATTGCCCATAATATTTGTAAATCTGAAACCATAGCACTTTCATCAATGTTTATAGCTGTTGCCATGCATAAGACCAGTAACTACGTCTGTAGATAACGTCATATCGGAAGAGTTATTTTGCATATTCTGTGGCAAAACTCCAGATGTCATGATTCCCAAATTGCTGTATATTACATTAATATTTTGACACTTATTTTGGTCTCGTACAAATTTATAGTATTGATCCGCTCCGATTAACAGTTCAACGTCACACACATTCGGTCGTAATGTTAGGATCGGCAAGCACTATGCCTTCTTTCTTTAAAGTTTTAACATCATGGAGTATACCCGGCATATTTATGCTATTTTGTAAATAGTCAACTATTTACCAAATAGTCAGTCACTACGAGAGAGTCATTTACAAGAATTTTTTGTTGTACTATTTCATAAGTTTGTTGCTGTATTGCTCAATATAAAGGAAAAGGATCTTTGAGACCCTTGATCAAAGAATGCTCAAACGCTATGCACACCATGAATCAATGTGAATTGACAACATAGCTGTAAGTAAAGCCACACCAAACTGTTAGAGGAGTAATTTTGATTAATTGAAGCAACGGCAGAGACAGGAGTGATGTTCACTGTTAGATTTTGCTTTTCATTTTGCCGTTCGTTCGAGATATCCCTTTAATTTTTACCTTTAACTCTTTAACGACGGGTGGTACCTTAAGGTCGACCAGAAATAATAATATAAATTGTACTACAATGCCTCGTTTCTATAAATGTTTCTACGTGTTTATATATAAATGTCATTTAGTTGTCGGGAAAGGAACCCAAAATGTGTATCATTTCAGTGACTAGTTACTAAAATATTTAGTTTTCAATAACAATAAAACCTATACGTTCTGGTAACAAAAGTGACCGCATATGCTGCGGACTTGTCCGTAAAGTGTTAATCAACATTCGAATTCCCAATTTTGCTATTCTTGAAACGGAATGTTGTACGATGTTTATTGTTACATATTCGACAAATACTTAACTCTTTATCAGGCAGTGTTACTTTACTAATTTTGCTCTGGCTAACGCCAGTCGATTTTATTCAGTCACGGAAAGACTTCTGCGCAGTAAAGGGTTAAGAGACGTTTGCTTAATCCTTTACTGCATAGAGTTCTTTCAGAGACTGAATAAAATCAGTAAAGTAACTGCGCGATAAAGGGTTAAAGGTATTATGAAGGTCATAAGCGCATTTGAGACGGTATTTCATTTTTTTGGTCCGGAGTTGCATTATAATCATTTATTTTTATTGTCTCAGCATATTTGTGTATATATTTGTTCATTGTATTCAATTACTTTTCATCAGCGACGCTGGAAACATTTTTTGGATGGGGGCCAAAGGGGCGTTTTCATCTGGAATCACGTATGGATAGGCTGCGAGAGCGACAGCAGCGTGGGGTCCAGAGGCTCGCTTAAGGGCCCACGGTGGTGTTTCAGGGGGTTCTTACTACTCATAATTATGTTTATTTTTGAATGTTTGTCTTACTAGTAAAGCACTTACACAATATTAAAAAAGCATAGAAAGTAAAGTGTAAGAAGTCAGTAAGAGATAAATAGAATATCGCTCATGACCCCAAATTTGAACTGGGGAAAAATCTCTCTCTCTCTCTCTCTCATAAACAGGAACACCAGAGAAAAAATAAACATCCTCCAAGGTTTAATCAGTACCAACGTTTCGGAATACACTAATTCCATCTTCAGGGCTAAAACAATAAAAGGCCAATTCACATACAAAACACAAATTGCAAGTGTAAGTTGCTTTAAAGTAACAAGTTAAAATTATAAAAAGTAGCTAAGAAAATGTAAAAGCATTAAAACTAAAAGGTAAATAAATAAACAAGTACCTTAACTAAAACATAACAGAGCTACCGATGATTCATCAGAATTGAGGTCTGGTTTTAATTTATAAATGAACAAAGCTTCCATAATTTTAAGCTTAAAGGTCAAAGCTTCCGGCAGCAAGTACGGCGAAACTAGACTGTGAAATTGGGTGGTTATTATGTGAATGGTTACGTATGAGAGAATTAGGTGGTTTGCCAAGAGGTAAATTTGTACGGACCGATTTACCGAGATGTTCGTAAATACGGGATTTTAGGTGTCTTTATTTTACCTATATATGACCCCATACAGTGGTCACACTTGTATTGGCAAACTATGGGTGACTTAAGAAGTGTAGGACTAACATCCTTGTATTTAAATAAGTGATAAATTGATTTAGACAGGGTGAATATAATTTTTGTAAATAGTTGTGGGTAGAATTCCTTGAGCAATTTTAAAAGTTTGCTTCTAATGTTAAAACTTGAGGTTCCCATATAAGGCAGAATGAAATACACGATATCTTTGTGAACTGTAATTACGTCTCTAGTTGTGGGGTTTATTAGTCTATTTAGGGTTCTGCCTATTGTAGTCTCCACCAATCTAGAAGGGAAATTATTCTTGGTAAGGAGTTTTCGGATGAAATCTAGTTCATCGTGTAGTTTAAAGTAATCTGAACAGATACTGAAAGCTCTATTATTCAGAGTCGAAATTAAATTATATTCACCCCGTCTAAATCGATTTATCACTTATTTAAATACAAGGATGTTATTCCTACACTTCTTAAGTCATCCATAGTTTACCAATACAAGTGTGACCACTGTATGGGGTCATATATAGGTAAAACAAAAAGACACTTAAAATCCCGTATTTACAAACATCTTGATAAATCGGTCTGTACAAATTTACCTCTTGGCAAACCACCTAATTCTCTCATACGTAACCATTCACATAATAACCACCCAATTTCACAGTCTAGTTTCGCCGTACTTGCTGCCGGAAGCTTTGACCTTAAGCTTAAAATTATGGAAGCTTTGTTCATTTATAAATTAAAACCAGACCTCAATTCTGATGAATCATCGGTAGATCTGCTATGTTTTAGTTAAGGTACTTGTTTATTTTATTTATTTACCTTTTAGTTTTAATGCTTTTACATTTCCTTAGCTACTTTTTATAATTTTAACTTGTTACTTTAAAGCAACTTACACTTGCAATTTGTATTTTGTATGTGAATTGGCCTTTCATTGTATTGGCCCTGAAGATGGAATTAGTGCATTCCGAAACGTTGGTACTGATTAACCGTTGAAGGATGTTTATTTTTTCTCTGGTGTTACTGTTTATTATTAAACTGCGTTTTCCACACCATCAATCAATAGCCGATATATATATATATATATATATATATATATATATAAAATTCACGACAGTGAATTTTACACCTTAGGTCAGTGTTTTCCGAACTTTGTTACGACGAACCCCTAACTTCACAAAATTATGGTTGCGCCCCCGCCCCCCATTAATTATCAATGATTCAACTAACTAAAATGGCATGTACATTGTACAATTATTATTCGTACTTGTATTATTGAACAGATGATTGGAGGTAACCAAAAAAAAGCTTCTCCCTAGGCAACAGTGCGCGGGGGGGGGGGGGGCCGCCCCACAGTTTGGGAACCATTGCCTTAGGTAATTTACACTTTGCGAAAGTTAATCAATATTAAATTCAGTTAGGTCATTATTTTGAACTCTAAAACAGTTTGTCAGGAATCTTAAATTTTACACACACACACACACACACACACATATATATATATATATACACACACACACACACACACACACACACACACACTGTATATTCGCTGGTTTGCTGAGTGAAAGGTCGTGGGGTCGAATACGAAAGAGGAATTTGTGATTTCAGACTTCCTTGGCGGGTCGTGACTCGGATTCCACGTTAAACTGGTAGTCTTAGGTGGGGGGAAAAGCTTGACCTTCGTCAGAATTAACACCTGACTGTAATTGGATTTAATTATATAGTAACAGCTTTCGTTGGTAGAACGAGGCAACTAACGCCTGTATTATAACTAGGGCAGTCAAAAGTTGACCGAAAAAATTAAGAAAGTTGACCTTACGAATTGAAAAAATTGACTTATAAAGTTGCCTTTACTTTCAATAATAAAAACGATACTTTAATTACTTATTCTTGCTCTTCTACATCAGTTGACCGATTGTGGTAAATTATGAAGTATTTGCCGACATTTTCTGGCAAAAAATTGCGATCCTTACTTAATAATTTATTAAGCATGGAGAAAGATCTCTCTACAGCGGAGGTTGTTGGTTGACATTGCAAAAGCTGACCATAAACTGTTGGTGAGATTTCAGGTCTACTGAGGTTAATTATTTCACAAATACCATTTGTCTTGAGTCTTGTTTCAATGCATTGTTTGACTGAACACATATCTTCGCCAAGGTTGATAGAAGAAATGGTTTCATATGCCTCTCTAATGGTGCAATCAGATGCTTCCATCCTTGTCACTAAGCTAGCAATCAAACTATAATTCATTTTGATTGACATTAGTTGCTTTGGCAGTTTTTCATTAGCAACACTCTCTTTAGCCTTCTGAACAATGATTCCTTCATCTTCAAAATTTTCCACAATTGTCTTCACATTTGGAAAATTGTCTGCATAATAAAAAGCAGCGTTCAGCCAGCTTGCCCAACGTGTTACAATCGGTTCTGGAGGAGTTCCTATTTCAGCAAACAATTCCTTCCTTCCAATTTTTAGTTATTTTAATTATTTATTCCAAAAAATTGACTTTATTTACCTCATTGCTATTTTTTGACCTAACAGGTAAAAGTTGACTTTTGGTTGACCTATTAACTTTGGTAATATACCCCCTACAGGTGTTTTTATTGCATTTTCAGTCGTTTCAGCGAAAAGTGCCCCATAGGAAACAATTTGACTTTATTGACTTTTGACCGCCCTAATTATAACATAAAGCAAATGTTTTTATTTGCACAGATTATTTATTTGTCAAACCCGAAAGACTTTGTCCGAGTCTCAAAAGGGAAAAATTGTAATGACTGGGCAGTATTTAATTTCTTAGGTTATTTATGACATTCTTTTATTTATCTTTCATTTCAAAACTTCACTATTTTATTCTTTTCATTTTTCAAATGTAATTTACATCTTTTCATTATTTTAATATTATTTTTTTAGGATGATCGTATTTTATTTGTGTAAAAAATTTATCTGTGACTGTCTTCATATTCTTATTCTTATTATTATTATTATTATTCTTATTATTCTTATTATTACAGAAGTCGTCATCTTTTCATTATCATTAAAGTTTAATGTTAAATTTTTTAATGTAACATATTTTAATTTTATGTTGGGCATGTCGAATGAAGAGGAAAATTAATTGTTTCGAAACTATTGAGCACAAAATAAAAGTTTTGTCATATATACACGTATATATATATTAGTGGTTTTATAAATCTGATATCTGTTATGCCAACCCGGCATTTGGATGCCACTAGCTTAAAAAATGGTTTGAGATTAAGATATATTTAGGACTTGTTCAAAGTTAGTTTGTTTTTTTGATAAGACCTCCATCCATTTTATTGCTATTGGCCCTGGGACAAGTTTAAAAAAAATGGAGCTGTTATGCGAAAAGCATGCTGTCCATTTTGACAAATTAAATTATTAAAACATTGTAATAAGTATTCCTTTCACAAAACAGGTCATTGGCCCCATCCCAGCAAATGACTGTGGTTCACGACCATCCTGGTTGGGGGGATATTTTATTAAAAAAAATAATGTGTGTATTGTACAAAAACAAAACATTGGAATTTCTCCATTGACAATTTACATGACATATATTATTAGATAAATGCCAGATAATCATTGTTACTTGGTTCGCATGATAGCAGACTTCTTCGTTGGTGACAAGAAGACCTTCCGGTGATCTTCAATGCGCGTGAGAGATGCACTGAACTCCTGCCAAAGTGTTGGATCTTCCTCCGAGAAATCTTGAGGCAGTTCAAGTATTTTAAAAAACTTCAGAGTTGACACGGTGACAAAATCGTGTAATTCTTTCCCACATGCCTGGCCAACTGGAGAGATCCGTTTAGGGGGCTCCTCAGACCCGATTTTCTTTTTCAGGGCATTTACCATCTGCCTCTTCTCCTCTGCTGCAACACTGTCATCGAAGAAACCGAAGCCTACCAATGTTTCTGATAGATACCAAAGATGGCGACTGAATGCTGTGCTGCCAGCCTTAAAGATATCTTTATCAGCATAGTTAGCTAGTGCACGGAGGAGATTCAAATCGTTTCTCGGAGCTTCTACTGAAGACGGACTCTGAAACCAGTATTTGACATAGATGGCCGTGACAAAGAGGCTTACTTCCTGGAGGTGGTTCCATACCATATCACTGCGCGATGGCCTTCTTGATGATCCCTGTTGCTGCTGGAGGGGAAACTCCTTGCGGAAGAGCCACATTTTGATGGCGTAGATAGCTCGAGCCATCCAACGAGCTCGATGTATTGCTCCTGGATATCGGAAATGGATCCCGTGTGGAGGGACCTCTCCAAGGAAGATAATCGTCAACTCAAGGAGCTCACGGTAGTCATCCCTTGGCTGAAATTTGGACAGCTGGTCAACAGCAAATGCAATGACCTCAGTCTCATATCCATTTATCACAGGGATTAGGTCTTTTTCATCCACTGCCGAGGAGTATGCTGTCTTATCGAGGTAAGGCCAGTAGTCCCGGAACTGACCGAAGAGCTGAATATTTGGAAATTTGGAGCTGGAGACATCATGATGATTTTAAGACCTTATTTCTCATTTTAATATAGCCGCAATATTTCATGTACTTATGATAACATGGAAAGTCATGATGTGAAGATGATCTTGCAAAATATTTCAAGATTGTACTAAGTCACTGAGTGTTGCTCGTATAATTTCTGAATGGCAACAATTATATTAGCAACTCTAGCGAGCAAATGCTCGCTAGAGTCGCTAATATAATTGTTGCCATTCAGAAATTATACGAGCAACACTCAGTGACTTGCAAAATATTTCAAGATTGTACTAAGTCACTGAGTGTTGCTCGTATAATTTCTGAATGGCAACAATTATATTAGCACTCTAGCGAGCAAATGCTCGCTAGAGTCGCTAATATAATTGTTGCCATTCAGAAATTATACGAGCAACACTCAGTGACTTGCAAAATATTTCAAGATTGTACTAAGTCACTGAGTGTTGCTCGTATAATTTCTGAATGGCAACAATTATATTAGCGACTCTAGCGAGCATTTGCTCGCTAGAGTTGCTAATATAATTGTTGCCATTCAGAAATTATACGAGCAACACTCAGTGACTTAGTACAATCTTGAAATATTTTGCAAGATCATCTTCACATCATGACTTTCCATGTTATCATAAGTACATGAAATATTGCGGCTATATTAAAATGAGAAATAAGAACTTCATGAAATGAGAAATAAAAAGTTATTCGGTTATTTGGGTTAATGTATCGTGCCCAGGAAATCTTGTTCTGGCAACTGTGTCTGAATGTGTGACCCGGCAAGTGTAAACACACGCAGCGTGTCGGTGTTGTGGTGGTGGTGTGATAGATGAACGTGCTGAATGTTTAATAATTCTCTTTTATTAGGTAAGTGAAGTGAGCTATGCCTTTGTTTATTAATTTTGAATGGAATCTTGCTTTTCCTTATGGATTTCAAAAAAAGAAGAGATACAGGCTAGTGTGAGGCTACGGTAGGTTATCTTTGGAAGAGCTTTAGGCCTAGGCTAGGCTAGAGTGTTGAGCCTTCCCAAAACTTGGAGGAGCTTATTCGTAAAAGATTTCGAAGTGAGTATCTGCACCCAGAGGTGCAAATACCACATTCGTTATTTGCATCCGAATATCACACCTCTGGGTGCAAATACCTTCAGCCTAACAATCTTAAAGCCTCGTGAGGCTTCCTCTTAAAAGGCCTCGGCCTCGAGGCATTTGAAAAATGTATGTCCTCGGCTTCGTGGATTTCTGGAGGCCTGAGGCCAGGCCTCGTCCCCATGCCTGAATTAGGTACCACCTTTTACAGTGGTCACACTCGCAAAAAGAAACGATGGAAAATTGTAAACCTTTGGGTATTTTATTCTTAAATTTGAAAAAATTACCAATAGTGAGGTTAGGCTAAGCAAATTCAGTTGTGGGAAGAATCGTTTAGTGATTTTCAATAACTTATTCCAGGCAATGAATGAATTGTATCCCATATGCGGGTATAAAACATGCTTCTCTGCGGCAATTTTCTTAGTTTGTGGTGTGATTAATTTATTTAAAGTGCGTCCAATGAACGAGTTAATTAATTTTGTTGAATATTCTTTTCATTTAAAAAGTCCACTCAAAAATTCAAGTTTGAAATGCAATGAAAAATAATGCGAACAGAGATTATGATCTCGAAATGTGAAAATAGAAATTTCATACCGAATCCTGTAAATTTTTATGTTTGCTTTCAGTGTCCTTCAAACTTTTTTTCCCATGACCCAGTGTAATAATATCACATACCCTCACGACCCTATTCCTGTGTTTAGTCTAAAAAAGTCTGACATGGAATCTAAAACAGAATAACAGGTAAGCAAATTTAAAGCTTTTAACTCATTAGAGTCAGGACGTAGTGCATTAATTTAAGGAGATTCTTTATATTAATCAAATATACAAAATATACAACAAATAAAACAAATCAATTTAAAATTTACCTGCTCAGTGTGACTGGTGGGCCTGCCTGTCGCTTGTTATTTTGGCCCAATCTAGTTCACACGATAATAGTGCTACGCGCATATCGGCTACACTGTTGAGTCAGTTTCTCTCTTTGGTTTTTAACCTTGTCAGAGTGGAAACCCCAACTTCACACATGTAACTTGTCGTGAAAGGAAGCAACAGCAAAACACTCATCTTAGTTAGTTGATATTCATTTGAAACACTGATCCAAAATGATGACAAAGTTGATGATTTGTGCCTGATTCTTAATGTATTGTCACATGTGAGATGGAGCAGCTCATTTTCTTGTTAGGTGTCAAGTTTAACCCTACGATAGATTCGGGCGTCTCAAAAGCAAAAGGATCTTTTACCCAGTGCTTTTCCTTTAAAACTTCAAACTTCTCTTCCGGAAAATAATGATCAAAACTGGCAGACAAAGCAGAGAGATGTAACTGTATATCACCTTTCATTTTGTTCAAACCTTCTTCATGATGATGATTTCTTCAATGTGATGCAACAGAGTTGGGAACATGTAGTAGTTTGGGCGTTCAACTTGAAGTCTGGCTTGCCACAGTAGTAATGATTTTTTAAATGCTTTGATTTCTTCACAGTGTCGGAACAAATCATTTTTTTCCTTGTAGCTTCAAATTAAGTTCATTTAGACATGAAAAAATGTCTGCTAAATATGACAGCTTCACTATCCAATTGTCATTACAAAACAAATCTGCCAAATCAGTTTTTTTTCCAGAAGAAAAAAATGAATCTCCATCCTTAGCTCATAAACCCTTGTTAGGACTCTGCCCCGTCAAAGCCACTGAACTTCAGTGTGATACAGTAAGTGGGAATGATCAGCCCCCATTTCTAAGCACAGCACTTCAAACAGCCAAGTGGTCCGTGAGCTTCCTTTAATGATATTAATCACTTTAATCACGTCTTTCAGAATCACACTAAAACTATCAGGAATACTCTTGGAAGCCAAAGCTTCACGGTGAATAAAACAATGATTCCAAGCAATATCGTTACCTGCTGCACTTGATATTTTTCTCACAACCCCACTATTTCTTCCAGTCATATTTGCTGCACCATCACTTGTAATTCCTTTGCAATTAGCCCAGTCCAATCTGTATTTTCCAACTACACAATCATGCACCACTTTGTATATGTCTGACCTTGTTGTGTTTGTTGGTAAGGTCAAACAACACAGTAAGTCTTCAAAAAAATTCCTCTTTCCACACGTATCTCACATAAACCAAGTGTTGCATAATTAGAAATATCGGTGCTCTCATCAAGTTGGATAGCAAATTCTCCAGCAGATTGTAGACGTGAAACCAGCTGGACTTCTAAATCCTCTGCAATAGTAGATATCTTCCGAGACACTGTGGTATCAGTGAGTGACGGTGGCGGCCGCCGCCATCACCGTATCACTGAGAGGGACAATTTTCAATTTTTCTGCAAACTTATTATAGTAAATTGTACTCACCATATCCAAAGTGGTTGGGAGAAGAAATTTTTCAGCAACTGTATAGGGCAGTTTCTCTTTTGCAATGCGATATGCATCTAAATATGATGCCAGTTGTGGTTGATTTAATAAGAACTTGTGTTGATATCTTTAATTCATGCTTCCTTCTTTGGAAATATTCAAGTGGTTTGTCAACGAGTTCTGCATGTTTTGTTTCTGTCTTTTTAGTTTTGAAGGTTTCAAACTTTTATTTGCGAGAATTTCATTACAAATAAGGCCTGGGATCTTTTCCTTTTTCACAGTTGATGAAGCTATACTTCAAAAAATCGTCACTGTACTGCCTTCTCCACGATTTAGTTTTCTTTTTGGCAGGGGGTTCATAGGAGGCTGACATGGCAGAGGCCTCTCCCTTGTTACAAACATTTTCTGTTGTAGGCCTGCCCGATTGTGCTGCTTTTTCAGATGCAGATGAGACTGATGATTGAGCATCTGTTTTGCTTTTTCTGATAACAAAACGATCCATTCTTTTCCTCGGGTGGGTGAAAATGTTTCGACTATAGTGATAGCAATATATTCTCACGCCTACAGCATAAACACAACTGAGAGACTTCCTGCCTGGACACGTTCGGGTCGTGTGAGGCGGTGAGCGACTCATGAGAACACACATACGCACACTCTCTCTGAGATGCATTTCTTGTTGCCTGATATCATTCTTGTTAACTTAAAAACACTTTTTTCCACAAATACCTAATAATCAAAGTACATAAATGGCACTAAGTACAATTAATACAGTATAAAAATTATAACTGTAAATAATATTATGCTTAATAAGCACGGTGACTAATATTTAATTGAGTGAACTATTGACAAAAACTTGATATCATGGTGTACTTTGTAAATATACTATATATTTTTTCTTTACTTTTTTATTTTTTTTTACCTTGCGACCCAGTGAAGAGCATCTCGCCCGTACTTTGAAGAACACTGGCTTACGATACAAACAAACAAACATTTTATTTCAGACTCAACAGGTACAAACATTATACATGTGGTCCATAGAAGGTTAAGAGATAGTTGTCTGAAGCACTATGTAGGCTGGTGAAACATGAATAATGAACATACAGTTGCCTACGCCAATGCTTCTAGATTTGAGATCTATAAAGTATATAGTCCCCCTATAATATGTGAAACAAAATGAAATAATAGTGGGTCACCAGTTTGACCTTTCAGTCAAACAAACCATATTTAACCAGGGTTAAGTTTACGTTAATGTACGCTTCCTGTATTTGAAGTGTTAATAAGGAGATAGAAATGACTTTGTGTTTTTCGTTTAATTAGAAAAAATAAATAATTATTTGCTCACAGTGATTATCAATTATTGTATACGGTAATTGTGCAATATTACAATGACTGATTATTAACAATAAGAATTTTTTTTTATACAGTATAAGAGTTAAATGCAACAATAGTGACAAGAAACACTATTTTAGATAATGAGATATACGGTATTGGACACACAACAATAAGTAATTAAGCAAATAATAACAGGTAACGAGAGTACGGATTAGGTCTAATAGCGGTCGTAAATGCGTGAGTTAGCTTGAAACGGTATTGAGGAACACTTTGAAGATAGCTTATTTGGTTAGGCTGGAAGTATAATGAGTTTGTAGGCTACGCAAAAGTAGTTTAACACGACAGAATAAACGGTAGACCAAATGAGCTGGTACCATAAACCAGGGTGACTTCGGACAAAATCTGAGTAAAAGGTTTTACTATTAAATAACCCCTAAATGAAATAAGAAATAGGATTGGAATGTTCTGATGCAAAGAGAGTTTTGTTAACTTATTTCATTTAGGAGCTATTTGATAGTAAAACTTTTTACTCAGATTTTGTCCGAAGTCACCCCGGTTTATGGTAGCCTACGTGAGGTTCACAGACTTGGGTTTCTTCGGAGGTAGATTGGGAAGACGGGAGAGCCTACTAGCCTCTTTGAATGACGAAATACTCGTTGAATGGAAATGAAGATTCGCGGGTCGAAATGGATGAATGTTGAGTGAGGCTAAGGGACTGGAAGGATGGTGCGAGTTGAATCTTGCAGAAGTGAGGCTGCTTTCGGGGTCGTTGAAATGGTAGTAGGCCTCAACAGAAATGATCAACTTCGTGTATGTTTGAAAGAAGTTTTGAAGGAAAGCAGCCGGCTGAAATCAAGTGACGTTACGTGACGAAGGAACAGAACGAGATGTGAAGACTCGAGAAGAGGGCAATGAGGCGAGGAAAAGGAATTTTCCGTTATGCTCCTACAAATATATTGGAGATCAGTCCACTAACCATGGCTTCTATTATCTTATTGACTGACTCACCAAGCCTAGTAATACGTAAATCTAAATACAAAATTGCTTATGACACTGGCACAGTTAGGTAATTTATTGACTACAAACAGCATACTGGCACTAGAAGGAGCACCATTTATAAATCTAGTTCTTAATAAACTAAAAACATTACAGTATAGACAACATACAGTTTTCTCATATTATACATCCTGTAGTTCCACCACAAATGAGCTGTATACATTGGAGTACAAAAAGTTTTGAAGATCAACTTAACATCTATTGTACACATAGTCTTCCAGATGATATTCTAAGGCAATCAGATGGTATGTGGCCAAGATATTATTTAGTCTGGGTCACTTCTGAGTTCTGACAGCACTATGCTATTCAGTTGAAATTCAGGAAATTTTATATACTTGTAGGCCTTGGTTCTCATAATCATAATATGACTTTTAGTAGGATTATATTTAGTAGGATTATATTTTATGTCGTTATCCTTCCCATACCTTTCAGAAGTGTGCTGAGCCCTTTTGCAGATGGAGAAATAAATATATGCAATAAGTTTTCTCGCCTGTTTAGTGATAATAAAAGTTATAAAGATCGACGTCGGAGACCTAAGCTTTATTTCAACATAATTTTTTTTATTTTTACAGGTTTATTTCAACTTAACCTAACCTAACCGAGGCCTAACATAGAAATCACTAGCAAGCCATTTAATCGCCATTTCGTTGGTATGGGTTGTCAGGACCAGTTCATTAATATCAATACGTTGCTCTACCACTTCAGCGGATGTTAAAATGTTAAATCTGTCAATTTTATTGGTTTGCGCAGGCGTCCTTCAGCCATTTGCATGTAAAAATAAAAATAAAAATTATTTTGAAATAAAGCTTAGGTTTCCGTCGATATTTATAATAACCAAAAACTTTTATATAAAATGTAAAATTGTTTCGGAATACTTATTTAAAATATTCCGGAAACATTTTTCCTATCGATAAAATATATGTTGCTCCCGATTAGGGTAAGTTACGCTAGGTTAGGTTAGTTAAGATTTGGTTAGCTAACTTAGTGAATACCTCACTGTTTAATGACTTAACAGAAACCCCCCTTCAAGCCCTCAGTTGCATCCGAAATACTTATCACCCCTTCTTGGTTGTTGTTGTTGTTGTTTAGCCGATCAGGCCACCCTGATCGAGCAAGCCGGCGGCACGCAGGTAACCGATCGCCCTCTCCGGAGTGGACCAGAGGTTCAGCGCACTAGTGATGTTGTGTTGTGTTCGTTGTTGTGCTAATAATGGTAATACCGTCTTGTTTGGTGGTGCAGCCTTACTGAATCTTGTTGAAATCATTCTGGAAATCATGCATCGTTTTGCCAGTATGTGACCTTTCATGAGCCCATGTGCTCATCACTATCCTTTCCTCCAGAATGTAAGTGGACTGGTCTGCCATTGTTCACACAACTCCAATACTTGGAAAAGAAAAAAAATTATCAATTAATCATACAAAAATAAAATTGGTATTACAATATGTACTTTTTGTAAGGGGTGACGGGACTTTTCGAACACCCTGTAGATATATGGATTTTAAAAAAGCCTACCCCATTTATGTGATATATGTGTGTGTGTGTGTGTGTGTGTGTGTGTGTGTGTGTGTGTGTGTTGTGTCAATTGCGTTGTGCGTCAACCAGTCACGGATTACGTCATATTAAATTTTATTTGGAAAACATGAAACCAGTGGAGCCTATCCAAGTTATTCAAGCAAATTTAGTGATAGATTATACAATATACGTCTCTATTTGCAAAAGTAAATTTTCATAATAGCAGTAAAGTTTATCTCGCAAGATCGTAATACTGTAGTGTAAGTGGAAGGAATTTGTCTCCGATTTTACGTGCATAACAGTATGCGGGCATTGCATTGTATTTCAGACATTCATTGTAAGATAAAGGATATTTGTCGAAGTTTTAAAATTAATTTATTCTGACTGTTTATCAGTCTTTACTCGTATATTATATATTAAATATATATTTATACTGTATATAGATATTATACATTATGTATATATTCACTGAAATGTATAGCCTACATATAAAGGAAAGAAGCAGAAAATCAAACAAAGCTGCTCAGACTTCGAGGTTCACATTATCTATGATGTTTTCGTGCTAGTCCAATAAAACTTAGTTTGAGGTAGTTGAAAAATTGTATAAAAAGGCTTTGACTGATTTGTCTCGCTATTAAAACGTTTGTTTTTGCTTTTTGTAGGAAATATTGGTAAGAGATTAAAATATTAAGCATTATGACATAGCATAATGGTTTTCAAAGTAATTGCTTTCCTTTCAATGTCATTCCTATTTTCCTATTCTCAATGGAGGTCCACAAATTAGAATGCACAGAGTAAAAAATTATGATGTTTTGGGTTGTTTAATTCCCTTCGCAAACAAAGGCCATGTGACGGAAAGGACGAACAGCTTTACGATCCGAACCACGGTTCGCTACATCATCTGGACGCGGAGGACGGTCTTCTATCCAACAACGACCCAGACCCAACGTTGCTTAACTTCGCTGATTTAAGGGAAGCGGTGATACGGCATGGCCGCGATGAAGCCGTCCAGATTTGAGAAATGAGTCTCTTGATTTGAGAAAAATGTCATTCGCATTCGCGATAAAGGCGCCAAATGAGAATGGATAATAATTCCAAAACTAACCTAACCTAACCTGAACCAAAGTGAGAAACCGTGGATGAGAATGAGAATGGCATGAAATGAGAATCACATTGAATGAGGTGATACCTACTCGTATAACGTGTACACCGTGCGTACACTTATTTCGTGTACTGAATCAGTCAAGAAAAGAAGTTTAAGGAATGGTAGCATAAGATTCTAATCAACATCTTGCATATTTTTTTTTTACCTAAACAGGAAGTCACCAATCCGATGCCACCATTCATCGTGGTCATAACCATTTTCTTATTTCGTTGTGATCATCCTCATCGTCTGTGTCTGACTTCAGTGCCACTGAGTTCTTTGCTTTAATTAGGTTCATGTACTATACTCATATTAAGTTTAAAGTCTTAAAGTATTTATATAGACAGTTTTTAAACTTGTTCACGGATGTAATTGAGACGACTGCCGCCAGTAAGCTGTTCCATTTTTTTATGATCTTATAAATGAAAAAGTTCTTCGCTATATAGATATATATATATAGTGAAGAACTTATATATATAGGGTGAGTCAAAAGTCTCCATACATAGGCAAAATGGTCACTTTATTATGCAATCACTTGTAAGTCACAAAACATGCTCTATGTGGGCACCATTACACTGAATGCACATCCGGATGCGTTCCTCCCAGTCATGGCAAACGCGCGTTAATACGTCTGGTGTTATGCGTGCACACGCATCGCGAATGCGTTCCTTTAGGTGGTCCGTGTTTTGTATTTTCACCTGGTACATCATGGCCTTCAAGTGCCCCCACAAGTAAAAATCAAGGGGGGTGAGGTCTGGGGACCACGGCGGCCAATCCAGTGACCCGGAAACTGCTGATCCAGCCACTGGCGCACGCAGATACCGTAATGGGGTGGCGCCCCGTTTTGCTGGAAGTACGCTGGAAATCCCCCGTCCTCGTTCAGCAGGGACGGCATGACTGTGTCTTGCAGCATGTTTAGATACATTTCGGCATTCAGATTGGTGTCAATGAAAAAAGGGCCACTTTTCTAGCGCCTTGCGGGTTGTCATCACTCCAATAACGTACGTTTTGACGATTAACCTCTCCATAAACATAAAAGTTGGCTTCATCTGAAAACAGGATGCCAGCCGAGAACTCCGTGTCTTCGTCCACTTTTGTTCTTGTCCATTCACAGAATTCAGCCGCCTGTCCGGGTCGTCTTCGCTAAGATACTGCAACATTTGCATTTTGTATGGATGCCATGTGTGCTCTTTCATAATGCGGACGATACTCCTTTGGATGACACCGCATTCTGCAGACATCCGTCGAGTGCTTTTTTGGGGACTCTTTGCGAACGCTGCCAGCACCATGGTCGCTGTGCCTTCATCGGTGGCTATTCGTGGACGGCCACTTCTCGGTTGGTCTGCAACACTTCGTCTTCTTGAATTTCTCAATGAGTTTGGCAACGGTGTCGTGTGTGATGTGCGTGCCGGGGGCGTGTCTCCTGTTAAAATCCTCGGCAACCTCGCGACAGCCTCCTGATCCTGCCAGAAGAATGATCTCTATACGCTCTTCTTGGGACAAAGGCATCTCAGCACATCACCTGCAAAAAAATAAAAAATAAATAATCATTTATTTATCATGACCATTTTGCCTATGTATGGAGACTTTTGACTCACCCTGTATATGAAAATGGATATATAATTTCCTTAGTGAGCGGCAACAAGTCATTACAGTTATTCATTACATTACACTCTTCATAATCATGCTAACTGATATAGATGAGGAAGTTATCAGTGACAGCACAGTAACATCCTTTGCCGATGACAAAAATTAATAGAAAAATAAGAAACCCAGAGGATGTACGATCTCTACAGACAGACGTGAACAGAATCTACAATTGGTCGGAAGGCAACAATATGAAATTTAACACTGAGAAATTTCAACTATTAAGGTATGGAAGAAGGGAGGACCTAAAATCCATGCAATACTATACCCGAAAATGGACAGGAAACTCGGAGAAATTCTAAATCAAAAGACTGAGGTGTTGTAATGACTGATGACGCGAAATTTGAAACACAAAATAAGATAGTAGTAAACAGCGCAAAATTAATAACTGGGCAGATAGTGAGAACTTTTAAACGAAGCGATAAGAATGTAATGAATCCTCTATTGAAAACACTGAACATACCCAAGTTGGAATACTGCTCGGTCCTAACATCCCCATATAAAAAAGAAGAGATTAGTCAGCTCGAAGGGATTGAGAGAAGCTTCACAGCCAAGATCAATGGATGCAAATAACTAAATTACTGGGAAAGGTTACGTGAATTAAACTTATATTCACTGGAAAAAATAGAGAGATACACCATTATTTACACTTGGAAAATAATGGAGGTACTAGCCCCTAATCTTACTTTGAACCCTATTATCCCCCAAACAACAGTGGAAAGTAGAAAAGGAAGAATGTGTCGTGTTTCCAAATTAAAGGCTAGGCAGGGAACATCCTCAACCCTGAAGGAAAATAATTTTGCTGTGAGAGAACCAAGACTGTTTAACCAGCTGCCTAAGGAACTAAGGAACACAGGTGGTGTTGCAGTGGATATCTTCAAAAGAAGATTAGACACCTGGCTCGGAACAATTCCAGATGAGCCGGGCATACCTGACTACATGAGGAGAGCATACGAAACCAATTCTCACTTCACTTGGTCAATTCGAGAGGAAGGGAATCTTTGTAACTAGGGATTTTATGAAATCCCGAAAATGTTCAGGGATTTCATGTAAGGTTAAGTCGTGATATTTTCGTTAAACCTACGGGAAAATTTTTGAATGCCCGGTTAGGGCAACTGTACGCCCTTGACGATTGGTTTAGGTTGTCGTGATATTTTCGTAAATACTTTTCTATCTTTTTTATATCTTTTTCGCTACATAAACCATAATTAAATCACATTCTCCAAATGAGCTCTTACGAGTGATTTATATATGATAACAGTATATAATTATATCTTTTAATTCTTTCTTGAAGTTGCGTAAAATAAAACTTAATACAGGATGGTCCAAAAGTCCCTATCGATTTTGCTAAAATATTAGTATTTTAGGATAAAAATGTAGTACCGTAAACTGGGATAATTCGGGTCGAGTACAGGGTAATTTGGGTCAAGTCCGGGGTAATTCTGGAAGCAAGAAAAACGTGAAAAATAAACAAAAAACACCTGAAAATAGTTTGACAATAAAATGTCATAACCTTGGTGGCAATTTCGTTGTTTAAATAAAAATGATGTGACCCCAGTTACCCTTCGACACCCAAATTACCCCGTTCTACGGTAACATAATTAGATGTTTATTTATTTATGAAGCTTAGGTCTAAGATTCGACGTGCGTACCATCATTGTCTCTGTAAATCTTAAATCTGTCCACTGCATTGCGAAACACATTCTCAAGCATCTCTGGGGTTATTTTAGCGACTGCCACGACAATGCGGGTTCGCAGATCCTGCAGGTCTAACTCTTGTTTTGTAAACCTCAGACTTTATAAAGCCCCACACAAAGAAGTCTAATGGTGTTAAATCGGGAAATCGTGCTCCCCAGGGCCTGTTTCCACCACGTCCAATCCAGGAATTTGGTAAGAGCTCGTCAAGGTACACCCGAACGATGTTTGCACAGTGTCATGGAGCTCCATCTTGTTAAAAGACAACAGTGTCGAAAATGTCATCTGAACGAAGCTGGGGTTCAAGAAATCTGTTACCAATTCGATATTTTCTTGAGGTACCTAGATGTTCAGATCTTGCCTCACTATGAACAGATCCTGTTCTTTTAAATTTATTGACCAGCTCGCGAATTGCTTTGTTTGTAGGTCCTGGTTTGTGAAATCTTCTTTCGAATTTTTCTAGAATTTCTTTGCTCTTCCCTTGGATACGTAGTGTTACTACCATCACACGTTATTGTACATCCATCATCATCTATGGCCTGTAGAAAATAAAAAGAAATATTATTTCAGCAAAATAGGGACTTTTGGACCACCCTGTACTTTATTTGCCTTAGTGGGATTCTACACACTATTTTTCAGCTTTTAAGTCGTTTGTGACGAACACCCCAAAATTTTGTATTTTGGGTCTAAGTGCAAAAATTACTATATAAATGATAAAATATTTCGGACAACAAAACCATCGCAGGCCTGTGATAATTTGCCTGTTTGTGACGTTAAACCAATCGGTCTGCAATTACCTGACATTTTTACCCCTTTTATTAAATACTGGGATCACATTCTCTATTTTAAAATCTAGAGAATCAGTGCTATCCGATATAGTTTTATTAAATATTATATTTAGCGATCTTAGGATTTCATTCTATAATTCTTTTAAATGTTTAGGATAAATTAAATCTGGCACTGGCGACTTGATAATCTTAAGTTTATTTGTATAATGCAAAATCTACTCTTCAAAATCCGTTATATCACAAACTATTTGATCATCATTAAGATCAAACAACTCGTTAGCCTTTGAATAAGTGTAACAATATCTTCGAATGTAAAAACGGATGTATGATAATGGTTATCTGTTTATAATAATCGGTAGTTAGGCTTCCACTTGAATCTTTAAGAAGACCTATTGTGTCCCCTAATCGGATTTCTGTTCTTCATATTTTTATAATTTTTTTCGGATTACATTTAATAGTTGGAGCAATTAAAATCTTCTATTTTCTTTTGGCCTTTTTAACACAACAACGTATTCGTTGTATTTCTGACAAGTATCCTGTTTATACAGCTTATATACGCTGTATTTCTATTCTTTATTACGTCATTACTTTCCTTATTCCATTATTCTGGCTCTGTGCTCGTGTAATTTTGATTAACTTTTCTTCGTTCACAATTTGCGTCAGTAGTTTTTGACGTATTTATAAAGTTAGCTTATATTGTAAGTATAGTATGTACGTCTAACGACTCTTTGCACTCTGGCTAAATTAAAATATTCCTAAACTCTTCGAAATTAGTTCTTAATTAAGAAGTCTGGGTTACGTCATGGCCGGTGTCGTAATACCACTTCCTATCGATCAGCGAAGTTAAGGGCCATTGAGTTTGGGTTGCAGTTCAAGCAGGGGCTCCTCCAAGCAGGGCCGGCGAGAGCTGCCACGGGCCCCGGAGAAGGATTGGTATATGGGCCCCCCTGTTTACTCAGTATTTTATTAGGAATGTTTTTTTTGTGTACATAACGAGCAAACTGATTATATGTCCCAGTCACTATTCGAAACATACAGTATGATAATCTCTATAAAATGTACGTTCATTAATTATATTTCCTCTGTTATTTAATCAATTGCTTTATTAATATTTTTAGATTTTATCCCCCCTCTTTCCGGGGCCCCGGGGATATAACCAGGCTTCCCCGCCCTCTCGGCGACCCTGCCTCCAGGATTTGGGTGAGAAGGGTGGCTGGGGGTAGATAAAAAGTTCTATAGTACAATATATATTTGTATTAATTCTGGTATCAAAATCTGCCTCAGGGCTAGCCTACGAACCTAAAAAGTTGCGTGCTTCAAGTTATAAAACAGACGTATATTGACATTCTCAGTACATTTTTTATGGCCAAATTATTTAATGCAAGATAAAAATAAACAATGGTCCTAAAAATAGGACCAAAACTGGGCAGTATTACGAAGTTTTTTCCGTTACAAACAATTAGCATTGTCAAAAAAGCAAAATCAGTTACAATACAGAAATTTACTAAGGCAAGCGGGGTGGTTAGTCACCTCAGCCCCCCCCCCCTGGAGGAGCCCCTGAGTTGGATGGAGGACCATCCTCTGCGTCCAGATTATGTCCAGATCCTGGTTCGGATCCCACATAAAGTTGTAGGTCCCTTTCGTCACATGACCTTTGCTATTACGAAGGAGGTTAAACAACCCCATCAAAATAAGATCTTAATAAGTCTTACACTTGGGGTAATGCCATAGACAAGCACTTGCAATGGAAGGACCATTTAAATTATATCTATATCTTAAATTATATATATATATATATATATATATATATATATACTTAAATTTGTATCGGTTGAGTAGATGAAAAATCGTTATTCTCAATTTTTCATCTACTCAACCGGTCAACTCTACAGCAACCTTCCTCAATCCATCTTTCCTCCTGTCTATGGGCTACGTCGTGGCCAATGTCGTAACACCGCTTCCCGGAGATCAGCAAAGTTAAGCGACATTGGGTCTGGGTAGTAGTTGGATGGGAGACCGTCCTCCGCACCCAGATTATGTAGCGACCCCTGGTTCGAATCCCACGTAAAGCTGTAGGTCCCCTCCGTCATATGACCTTAGATGTTGCGAAGTTAAACAACTCCAATAAATATATCCTCCTGTCTATGACTTCCACCCTTTCAAACGCAGAGTGTCTAGGCATCTTGAAAACCTTGGCTCTTCCTCTTCTTCTAGGGTCGAGGGGAGGGGGGGGGGGGTTGCGGGCATTCGCCCTTGGACCCTGTTTCCTGATTAAAAAAAACAGGTTTTATTAACTTTGTGTCCAGAGATGGGCAAAATACATTAAGAAATGTATCTTAGATACAAAATACTAGACACTAGCTTATTGTGTATCAAAGATACAAGATACTTTTAAGAAACGGACAAAATACAGATACAAGATACATATGTAAGATACTTTTAAGAAACGGACAAGATACAGATACAAGATACATATGTAAGCTACTTTTCTCGATACAAGATACTTCTCTAATCAGTTTAAGATTGGGGACGAGGAAGAAAAAAAGCTTTAAAGGCGTTTAAATCATTGTAATGGGGGAAAATTTATTCAAAGCAGCGCGCTGCGCCACTTTCAGACGCTCGCTCTTTATTTTTAATTTCAGGTGCGTAGCTAGACTTCTCAATTTGGAGGGGCAAGAAAATTATCGTTGGGGGAGGAGCAATACTGAACTTGCAGTATGAATACCGTAGATGTAATAAATGTAAACTTATAATTCTTTATATTATTTATTATTAGTGTTTTATTGTGTATAATTTATTATTACATCTAGTTTTAAAAGTATCTTATTTTTACAATTATTTTATTTTTAGTTTGACAACGCAATTTCTCTATGGGTGGGGTAGGGCAAGATAGGATTCTGGGGGACAGTTCCCCCCCCCCCATGTCCCCCTTGGGTACACCACTGAATTAATTAATTATTAACTTTAGATATAAAGGTCGAGGCGGTAGAAGAACCAAGTACCTTTCTCTAGTAACGAGGTGTGTTCAAAAAGTTTCCGAACTGGTTCTGCTGCGCGCGCATCACATGACGCGCATGCGTGTCATGTGATGCATGTTGTAGTGTGATTCAATCTGTGTCCAAAGACGGTTACCGCTTGTTGATATCTTATTTTGTTCTCTCTATATTTACTGTTTTGTGAAGTAATTTTGTGTGTTTTGTCGTATTTTGTGCATTTGAATAATGGCTACTGTTGAAGAACAACGTGTGTGCATAAAATTTTGAATTAAGCTGGGCAAGACTGCTTCTGAAATCCATGCCATGCTGAACACAGTACTTGGCAATGGCGCCTTAAGTCGAACAACCACTTTTGAGTCGCACAAGCGCTTTAAGGAAGGCCGAACGTCGACGGAGGACGATGCAAGGGTGTGACGATCTTCCACTTCAAGAACTGATGACACTGTTGCTTGTGTTCGTGAAATGATTCGAGGGAACCGTAGACTGACAGTCATGGAAGTCGCAGACGAAATGGACATTTCGATAGGATCATGCCACACGATACTCAGAGAGAATTTGGGGATGCGTCGTGTGTCAGCCAAATTTGTGCCACGACTCTTGATTGCCGAGCAGAAAGAGCAACGTGTTGTTGTATCTCAAGACCTCCTTCAACGTGCCAATCTTTATGACGTTGAAACAAAACAGCAGTCATCGCAATGAAAGTGCGCGACAGTAGCCATTATTCAAATGCACAAAATGACTTCACAAAACAGCAAACATCAAGAGAACAAAATACGATATCAACAAGCAGTAACCGTCTTTGGACACAGACTGAGTCAACTACAACATGCATCACATGGCGCGCATGCGCGTCATGTGATGCGCGAGCAGCATAACCAGTTCGGGAACTTTTTGAACACACCTCGTATTTAGAGTGAAATATGTACGCAGAAATCCGGATATTTCCGGTAATCCTGCCTAAGCCTGTAGTACATCACAATAATTGCTCTCGTGTAATGGTTCACGCCTCGATATTAGCTATTGGCACTCCCATTAGTTCGACAATGTTCAATTTTTATTTAAAAATTCACGACAGCGGGGATTGAGATTCCTGAAATGTAGCTCGTATCAAAGATACCATTTTACGCTAAAAGATAACAGATAAATTTGTATCAAAGATACAAGATACAAGATATAAGATACTTTTATAATTTTTTCAGGATATAGATACACGATACAATTTGTATCTAAGATACAATATCATCGATACTGCTCATCTCTGTATTATACTCTTGTTCTTCCTTACTTGGAAGTGGAAATTCGACTGACCGTCAGGGGCGTGTCCAGGATTTTTCGAAAAGGGGGAGGCTCGAGGATGTGTCAGCAATCCTGATCACAAATTGAGTTAATACACTATTAACACTTTAACACAGTTATTATTATGACTACAGAAAACCATGAAAAGATTTTACTATTACATCATAGTGTATGGGTTAAGGTTCATACTGAAACTCATTTGTATAAATCAGTATATACAGTACTAGCGGAGCGACCCGGCGTTGCCGGGGTGGATGTTGAACGCTAAATATGCCCGGTTAGGTAAACTGAATGCCCGATTAGGTTAATTAAATGCCCGATTAGGTTAATTAAATGCCCGATTAGGTTAATTAAATGCCCGATTAGGTTGATTGTACGCCCTTGACGATTGGTTAGGTTAAGTCGCGATATTTTCGTTAAAGCTAACGAAAATATCACGACTTAACCTAACCAATCATCAAGGGCGTACAGATGACCTAACCTGGCATTCAATGAACGTAACCGGATATTCAATAATTTTACCATACGTTTCTATATATATATATATATATATATATATATAATTTTATATATACGTAATGATCTTGATGACGTCATTTAATTTTTTAAATTAATTATTTAATTTATTAATACCCAGGTGCACAACCTCGGGACCTAATCAATATGTGTGTGAAGTTTCATGTTTGTAACTGCGTCCTTTTATTATTATAGATTATTATTATTACGGGCGGCAATGTGAAGCTCAAGATTTTCATGATTGCGTTCTTTTCTATAGTTTTATTGATCAAATAATTGAACCGACAGTAATTGGGGGTTCAATTATTTGGTCAGTAAAACTATAGTCATGAAAATCTTAAGATTCAGAAATCTTGACACAATGTGAAGCTCAAAATTTTCACGGCTGCGTTCTTTTCTGTAGTTGTTATTGTTGTTGTTGGTTAGCCGATCAGCCCACCCTGATCGAGCAAGCCGGCGGCACGCAGGTAACTGATCGCCCTCTCCGGAGTGGACCAGAGGTTCAGCGCACTAGTGATGTTGTGTTGTTGTTCGTTGTTGTGCTAGAGCGGTACAGTCTGTCATAAGTGTTCAATTGTTTGTGGTGTGTCCTGGCACAGGTGGCAGGTATCGTCTGTGGAGTTGTCTAGTCTGTGTTTATATGTCTAAGTTGAGGTGATGTCCACATCGGAATCGTGCTAAGTTAACTCGATCCGATCTGCTCAGGCTGGTCTCGGACCTGTCAATGGGTGGTGGCTTCGCACCTAGGACCGCATTCGGACCGAGTCGTGTCAGTGCTTTGTGGGTTAGGTGTGTGTGTATGTGTTTTCTGTACTGTGTGATGTCTGTGGGGCGTGGTATGGAATGGAGTATTTGGTTATAATGTCTCTCTGGTGTTACCTTAATGGTGCGAGGTGTCGGTGCATGATTGTACATGTAGTGACAAGGGTGTTGTGGGTTAGTTGTCGCTGCTGCCATGAATTGTGTTCCCCTCATGTCTAAATGTTCCCTAACTTTCAGTATTTTTGTTTCTGTGCGCAGGTGTTCTATTGGTGTTGTTTGAGTGCATCCTGTAATGATACGAAGTGCGTTGTTTTGTATTGTCTGTAAGGTGTTTATGTGTGTGTTTGAGATAATGGGTGCACAGCATGGGCTAGCATAGTCCATAACTGAGCGAATATATTGTTTGTATATGAGTGATGTTGTTTCCTGCTGGTGTCCAAAGTTTGTGCCTGTAAGTGCCCTAAGCGTGCAAAGTCTTGACGTACATTTGTTTTTAATGTCCTGAATGTGGTTTGCAAAAAATAATGATGTGTTGTATGTGACCAAGTATTTTGGTCCTGTGAGTGTGTGAAATGTTGGCGTTTAGTGTAAGCTGTGGAGTTATCTGGTGTTCTTTTGTATTGCTTGTAAGCAAGGTGATGGTTGATTTTGTGGGCGCTACTTTGAGTCTAATGTGTGTGAGCCAGTCTTGTATACTGTTTATGTATGTTTGTAGGTTATTTGTAGCGGTGTCGATGTTGTTGTGGGTGGATGTTAGAGTGATGGTATCTGCATATGATGATAAGGTAAGCTTGTATCTATGGGTGTTGGGATGTCATGCATGTATAGTTGAAGAGTGGGTTGAGAGAACAGAGCCTTGGGGACCCGTTCGGAAAAAGCTTGTTTTTGGATGACTTGCCATTAAATGTGACATGTATCTTCCTGAAAGATAGTTGCTCAGCCACCTTTTGGTGTTATTGTGCATGTCTGTGTTGAGTATTTTGTTTATGAGAGGGAAGCGTTGGATAGCATCAAATGCTTTGCTAATGTCTATTGTTGCTAGTAGTGTACGTTGAGCTGGTCGTCTGGAGTTGATGCCATCCATGATGTGCTGCGTGAGATTAGTGAGTAATGTCGTGGTTGAGTGGTGAGGTCTGAATCCATGTTGAGTAGCCGATAGTGGTATGTGTGGGTTGGTGATTTGTAAGATTAGTCTTTCTGTTAATTTGGAAGGTGTGCATAGTAAAGTAATGAGTCTATAGGAAGCTGGTTCTGTTGGATTTTTGTTTGGTTTGAGTAGTGTAATAATTTTACCTTGTTTCCATATGTCAGGAATAATACAGTGTTGGTATGAATATGTGCTGATGTTTGTGAGAGCTAGTATTCCCTGTAGGCCCAAGTGTTTAAGGTGTATGTTAAATATGTTGTCTGGTCCAGTAGCCTTCGAATTCTTAATGTTTTTGATGATCTTGGTGGTCTGGTCTGTATTGAAGGGTGTTAATGGTCGTGTCGAGTCTGTAGGTTTTCTTGTGTTTGGCTTTTTGTTTGTCTGCGTGTTTCTGGTTGTTGTCTGTGTTTAAGTGGCTTATCTTTGCATCGTGATTAACCAGAATGTTAGCTTGTTGTGTATATGTTGGGATATTATTTTGGCTGTGACAGATAGCCGCGTGTGAGGTGTGAATGCCGCTGTTAGAGTGGGTAATGCTGTTTATAATCTTGTATAGCCTGGATGTATCTGTGGAGTGGTTTAGTGTTGTTATGAATTCCCTAAATGTTTCTGTTTGTTTTTCTTTGAGTTTGTTGTTTATTTCTATGTTGAGCTGTTGTATCTGCTGTTTTATGGCTTCTGTGTGTGGTGTTTGTGTGTTATGTTTGAGGTTGTTACGTTGTCTTATGAGGTGGGCTATTTCTCTAGTGTAATTTGGGTTGTATTTCCTAATGTTGCCCTTGGGTATGTATTTGTTTGCATTATTGATGATCTGATTAAATGTCTTGAGTGTTGTATTGATGTTTATGATGGGTGTGCTGTTTAATGTGGTGAATTGTTCCTCAGTCTGTATTTTGAACTGTTCCCAATCAGCTTTCTTGTAATTTCTGTAAGTGTGCCTAAGGCTGTTGGGGCAGAGTGTAGAACGTGTTGTAATGATGCTGGGCAGGTGGTCTGATGACAGTTGTTTTTCTGTTCTCCAGTGTGTGTGTGTGTGTTGCTAGTGAGGGGGAACAGAACGTTATGTCTGGGGAGGAGTTTGAGTATCCTGCTTGATGTGGTATGTGTGTATGTTCTTCTGTATTGTTAAGAATGAAGAGGCTGTTTAGTTGCGTGGCTATGTTGGCGCCTCTGGTGTTGCTTTGGTTGTGCAGGTACCAACTAGTGTCTTTAGCGTTGAAGTCTCCTCCTAAGATGACATTAGTGAGAGAGGCCAGATTGTGTAACTGTGGATTGTAATTGGCTGGCACTTGAGGTGAACTATTTGGTGGGATGTAAATGTTGATTTGTGTGGTGGTGTGTTCTGCGCGTGTTTTAATATTAACTGCCTGTATTTTTATCGTGTTATCTGCTTGGATTGTGTCTGTAATGTTTTGGATGGCATCAGTGTAGCTAATGCTTTTACGTATGTAAGTGATGAGTCCACCCCGTGACCCCAGTACGATCTTGACGGATCGCCGTGAAGTCAGGAATGGTGGGTGTTTTGTGTGTGCGTTTTAGTTTTGTTTCTCGTATAAGTGCTATGTGAATGTTTTGTTTGTGTACGAATTCCCTAAGCTGCATGATTTTGTTTGTGAGGCCATCTACGTTGTACTGTAATATGTTAATATTATACTTCTGTATGTGTCTCATGGTGCTATTGTGTCGGTCTTTGTGTATGGTGACATGTGTAAGTTGTAGTGGGGCCTGGATTAGTCTTAATGACGCCGGAGCGTAAGAGTAATCGCGGTGCTGGGGCCTTCGGGCCCAGCAATTTGAATTATTTAATTTAGTAACACCCAGGTGCACAACCTGAGGACCTAATCAATATATGTGTGAAGTTTCATGTTTGTAGCTGCTTCCATTTTGGAGTTATGGCTGGAACACACACACACTCCTTTTATTATTATAGATAGATATACATAAAATATAGCATACAATACCGATATATTACAATGAAACAAAACAAGTGCAATGAACGTAAAACAGGCCATGCTACACTAAATAAAAAAATAGGGCTACAAAAATGTGGATATCACACACTAAACTGAAAAATCAATTCATAATATTGAAGGAAAAAAGTCCAGTATTGGATAAGGAAGAAAGGGAAGGTGTCGAATGTCGAGGTATCGAGTGTATCAGCCCTGAGCAGGGGGGTTCGACCCCCGAAACCCTCCTGTGGACACGCGCCTGAGTATACACACACACACACACACACAATGCTCGAATTGATGGGGGGGGTGGAGGAGGTATGGCATCCCCCTTGTTATCTAAATAAAATACGCTTTAACAACAACCTGAAAATGATGGGAAAAAATTTCTGAGAAAATATGAGAAAGGATTACATGAATCGATCATGTCCATTTTATTTAAAATAAATTATGTTCTATGTGGAGTTCTACAAGGAGATGTCAAACTTTAAAACTGTAGAGTGTACTGGCCAAAAAATATATATACTCTATAAATAGAAAATACATTATTATTATCATTATTATTACCTTGTAAGCTTTATAAGTTGATATGGTATATATTCAATGTTTATTCTGGACCCCCGCTACCCTACTCACCCTCACAACCTTGTTAAAATTTTAAAATTCAACCAATATATATATATATAGTGGGGAATAAGAGGACGAGGAGATGGTACATGTTTATTAATAGACGTTTCAGAAAAATTCAATTTCCCTCATCAGCGCTAAATAATTAAAACAAATTTTAAAAAGTGAACAAATATGATTAATAAGAAATTTTACAATATATTTATTGTCATACGATGACAATTTGAAATTAAAAGGTATATGAGGTGTAGAAAGATAAGACAAGGTTAACATATACAAAGGTCAAAAGGTGAACGAATATTGAAAACAAATCTTACCGGGTTATTGTAGGTGTGGTAAGCTGACTTACGATATAAAGGATGGAAGTGGTTGAGTGTTGAAGTATCCATATTAGAATTGTTCGAAAGCCGAAGAGTGATGGCAGATTTCTTTTGCAGTGGTGAGTCAGAAGAATTTATATAGCTATGTTTAAGTTGAAAGCGGAACTATAGTCGTTGAGGGTTGGTTTCATGCTAAGGATATGTAGGAATTCGAAGATACGGTGGTCGGTTGGTTGGTATGTTGTTGATAATTTTGAAATTGGTGGGAAGTAGTGGGTGGTTGTGGAGATGGCATTGATCCCTTATTATGATTTGGATGGTTTATTAAAAGGTTGTGATGTTCTAGTAGAAATTCCGCGATATTCGTCCACTCCTGTTTGATATTGGCGAATGGTGCTGCCAACATAATTTACTTTTCAGCGAATACAGTTTAAACAGTAAATAGGGAACGAAACAAGGGGCTCTGTTTTTTCTTTATGGTTAAGATATGATTTAATGGTGTTGTTGTTGTTACATACTGTTCTTCTTGAACATCACAACCTTTAAATAAACCATCTAAATCAGCAATAAGGGATCATCGACATCTCCTCAACCACCCACTGCTTCCCACCAATTTCAAAATTATCAACTCAGCATACCAACCAACCAACCTCCGCATCCTCGATTCTCTATATGTCCTTAGTATGAAACCAACTCTCAACGACTATAGTTCCGCTTTCAACTTAAACATAGCTGTAATAATGTGGGGGTGTTAGACCCCGTTAGGTATTAGGTTATCAAATACAGGGCTATTCAAAGTGATTCATCCGATTTCAACTGAGAATACTTCCGTACCTATCAACCGTGCATCAACTGGGCATACACCACATGAAAGAGGAAATCTCCGAGTTTTACAAGATCACCGCGAGAGGGCTCCAAAGTCACGCCGTGGCCTAGCCTAGCAACAAACAGTCAGTGTGAAAATGGCGTCCGCACAGCATAAGGCGTTTTGTGTGTTGCAGTTTTCGAGCTGTAAATCGGTAGTCACAGTGCCGATACCTGCCGATACCACCGACGGATGCTCTGAGCACCCGGTGGATCTGTTCTGTAACGTCGACGAAACTCACGCTGCACTGTGACTACCGATTTACAGCTCGAAAACTGCAACACACAAAACGCCTTCTGCTGCGCGGGCGCCATTTTCACACTGACTGTTTGTTGCTAGGCTAGGCCACGGCGTGACTTTGGAGCCCTCTCACGGTGATCTTGTAAAACTTGAAGATTTCCTCTTTCATGTGGTGTATGCCCAGTTGATGCACGGTTGATAGGTACGAAAGTATTCTCTGTTGAAATCGGATGAATCATTTTGAATAGCCCTGTAGATATAAAAGGTACTTACGGGTGCTTTGATCTAGATCTTCTTTAGGGCCAACCATTTGTGCCTGCGTCCCAACCTCGACCAACATATTTCCTATTCTACTAATTTAGAAGCTATAGACATTACCCCTAACTGATATAATCATTAGATAACTTAAACTCCTTTCACATTAGTCACTTTCGAAGAATCACCAAATTAAACTTAGAATCAACGATTGCTGCAGATAGAAAAATACTAGGGCAGGCGTCGGCAACCCCTGGCACGCTTGCCAAACTTGGCACGCGAGGCATCTATCCTTGGCACGCGAAAAGATTTAATTTTTGTTTATAATTTTAAGATTAAAAAAGAGAGGAAAAATACTACTCAAGACCATAAAATTTTTTTTTTAAATGGAATTGGCACGCAACACCAAAAAGGTTGCCGACGCCTGTACTATGGGCACTCAATATATTTTACCCCACCTTTTTTCCTTAGCTAAATAATAGGCCATGGGGCTGAAATGTCTTTTGGGCCGTAAGTTTGAATTTTCTGCGCTTCACATAATCGGATTTTTCCAGTTTGAACCTCCCCTCCTTGTATAAAACCGCTTTTAAACGCCCTTGTATAAAACCGATGGTTAACGCAGTTTCGAAAATGGCGTCTGACAGTGATGTACGTCGTAAACAGAGAGCCGTTATCGAGTTCTTAACCACAGAAAAGGAAACAGTTGGAAATATTCACAAACGTCTACAAAACGTTTACGGAGATGCTGTTGTTGATCGAAGCACAGTTGGACACTGGTCTAAACGTGTGAGATCATCGGAGAGAGGGAGAGCCAGCCTCGATGATGAGCCACGCAGCGGTCGCCCGGCATCGGCTGACACATCTCGCACTGCAACGTGCTAACAGCATCATTCGATCAAATCGGCGCGTCACATACAAGGAGCTATCACTGGAGCTAGGAATTAGTGAAGGAAGTGTGAATACGATAATTCAGTATCTGGAATACTCAAAAGTGTGTTCAAGTTCAAAATGGCTCCATCTGCAGGAAAGGTTATGGCCACCATCTTCTGGGACATGAAAGGGGTGAATCTGGCGGACATTATGAAGAAAGGACAAACAATGAACTCAGAGGCATATATTGCTACCCTACAGAGACGTATAAAGCGAGTTCGACACGAGAGAAAACTGGAAGACGTCCTTCTTTTGCACGATAACGCAAGACCACACGACAGTTTGCAAACAAGAGAAGCCATCACAAAAATGCACTTGACTGCGTTATCCCACCCTCCATACAGCCCGGATCTGGCACCTTCAGACTTCCATTTATTTGGGCCAATGAAGGATGCTATTCGTGAAAGAAAGTTTCAGAGTGACGATGAGGTTGTTGAGGATGTTAAGAGGTGGCTCCAGTGGAACCCAGTGGACTTTTACCAGGAAGGAATAAAGGCTCTCGTTTCGAGGTGGAGGAAAGCCGTAGAAAAGGATGGAGACTATGTGGAAAAATAAAAACTTGTAAAAAAGGTATGTAACTACTTGTGTACCAAATTTCTGGAACTTACCAGGAAACTTGGAAAGAAAAAAAAAAAAGTGGGGCAAAATATATTGAGTGGCCCTAGTACATGCTGTTCAGGTCAGCCCAATAGCCGAACAGATGCGTCCCACTGTTTATCTTTTTGTGTTGCCTTTAGTGACTTTTAGACTATACACTATATATATTCACACACGTCACCTTCCATTCTTCTGACTCACCATTGGCTTTCGAACAATTCTAATTTGGATACTTCAACACTCAGCCACTCCCATCCTTTATATCATACAGTCAGCTTACCACACCTACAATAACCCGGTAAGATTTGTTTTCGATATTCGTTCACCTTTTAACCTTTGTATATGTTAATCGTTGTCTTACCGTTCTACACTTTATATACCTTTTAATTTTAAATTATCAACATCATATCACAAAATAAAATATTGTATAAAAATTTTTATTCATCGTATTTGTTCACTTTTTACATAAGTTTTAATTTTTTAGCACTGATGATGGAAATTGAATTTTTCCGAAACGTCTGTTAATAAAACATGTACTATCTCCTCGTCCTCTTATTCCTCACTAAGTTGCGGTTCCCCAAGAACAAACCCTTCAATGAAGTATATATATATATATATATATATATATATATATATATATACCTTTATTATTTAAAATCGAACACAGGATATTTATCTGATACTGATTTTGATGATCATTCAAGTGCCTATATTAAAGTATTAAGATTATTAAAGATCAAAGATGTAATTAAATTTGCATAGTTTATTTTCATTTAGAAATGTATGAACAAAATTATTAACTTTAGTGGATAAACAAATATTTTGTAACTCGTCAAGAAATTCGCTCACACCAGACTGGAAGTAGAACTAGGCATATTCTCAACTTAGATTGTGTTCATTCCCAAAATGGGAAATATGGAATGAATTAAGCCCTGCTATTAAAGATATTATTAATGTTGCTGCGTTTAAAAACGAATTGAAGTTTCTCTTAATAAAACAGTGATAATAAATCTTCGTATTACTGTAATTTAGGACTAAATGTAGTGCGTACTGTATTAGGTCGCCGGGTAGCTTAGTGGTTACAGTCGCGGACTCTGAGCAGTGATTCTCTGGTTCGCTCCCGCCTGCTGGCTCTTGAGTTAAGTTGTCCGCTTACCCTGTCATTGTTGAGATAAAGGTGACCCTTGGGGATATGAGTTTTCTGGCTGTTACATACTGTATTACTTGTCTTATTTCTCTTGCTGAACCCATTCATTCTTTATACTGTATTATATCATGTCTGTAATAATGACTTTTAAGATTTTATACATACTGTATTACAGAATTAATTTCTCATATTCAACTATAAATTCATTTGTGTATTCTTAAGATATTCGTGTACTGTATATTACATCTGTAGGGTTGGGTGAGCCTGAGGCGAGACTCCCACCTCAAGCAAAACAGCTCGTAATTCTGAACTGGATTGTTGTATTTGGACATAAACACGTACAGGGACGTCATTTCAAATTGGCTTGAGGTGGGGGGGCAGTGAGAGGCCCCTCGCATGTCAAAATTTATTAAGTGCTACTCACAATGTACTTTATAATCAAATTAATATAAACAAGAATGCTTAAATGGTATCAGCTAGACTGGTTATTTACAGTTAACTATCAAATTATTAAGTTAAGTAATAAATCATGAAATTTATATCACCTAATGTAGTAGAGGATATCTTCTAGACTTCATTTTTGCAAAATCATCAACCAAAACATCAAAATTTAAACTGTAAGCAGTTCATTATATTGGTAATCCACAAAATATTAGGTGCCTTTTTTTTAAGAAACTATCATTCGGAGGGCCTTGGAGGACCCCTGGGGAGTGGGGGGCGACAGCCCCTCACTGCCCCTCCAAAATGACGCCTCTGAACACACAAGCCTAGCTGCGGCATTGCTTTATCTACAAGCATAATAATTGTCGCAATGAGTTGATTACTCTAATTCGACATTTTAAAAAAATAGCTTATGTGGGCGTTTTACCTCACAGCTGGGGCAAAACGCCCTTTCCTTGAGGCAATATGCCCATGGCTGTGCATTTAGCTCCATTTACATTCTGAGGACACGTGTCTATTGCATTTATATTAGACTAAATGTAGGACAACATTTAATATAAATTTAGACTACATGAGACAAAATACTGCGCTGAAAGTCAAATAATTTTGTTCACTGTACAGTATTAATTTTTTGTTTTATTCAAGCAACTAAACAAATTCAAAGCACTACTATTTGCATTCTTTATCGGCCTAGGCACCCAATAAAACAAAATATTTAATCAATTAAGTCAGACAAAGCCTAATCAATTCTCGCAAGTGGAAGCAACATCCGAGTAACAGTTGTTAGGGCAGATAAAATAAAGCGAATCTGTTGTGCGTGCTTTGTGCCTACTTCTTGCACCGTAGGCATTGCAGTATTTCCCGAGACCTGGAATTGTTGAATAGTTACTCCACACATTAAACAAGGCCATTCTTCATCCTCGTCCCTACTTTCTGGACATGATCGACTGGTACATGATTTTTATCACTGCCCGCCCTTTGTCCTATGCCTTCGTTGTAGCCTCGCAGTCCTCGTATAGCTTCTAACCATTTTGGGCAGGTACTGCACTGAAAAAGCAATAAAGAATGTTTATGTAAAAACATTATTCTTTTATTTTTTAATATAAGCTTATAATATGTCAGCTGAATGATTTATATATGGATGATTTACCAGTTATTCAGACCATTGTTAACTGTTTTCTGTCATGGCATCAAGTTGCGTAGTATTATTGTCTATTAAACAGTAATACCTCTATTAACGAATCGGGAACGAAGCTTCTTTAAACGAAATCTGTCCTGGAGACCTTTTTCGTATAAAAAAAATAAATAAAAAAAATCATACAGCTGTTCAAAAAAATATGAGCATAATACACGCAGTCAGGTCCTTATAAACGCAATGGGAGCAATGTTTTAGTTACATTTCTCATCAGCCAATCAGCGAAGAGCTTCGCTAGTCTCCTTCTCTCGCCGCCCGCCATTGTTTGACCACTTCGTGTTGGTGAATTATATTTGTTGTTTAATTATGTATAATTATTACAGTGTATAAAAGCCTCCGTAATATCTGGCAAAAGGCCTTCTCGTGGAAGTGATCATAATGTCTCAAAGTGCGAAGAAAATCTATATCTTTGGATGTAAAAAATCTAAAAAGTGTTACAGTATTTAATTTTTTTGGTATTATTCTACTATTACACCCGTCTAACGTCCAGCAATTATTATATGTTCATTAAGTAGATTTTTTAATTCTAAGACACTTTCCTTCTATAGCGTTTCCGTCGCAAATGCTTCGTTTTCGAGATATAAACATTTTTTTGGTGTGTATCTAGTGTGTGTTCGTACGTTCGTTTGTGTGTTCGTTACATGTCTGCCCAATCACTGCGCTCCATCCATTTCGAATTTGAATTACTTTCGTACCGAAATGGAACACTCATTCCACTCATTCAGAAGTACATTAGGCCTGGCTCTGTGATTTATAGTGATTCCTGGGCTGCCTACAAGACTATAAGTGATTTAGGTTAGGTTAGGTTAGGTCAATTTTGAAGGTGAAATTTTTTTCCTATGGTTTTTGATGTTTTTAAACGAATCTGACCTTCAAAACCGTCGGAAATGACTCGTTTTCGATTGCCGGCTGGGGGGAGGGGGGTATCTAAAAAACGAGTCATTTCCGACGGTTTTGAAGGTCAGATTCGTTCAAAACACATCAAAAACCATAGGAAAAACATAAATTTCACCTCGAAAGGGAGACGGGTGTAATACTGTACATTTACCATTTTTTTAATTTATTAATCATATTATTTCTTTTTCAGCTTATTTTAATTTATATTCCTCTTTCACAAATGCATATTAGCTAGATTTAGTTGTTAATCTAATGAAATGTAGCAATGTATACCTCTTATTATGAAGTATTGGAACCTATCCCTATATACCCAGTGATGGGCAGTATCTAGATACATGTATCGCTGATACGTGTCGATCGATACTTTTGTATCGGTATCGCTTTAGCTACTTGACAAAAGTATCGATTTATCGGTATCGCTAAGGTCAATTTTCTTAAATGTATCGAAAAAAATCGATACTTCGATACATTAATAAGAATTTTTAAATATTTAAATAATGTTATAATATGACACTACTGAGTTATATTTATGAATATACATAAATAATAATATTATTAATATTTATTAATGACAGTACTACTCTACTGGTCACGTCACACAGTATGGCGCAACGTTTAAACACGTTTGTACTTGTGTTATTGAGATTAATTAACCATAATATAGAAACGCTCATATAATGAGCTTGATTTTCTCCAGGAATACCTAACCGTACTACAACCCATTGCAACAGCACTTGATAGGTTGCAGTCCGACAAAGAATGTTTTTACAGTTGCCTGCTTCCGACATTGTTAGCTGTAGAGAAGAAGCTAGAGCGTTTGAATTCGGAGGCATTGCGTCATTGTCAGCCACTTCTCAATGCAGTCACAGTAGGGTTCACTAAGCGGTTTGAAAAGTTTCTGTGCCTTGATGCGTCGCACGAGTGTAAAGCAGCAATACTGGCATCGTCATCAAATCCTCTGTTCAAGTTAAAGTGGATGACAATAAAAGGCAAATTTAATACTAAGAGTCAAAAACAGGGTTCAAGAAATGTTGGTTAATGCTGTTAAGAGCCTCAGCGAGCAGACCCCCCAGCAACAACTAAGTGATGCTGCATCTGACGGAGTGCAGATGATTTCTTCTGTTATGAGTCTGCTTCCACTAATGTGTCTGCAACCCAAGATTCCACTGAGATGGAAGTTTTACAGTATCTGGGTGACGGAAGTCATTCTCTCCAATCTTTGAGGCAGTACCCAGGAATTCTACGGGTCTTCCTGAAGTATAACACACCACTACCATCCTCTGCTCCTGTAGAACGGTTGTTTAGTTTGGCTGGTCACATTCATGCTCCAAAAAGGAATAGACTGTCTGACCAGATGTTTAGCCATCACTGTTAATATACCCTATGTCAAAGCTACCTGTGGTAACGAATTTTCTGACAACGAAGTGTTTCGTTGGAATGCATCTACTTCGTTAATAGAGGTATTACTGTACTATTAAAATTTGCCTTACAACAGCAAAAACAACTGCAAGGTTAGAAAGGTAAAAACAACTGCAGAGAAAAACATCACGGGAGTAAAACGCCCATCTAGGCGTTTTGCCCCACCCCTCAGGTGGGCGTATTACCTCAGGCAGCTATTTGCAATATTTGAAGCAAAAATTCCAAGACTCCATGGCTTATCGCTCACTAACTACTATAATGTTAGAGATAACTAGCATTACTATTGACATAGTGTGGCTGCAAAACTTGATCTTAAATTTATCGACATTTATAATGTTGTGACGTAAAATATGAAACCGTTTAAGAAATACAGTACTCATATTTGCTCAAATAACTAGGTCGCGGACCTGCACTTATTATTATAGGTTTGTTTTTGGTGCGTTCAACCACTTCAGGTCATTTACACTTGCAAAGAAGACCTGCACTTGTAAGTATATGACGCATCGGCCTCTCGTCAACATTTCCGGTCACGAGTTGCCATATTGCAAATTTTCAGCATAAGCTTTTCGCCCGACCCTACCCTATATTATATTTATACGCTGTATATCATACTGTATATTACTCAAAACGTTTTATTACAAGGGTAGTTATGATTATCTCTTAATTAATCTGAAACCCCAATACAGTCTAAAGCTTTTAAAATGAGCATCAACAGTTCATTTAATAAGTGTATGTTGTACGTTAAACTTATGCTAATGCTATAATAACTATAGGCTAATACCTTTTGATTTTTAGGGACACCAGATTTTGGTGATCTGCCCATTTCACCCATCGGACCACTCAGGCTGAGTCTTACAGCCAGGTTAGGTAGGGTGACCAGGTGTACTGCATTTGGCAGGGTAGTCCTCCCTTTTGTGAGTTTGGACTGCAATTTTGCAAGCTTTTACAGACAAGAGATATTACATTTACATATTTTTATAAAAAAACATATTCTTGTTCAAAGTTCCACGATATTCTGGACAAAAATGATAATTTATTGAAGAAAATTCACAGTAATAAAAAGTACACATTTTAAAAATAAATTAATTTAATTATTTATGATTCTTTAAAAATATAAATAAATTTAGTTTATTAGTTCCATAAAGTTTATGAATTAAAACAAAATTTTGTTGTCCTGCTTTTTTACTTCTTGGACCTGGTCACCCTAACGTTAGGTTACAGTAGGTTAGGTGGGCGTTTTAGGTTGGTTAGTTATTTCCCACGTGACGAGCTTTCAGCCAGTCAGGATCTTTGTAACAAATTTTGACTTTTTCAAAAAACTAGTGTCCCCTAAACTTAATATTTACCCAACTGTAATATCGTAAACATTTATTTTTATCAATACAGACAGACGATGTTGACTGACGACCGCGTAAAAAATGAATGGACGTAATTTGTAAACATACGAGTAGCTAGTAAATATACGAGTAAGCACAGAGTTGATGTAAATGCGACACGATAGTTAACGAGAAACAGAGAGGTATCGAAGTTGTTTGTGAAGTGTGTAAATGAAGATGTTAGTCTCGCCTGATGTACCAGTACTACTGGAGTTATTCTCTCCTGTCACGAAAAGTAACAAAGTAACACCGGATTCCAGGATTGGGGTGTTACCCAATTCCCGCCGATGATCCTTGTGTGTATGTGTGTGTGCAATTAACTTCAGTGTCTCCGGTTCCAAGTTCAAGCATCGTGCTCACCCCATAGAGCAGTGGTTCCCAACCTCGGGTCGCGACCCAAATCAGTGTCGCGGGGATCCTCGAGTAGGGTCGCGAAGGGTCACTATATTCACTATTTCTTAATTCAGTTTATATTTATATACATATTTAAATTTAATCATAAGCCTGAGGGTCGAGAGGTCCGGTTGGTGGCCAATTTAGGGTTGCAGCAAAAAAGGCTGGGAACCATTGCCATAGAGAATGAGAAATGGGTTCTTAGATAATGTATGTATGAAAATGATTTTTAAGATTTTTGAAGAAACCGATAATTGCTATGCATAGTTGAAACTTCATAATATATCTAACAAATAACAAACATTTCTGCAATTTCTTTTCTTCATTATAACGTTAAATCATCATCATCATGAGTCATCACTAACCGCTTCTCAATTAACATATTCACAGTTCTAAAAAACGCGCAATTTTGTCAGTAGTGTGGAGATCACGTGATTATTTGAATTTAAAAATAATTGAAAAATTATTTAATTGGCCTTGGGTTTGAAGGTATCATCGTGTTAAGGTTAGGAAGGTTCAAAGGGATTTACAATTTAGTCAAAGTTAAGTTACATCAAATTAGGATGGTTTAAAATGCAGTTAAGTCTGATTCATATTATTGTTAGTTTTCATGTATCGTTGATTTGGGAGTTTTAGTAGAAACTGAAACTTTTATATTGCAAATCATCATCTTTTGGCAACGCATTTAAATTTTAGTTCAAATTTTGCTTGAAAGGTCTGATTGAGTGTTTAACTTCAGGTTATAAGTAGAGTTTAAAAAGTTACTTTTTAAAAGTAACTCGTTACAGGTATTTGACTATAAAAGTAAGTTAAATTAAACATTACTGGGATCACCTGAAGATCAGGGCCCCCAGCCTTCGTTAGTTAGCCTTATAAGGCTAACTAACGAAAATATCACGACTTAACCTAACCAATCGTCAAGGGCGTACAGTTGGCCTAACGATTGGTTAGGTTAAGTCGTGATATTTTCGTTAGTTAGCCTTATAAGGCTCACTAAAGAAGGCTGGGCGCCCTGATCTTCAGGTGATCCCGTTATTGTACTGAGAATTGTTACTCATTGAAGTTAGTTACAAATAAAAATTAACGGAGTTACTTTCAAATTACTTCAAGGTTTCTTACTTTTGAAGGGTTTGGGGTTTTCACCTTGCATCAACAACGTATCAACTTGCACCCTCGCACGACGCAACAACCTACGTTTCTACGGCGTCCAAAAGTGATGCTACAAGAGACCTAAATATTGGCTCTTAACGTAAATGACAATTTTCACTAACTTTACACTCGTGAGATGGATATATACTATATATGTTACGACCAATTTGTGAAATAGCCCATTTCATGAACTGATCAAGACTAGTGCCCATTACATGAAATGAGCAGGAAAGTTGTCCATTTCATGAAATGGTTACTCAGACTGTCCACTTCATGAAAGGAGCAATAAAAAGCTTGCTCGGTTCATGAAATGGTCAAGAATTATGAATGAATTATAAAATTTCGTTTACACTTTATTATGAATGAAAAGTAAAATTTACACTCTAACGATTATAGATTATACGTGAATAATAAAATTTATAAATTGACTGAAATTCAGGCAATGTGTCAAATTGTGATACACACAAAACTTAACCTAACCTCACCTTGTTAGGGAAATTGGGAAATACCAGTGGGCATGCCAGAAATGTTAGGTTAGGTTTTGTGTGTATCACAATTTGACACTGCCTAAAATTTCGGTCAATTTACAAATTGTCTGATTTTAGACAATGACTGTAACACAGAGCATTTTTTAACCTAGTGAGTGGGCGACATGAATGTCACCCAGTGAAGAAAATTTGTCGCCCAGTAAATGAAATTTTAGGGAACTGGGCGACAAGGAATTTTCAAAATTTGTAAAAATAGAATTGTCTTGGGAGTTGTCTTGGAAGCCATATAAATACATATAATACACGCACATATGCCACAATTAGAACTGTTTATCCTAAATGTAACTATGAAATTTACATTGAATATTTATATATAGATAATGCTAGTGTTATTTCAGACCACACGGGGATGGTGGCCTGATTAGGGAATATCCGGATCCATAGTATCCTTAATCCAGGGGTGTGCTGGGACCGGTTCGGTCCGGTTCGCCCGAACCGGTTGTTAAATTTTGATTGGATCACCGAACCGTTTGTTTGTTTTTAACATATTTGACAGTCGGTAGAAGTTTATTTATATCTAAATTTTTTTTTAATTTTTTCAGGATTTTATAGAAAAATATAGGTAGTATCACAAGCAGTGGTCGTTTCAATATTTATTTATTTATTTTTTGATAAAAAATGTTTATTTTTAGATAATTATGTCATTAGTGAGTATAAAGAATGTTAAATAATTTCTGCCAAAATGTTATAAAATGCTGTTTGGAAAAGCTAAAATGCGTTGGCTTCCGGGGCTCCACCCCCGACCCCCTAGCTTAATGACTCGCGCCATTTGCGCTCGCCGATTTACACCCCTATCTGTATCAGAACTGGTTGTTAAGAAAATGTCAGCACACCCCTGCCTTAATCCCCCCCCCCCCCCCCACCTCCCGATCTGCCTTTGTCGCCCAGTGGGAAAAGCTTAAAAAATGCTCTGTTGTAACATATATATATACGCAACACTTCGTGTTTGTGTACGTTAAGGGAAAATTTTTAAAAATATATTTGAATTATATATTTTTTGTTTGCTTTTATAGTTTGAAATAGGAAATTGGTCGCACAAAATTGTCTTGTAAATATTTGTGTAAATTTTATGTACAAAAATTTAAAACCCAACCAATGTTCGTTTCATGAAGTGGGCAACCTGAGTAACCATTTCATGAAATGGGTAACTTTCCTGCTCATTCCATGAAATGGGCACTAGTCTTGATCAGTTCATGAAATGGGCTATTTCACAACTTGGGCGTAACCTTACCCTAATACAAACAATACTGCAGTAATCAGCCTAGTCACCATATCGTCTTGGGACAACAATGGCTCTTGCTCTTCTAGATTTTCTAACAATTAATACGCGAGTCTACGCTATACGGCTCCAGACCAATTACGTCATAAATCTTTATCTGCGTACCAACAAAAAGGGGTGGACGAAATAATAAATTCTTTGTATTTTTTAAAGTTCAATTTTTAGTTTTCTAATTAACGAATGACTTTTGTTTCAAATATATGTCAGTAAAAAGACTTCTATTTATGTTAACGAATATATCATTTTAATAATTACTTGAGTTCAAGTATATCAATGAAGCTCAAACTGAAAGATAGTTTGGCCATTTCAAAAATTCTTAGTTTTTGTTGTTCCTAGCTAAACTACTCATTTCTTATCCTAAGTCTCTGAAATTATATTTTCCATATTAAATTTCCTGTCGGTTGATATCCATTATGCTTTTCTACACAAATTCCTTCCAACTGCAAAGCCTGTCAAATTTGCGAATACGATAGTTGGCTCATCTCCAAAGCTAAATTTCTCACAAAATAGTTAGGCCTGGTACGTAAAGATATTTTGCTTGACAAATGTGAATTTTTACTTAATATGACATTGATAACTAGTCTGTAGAAAAGTTAACATAAAGAAGTAATTTAATTTTATGAATTAGAACTCCCTAGCAACTTTGTTTCGCAGTTGCATGATAAGCTTACTTTTAAACGGTACATATTTAGTAGGCCTAACCTCTCTAGTTCCTTTAGACTGAATATACCGCCTTCCCGACGAGAAATTACCTTTGGAAAAGGTCTAACCTATCGTAGTCTTAGGTTTGACAAACGTTATAACACTGAAAGGGATTCACGTAGAAAGTCGTAACTGGAATAATCGACAGGAAATTTAATAAGGAAAAGATCTTTTCAGGGACTTATGATAAGAAATTAGTAGTTTAGCTAAGAAACACGAAAACAGAGAATTTTTAAAGCGTCAAAACTACCCTACAGTAATTATTATTAAAACGATATAAGAGTATTCAGTAGTGATGTAGCGGATGTCATTTTTTTCACATCTGCGGATGCGGATGAGGATGTTTGATTTCAACATCCGCGGATGCGGATGCGGATGTCTACATTTTCGTTATTTTTTAGGATATATTCGAGATTTGTTGTGTTTAACGTATATAATAAGTTATTATATAGAGAGAGCTGTAGCTATAATGTAGTATAATTGATTAATTGTACAATAATTGCTGTACTTTTCTCTGAACATATAAAATAATATCAAGCATCTAACTAATATAGAAATCAATTAGTGAATTCGTCTGCAAATAAATGCGTTATATTTTGTTGAGTTTCAGCCACAATTAGAAACCATAATTGTGTTACCAGGATGCGGGACGTGAACCCAACTCAAATGCACCCACCGACCTCTTTCCCCAACCTCCACCCTTATAGAAAGAGATCTTTAATTAGCTTGATAACTATTTATATTAAGTTTAAAGTTTTATTAGGCATATTTATAAATGAGTAATTAAAATAAAGTAAACTAAGATGTTCATCGTTTAATGTTCAAACTTAATTATAGGAAGGTTATGCTTAAGGAACATTAATTTTTCTGCCTTTTCTGCTGCCAGTCTGTTTCTCTTTTCATCATATATTAATCCAGCACTGCTAAATAATCTCTCGCTTGGTACGTTTGTTGGAGGACAGGCTAAATGTTTCCTCGCAAGTTTACTCAAGTATGGATAGATATTCTGCGTATTTTTCCACCAACTAATAGGATTGTCACATGCAGCCAGGCGTTTTTCTTGGTGATAGCTCTCGATCATTTTTACTACATCTTTTGACATCGCGTAGGTCTCGTCATTGCTGCTTGACTCAAGAAACTGAGAGACAGATTCTGTGATAGATTTGCTTGTTGAAGGTGTTGGTTCTGTCACTGAAACTTTTATTCTTTTGGTGGGTGGCGAAGCGACAGATTCAAGAGATTGAAGTTCTTCAACTGCTTTGCCAAGTGATGATTTAACTCGTTCTAATGTACTAAGTGAAAATAACAGCTTTGTAACGTGGATCTAAGTAGGTTGCAAGAGAGTAACTTCATACAAGAACAGCCTCTCGTCTTGTCGCTTGCATCACTTTTGCGCACAATGAACTAGTTCTATTAATATAGTAGAATTTGATAATTTCCGCTTATTAATGACGTTTTATCTCAACGGTCCACATCCGCACGACATCCGCAGTCCAAAGTGCGGATGCGGATGCGAGAAAATGTGCGGATGTTATGCGGATGCGGATGTGACCTACATCACTAGTATTCAGTAACATAAGATCTGTACCTGAGACATTTAAAAACCAAAAGTGACTCGTTAATTACGAAATTAAAATCAAGCTTTAAAGATATACAAAATTCACTTCCTTAAAATGGGGTAATTCGGGTCTCGAAGAGTAAATGGCAACACGTCAAATTTTTTTTTTTAACACCAAAATTGGCACCAACGTTATTTGACATTATATTGTCTTAATTGTTTTTTTTTTTTGCTTTTCACGTTTTTCTTGCTTCCAGAATTACCCCGAACTTGACCCGAATTATTTAGTACTTGACCCGAATTATTCAGTACTTGACCCGAATTATCCCAGTTTACAGTATTTCGTCCACCCATTTAAAAAAAAAAAGAAGGATTTATATCGTAAATTATTTTCGAGTTATTTTAGATAATTACTTGTCATGTTTCTGAAATTTTAATTATCTAGGCTAAATCATTATATGGATTGTACTAAATTCTATACCAAAATATTATTTAAAGTTTAGTCATAATTTCAGTCTCACTAAAATAATTTCTTACAAATAATAATAATAATAAAGAACAAAATCAGTTCATTAAGCACACGCTCTTGCTCGTTTGTTAGTATCTTGCAACGAAGTGGCAACTTCTAAATTGCCAATTAATGTTTTAAAAAATAGATAAAATGAACCGCAGATTTTGTGAAGAGTAAATGGAGCACATACTACTAACCTCTTTCTATAATCTAAGATCTATATCTTGGAATTCTGTAATTTAAGGGAGTCCTGCATTAAACTTCATGAGCCAGGCCTTCATTGATGGCATATTTTTTTATTGTGTTCGTTCACATAAAAAAACGACTTAAGATTTTTAAAAAATTTAAGACCTAACTAAAGTTTTAGTTCATTTTCACTAAATTTTGATGAATCCAAAAATGTTGGCTTGAGAAGTTAAAACGTGATTTAAGTTTTAATCACTTTAACTGAGTTACTTTCTAGCTAATTGCCTATAAACTTATAGAATGCCTCTAAAATAACACGGAGAACTTTGTGATATTACTAAAATATAACTTATTTTGGTACATTTTGGGAAAAAGGTTTGCCTAGAAACACGAAACTTCTGAAAGGCATAAAATATTGCTAACTGGGAATAGTAATAAAATCTCGAAAAAAAAAACCGTCATAACTGATTAATACTTATGATTTCAGAAAAAAATTTCTAATCGAACCTTTTTCCCTAAATTGTACTTACAGTATTTTATCTTTAAAAAGGTAATCTTTGGTCTAAAGCTAATCTAATTGGTATTTTTGCATAGTTAATGAAACAGTTAGGCCTAATAGAAATATAAGAACAGAATAATGATTATCGAGGACTGTTTGGATCTTTTCCAAGTAGACGACCCCACGGGATTTAGCTGAAAATTTGTATACTATAAATTTTTATATTCTAATAAAAATTATATTATTTTCCTGAAGAAATATGCGCAACATACGAAAAAAATTGCATTTATATGCGCACTAGTTTGCATGGCGCATGACCGTTATCTAGTTTGCACCGCTCATAACACCCCGGATACAAAGTTGCTGTGTGGCGCCCGGTTAGGTCAACTGTACGCCCTTGACGATTGGTTAGGTTAAGTAGTGATATTTTCGTTAAAACTAACGAAAATATCATTGACTTAACCTAACCAATCGTCAAAGGCGTACAGTTGACCTAACCGGGCATTCAATTGACCGAGGGCAACTCGCAAGTAGATAAATCAAAGCACTGCATTATCATATACTCACATTACAACAATAATATTCAGACTAAACTAGGTCTAAGCAGGCAACAAATAAACATTAATAACAACAACAACAATTACTGTTTGTGTTCGTATGGAGAAAAAGGTATGCAAATGAAGATTTATTTATTAAAATATTATTAAATATTGCACATTTTAATAAATAAAGGATTTTATCCGCGTTTTATTTTGTAAAACCCATTACATAACACTACATAATTTAGATAATGGTCATGCGCCATGCAAACTAGTGCGCATATAAATGCAATTTTTTTCGTATGTTGCGCATATTTCTCCAGGAAAATAATGTCATTTTCGTTATTAAAATATAAAAATTTATTAGTATACAAATTTTCAGCTAAATCCCGTGGGGTCGTCCATTTGGAAAAGATCCGACTGTTTTCTTTATTATTATTATTATTAGTATTATTATTATTATTATTATAAATAAATACAGGGTGTCCATAAATTATTCACCCCATTATAAGCCTTAATAAATTCGTTATTATAGGAGCTATCTTAAAACGGTTTGCGGCAATTAATAACACAACTCAAGAAATTTTTTCTTTATTTCGCAGAACATCCACTAGGGGCACAATGGCGACAGTGAAGGAGAAAGCAATGTGTGTGCTGTGGATGTGGGAAACCAAATCTCCAATTACTGTACAGAGACGTTTTCGGGAGGAATATCGGAAAACTCCACCAACAAAGCAATCACTCAAGCGATGGCTGAAACAATTTCAAGAAACTGGCAGTGTGCTACATCAGAAAGGAGCTGGAAGGCCTAGTGTGTCTGAAGATAAGATAGCAGGAATTCAGGAGATGTTTATCCGAAGTCCTACAAAATCCATCCGCCGAGCAAGCCGAGAACTGCAAATACCGCGTTCAACAGTGCATAAAGTGGTTCACAAGAGGTTGAAACTTTATGCCTACAAATTGCAAACCTTGCAGAAACTTCTACCAAATGACAAACCCAAACGGGTACAGTTTGCTGTTGACATTCTTGACCGTATTGATGAAGATGAGCATTTTTTGAACAATGTCGTTTTCAGTGATGAAACGACATTCCATCTGTCTGGTAAAGTCAACAGACAATTGCCGTATATGGGGATCAGAAAATCCGCATGAATTTATTGAACACGAACGCAACAGTCCCAAGATAAACGTTTGGTGTGCTCTCTCCCATAACCGTGTGATTGGACCATTTTTCTTCCATGAGAACACTGTGAAGGCTACAAATTACCTAGATATGTTTGAATGGTATGCTGCACGTCAGCTTGAGGATATGCAGCCCCGTGTGTTCTTTCAGCAACATGGGGCACCGCCACACTGGGGATTAGAAGTGCGGAGGTTCCTCAATGAAAAGTTCCCTTCTCGTTGGATCGGGCGAGATGGCCCTATTCCATGGCCTCCTCGTTTCCCGGATATCACGCCTCTGGATTTCTTTTTATGGGGCTACACAAAGGACAGAGTGTATGCAAAGAAGGTTAATAACATCACACAATTAAGACACCGGATTGAAGAAACATTAGCTTCCATCACGCAAGACATGCTTCTTAATGTTTGGAACTAAATCATCTATTGCCTTGATGTTCTGCGTGCTACCAATGGGGCTCACGTGGAGGTTTACTGAATTAAAACAAAAATTTCTTGAGTTGTGTTATTAATTGTCGCAAACCGTTTTAAGATAGCTCCTATAATAACGAATTTATTAAGGCTTATAATGGGGTGAATAATTTGTGGACACCCTGTAGATTTCAAAGCTAAATTTGTAATGGACCATAGTAGGCCCGTAGCCAGAGAGGGTCGGACGACCCCCACCTTGACAGGAAAGGTCCACTTTTGTAACCATAGTTTATAACTTATGATGTAATATTATAATATATAACATCATTTCGTAAATAAACACTTGCATTTTTTTTTAACTTCACAAACTACTCTAAACTTAACTACACTAAACCTCCTCCGCAGTGACGAGGTCGTCGCACCAAAAGGTCCGTGTTTCTTTACAATTTCGCCTTCCCCCTTAGCAGGCCGGATTTACTTGCTTGTGGGCCCTAGGCCAAACCTTATCAGTGCCCCCCCAAAAAAAATATTATATATATATATATATATATCGTAATATTGTAATGTAAAAAAAAAAAGAATTACAACATAATGTAACACATCAATAATTTTATTCAAATTAGTTTTATATCATGTACAACTTATTCTTACACAAAGGAATAATGGAAAAAAAATAGTCAAATTGAAGCATAATAAATTTTGCAATAAGAATTACAACATAATGTAATACATTACACATTAAAATTTTTAATCAAATTAGTTCCATATCAAGTACATCAAAGTAAATCAAGTTCCATATCATGTACATCTTACACAGGAATAATGGAAAAATACAATGAAACTGAAGCATAATAAATTTTGCAAGCACAACTATGTGAAGTTCAAAATGACTTTTTCCTGCTTTTTTCTATGGCAAATTTGTCAATGATACTGTTTGTGTCAAGGGATTGTAGGAGGTCCCCAGTGGGCCCCCAGTTACTGGTGGGCCCTAGGCCAATGGCCTATGTTGCCTATTGGAAAATCCGGCCCTGCCCCTTAGGAAGTCCTGGCTATGGGACTGCATAGGAACAATGAATTATACATTACATACGTTATAAAATATCTCTGATTAGACTATATAAGCTGAAAATTTTCCAATGTTAGTGAATTTTCACATCTTATCGTTAATAAAATTTCGTACTGACGATGATCATCAAATATCACGAAACATCGATATCCAAAACTGAAAATGAGTGATAATAATTATATCACTAACTGACCTTTAGGCTTGTAAAATCTTAATAAATTCAGCGTCATTTAGAAGATTTAACTAAAATATGGACTTTTAAGAAATTGATAAGAATAAAAAAAATACTCATTACTCAAATATTGAAATATACGTTTTAAATCTTAAATCCTTGGTCTTAGAATTTTTTAAAGCCCATTACTTCAAAATTCATTAGTGCTTAGTTGTCTAATTATCATCAGGTGAAGTTCAGTAGTGTTAATATTACCTAAGGTAGACAGTCCTAAAAAATGCAGTAAAACGATTAAAATACTTTTTCGGTAACGAAATATCTTTTAATCACTTTACTGCATTTTTTTAAAGTTTGTGAAAAACTGCGAACAATGAACAGAAACATCGGGATTAGCTTGTAATCAAGCCAGAATATACCAACGTGTTTAAACTGATCACTTATAGAGCGGTATATATTCTGGCCAATCTACAGGCAGAAGGTTTATAAGGCTCATTTCTATTAGTTATGAATGTACCAAAATCTACATATATATGTTGTACCTAAGCTGTGAATGTATTCTGGCTTAAGGCCAACCAAGATTAGCGCATCCAAATGTTAGCTCCATAACTACCTAATCGATCGGATTCTGACGTCACTAACATTAATGACGTCATAAATTACCACCTACAAATATAAACAAATGGAATGATGGAAAAATTATATCTTTTGATAATAATAAATTATAATGTACTCGTACAAACTTAATTCCTTTTCCATAGTCGAAAATTAAAATATATCCTGGAAGAGGTATTGTAGTTTATATTATTATTCATTTTGTATTCTAGTTTCTGTGTAGAATCTGTAAACACGAATTTAACAGCGATGAAGTTCTAGAATATGAATATCGTAAGCCAATAAAACTAGAAGACTGAACTTAACAAACATGCAGATAATAAACAGCTACGTAAACATTCTGGTTCTGTTAGCCAAACTGGTGTGTACCCCTCAGTAGGTGATGCACTAAGATTGTTAAGACGCGGATTTTTTTTCAGTGTGGCCCCACAAAATGCTTCAACAGCTCCTCTGCAAGACAGTAAAGACATTGTATCATAATTATATAATACTAACTATAACGAGTGTCTCGAGGGCCATGAGGAAGGGATTGTACATAGGCGTGAAAGGTTATCAAAGCATGTAAGTGCAGTCATTCTGCTTAAAACATTTGTCAAAACATCTTGGGGTGGTAAGCTGTCTGTGAATGAAATGTTACCTGAAACGAGGGAAAATAAAAGTCAGACGAACCTTAACTATTTGAGGAACATAAAGCTGGGGCTTTTATTTGGAAGCCAGACTGCAAAATCTGCAAAGTTCTTGTGTGACATTCCGGTTTTTTGTAAAAGGTTAATATTCGTTTTTTGACCCAGTCACACCCAGCTATAACAGCAATATATATTGAATAACCAATCAAAACTGAATAAGAAAATATATATATTATCTTGTGCAAATTTGTATAAAATGTACTTTTTTATAAAAAAAATATTTTCTATTTTCTAATATGTATGTATATAAATTTCGGTTAATTTGTTTATTTTGGCTACCTTTTTTGGTATATTTGGTGATTCTGGCTACTTCTTCGTAATTCAATTTGTCCTGTTTTACAAGTAAATCATTTTTAGCAATTTTTCGTCTGTTCAGTTTGGTTTTTTTGTGACGAAGTATGATGTGTCAGTTATGCATATTTGATTTTTAAGACGTGATCCACCATATTGCCCTCGATGAAGACAAGAGTTTAGACCTTTTTTTCAATCATAGAATAATTAAGACATCCGTGACCTGCCCTAAATGCAATAGTACTTGTATTTTAACAAAAGACCAGAAGGTCTTTAAGTGCCGTAAAAAATCTTAAAAATAACTGTGTGACATTTCAGTTTAAGGGCACGCGAAATTTAGCGGACTACCCATGCAAGGTTGGCACATGTTATGGTTTACCCATGTTATTACATTATCATTTGTATAATTTAGGTCTCGGGGGTATGAGGGTGGAGCCCCCGTAAAGATCACGCATCACAAATTGATCGGTTCTAATGTTTTGCGGACAGTTCAGTACGTTACACCAGTTAGGTCAACTGTACGCCCTTGATGATTGGTTAGGTTAAGTCATGATATTTTCGTTTAAATTCATTAGTTTAAACGAAAATGACAAGTGCAAACTTTTCTGGTTAATTTTGAGGTGTTTTGTATGAAATTGCCATCTGTTTCCTGTGCAAATGCGTAGTTTTCAAGATGATGATATCTTGAAAACTATGCATTTGCACAGGAAATGGATGGCAGATTCGTGCAGAACACCTCAAAATTGACCAGAAACGTTTGCTCTCATTATAAAAAGAGACTGGGTCAAAAAACGAATAATTACCTTGTAAAATTCTCATTTTCAAAGTAATTTAAGTTAACACTTGATCAATGTACCAGTTGTGAGTAGGGTTAAAACTCTTGGTAGAATCACAGTTTAGTGTCGTAAATTTTTTAAAATTTATTTTTAAATAAACGAACCAACCAAAAATAAACTATTCCAACACTTTCAAATGACTTGTTTATGTTAATTAGGTTAATTGAATGCCTGGTTAGGTCAACTGTACACCCTTGATGATTGGTTATGTTAAGTTGATATATTTTTGTTAAAACTAATAAAAATATCATTAAGATATCATCAAGGTGGCTCTACTATGTAAAAACTGCCTGTACATTGGCAACAACTAATTAATTATCAATTTAAAACTAATTAATTATCAATTTAAAACTAAAGATAGAATCTCTGGATCCAGAGGATCAAAGTCATAATAGGCTACTATCCACAAATTTATGTTACACTCTATATCTATTTATAACTGACATGCAAATATATCAGATCCAAAGAATCCAGTCAGTTTCATTACGGTACCCATCAATACCAGTACCTTGCCAACCAAAAATAAGTCACAGTCCATATCAATTGTGGACCAAGTCACAATTTATGACCATATACATTACAATATATATACTTAGGAGGAAAAGTGTAGGTGTGGCTGTAAAGACTGTACAGTAATGTAGAAATGTGTGTGTACCCATTTTGGGTCTCCCATTTAAAGTTGTTTGTGGGGCAAGTGAAGATCGTGGGTTTTTCAATACCTCACGGAGGGTTCCAGCACAGGTGAAGCAAAATATTTTCATTTTGACACCTGACCATCTCAGATCTTGCTTATTTTTGGTGTATAAGGTAAGTTTGTGCAAGAAAGCCAGCTGTGAAAGTTTCAGCTTTCTACGACCATTACTTCACGAGTTATGAAGGTCAGAAAAATCAAGGTTAAGGTCAAAATAGCTCAAGGTCGGCATCTTTGGATGCACCTCACACATTCACTAATTATCGTAACCATATGAAACTATATGTTTTTGGACTCAGAATGAGCTGTAGAATCCAAAAACGCAACGAAATCAGCAATAGGAGAACAAATAAAAATGTTCACCCTTTTTCAAGGAACGAATTGACCTTTTGACCTTGAAGTTCACACATTTTGGGGAAACATTTCTTTACACAAAATGAAGTTCCATCATTGCACTTTTAATATAAACAATAAAAATGTATCTTATTCACCAACTATACTGTCTTAAAGAATTTTTCAAATTGGCTATTTTTCAAATTTCTGGCAAAATCGCCATATGTACCGTATATGCATATATGTACTGTTAAAATCTAGAGATATTCATTATTTAAACTACTTAAGCAAAAATAAATATTATTAGAAACGTGATACAAAATCACTTAGATATAAGCTAGGTACCATAGGTATAACTATGATATAGATCTCTTTTATTGTGGTCTCCTCCACCCCTACAACCACACCTTTCCACCCTTAGAAATATTTTACTTTTTTTATAATTACTTTTATTAATAATACATTAATACAAACATATATATATAGGAGTATCATATAAAATAGGAGTAAAAAAGGAGTATCATATTATGTAGACCTGTATTCTATAGATACATATTAAACTAGAGCTCTGTACACTTTCGACTCAAGAACAGGAAACTGTGGCAAACAGGTCTGCATGATTACCCTCAGCTGTTAGCATCTCATGATCATCAAAGGCATACTGAATTATTCTTGAACCTGCTGTCAATGATGGAGCAGTCATTGTCTGGATAATATCAGATGATAACATCCAACATGAGTCAGGACGAGAAGGGAAACTATGTTTAGAACGTCTTCCATGTGGAGACATAAAATTGACCTTATAATCACTAAATTCTTCTGATACTTCAACCACTAATCCAAACCAAATTTTATTATCATAGTTACAAGCTACATATACCCCAACTTGTATATCTTCAGTTGAAATGTGCTTTTGCTCATGTAAATTATCTTTAAACGATGGATGCACAACTGTCATAATTTTTGTAGGACCTGAGGAAATCTCACCAACCTCCAACTGGGTATGACTAATAGGCACAAATCTATGAAATCTACGAGTACCTGGGATGGTTACAGAATTTTTATATCTATTTTCCAGGAATTCAGTTGTCTGCTGGACATTTTGTTTCGATAAGAATACAAATTTTGTGCTGGTATCTTTCTCATCCAGAAATTTCATCATGTCAAGTGGTGTCAGAATTTGGTCTTTAAATGTACGTTGAAGACTGGCACGAGCCGTCATTCTTTTTGCTGTGCCTCCGACTCCATCACAAGCACTTTTGCCATGTGAAGTTGCAAAAAAGTGCCATTCAGCATCCAGTCCAAAGTCCTCTTTGTGGTGACACAAATTGGTGAAGTTATATTTATTCTTATACTGCCCTCCGCAACCATCAGTAAAGTAATGAATCTTCCGCAGGCCTGAGCTCTCTTCTTTTATCATGGGGATCAGTTGCTTTAAGAACGCAAAGACAAGGTTTGTACTATGTTTCATGTCATCAGAAATGAAACAATAACTTTTAACTTTAATTTCAACATCATTTTCATTTACTTTATAGTAGAACACAAATGGATGAACTGTTGCCTGACTATTTTCCCAATGGTAACCTTGTGCAGCATCTTGTACAATAAATGAGTAGTTTTCAGAGAAGTCTCCTAGGAGAATACCTTCAGTGACCATCAGATTAGCTTTCAGTTTTTTTAGGAAACTTGCTTGTGCATCAGCCACATAAGTGTGTCTTGTTAGTGCACAAATTCTAGTTGCCAAAGACTTAATGAAGTTTTCAAGGGATTCACCGATGTTAATAAGGGTTGTCCGATCCGTGGAAGTCCACTGCTTGTATGTAATTATGGTGCCGACTGCATCCTGAACAGATTCCAATCCTTCAAGGAATGCAATAACACCTTCTTCTCCTGGACACAATGCACATTTTTGTAGCATACACTCTTCCTTTTCACTGTCACAAACTGCATAGAGAATGAGGTCTTTATATGATAGTTGTTTTTCCCCCAAAGCTGATAGCTGAAGTTTGGGATTTTGGTGGTAGGTACAGACACACACAGAGTGTGTTCCTCCAGCTCCTGCCAAGACACACCACTTGGGTCTCAATGCAGCAAATGATGAGAAACCTATTTTTGGATTAGTGTCATTTGCCTTGAAAACAGCGAAAATCTCACGTAAATTACCAAGCACCAATCGTTTCTGCTGTAGTTGCTTCTCTCCTTCATGATTCCTAATTGATAGACAATCCTTCTTGCCTGGACATATTCTGCTTATTTCATCTGATTCATAGAAAGTGCACACTGCTTCCTTCTCTTTCTTTGTTATAACCCGACCTTTGCTAATATGTGGAACTTCTGGTAATATGCCATGTTCTTTCTTTATTTTGCGGCTGGTTGAAACCATTCTTGTAGATGCATTGAAGAAAGATGCTGTTCTGTGAATGGTGTATGGTGAGAGTGTTAGTATTTGAATCTTCCTCTTGTAGTCAGTCGTCTCACTGAAGGCATTCTTGAGTGCTTGCATCACTCCTGCATGCCTGCGAAAATGATATACATGTTTGAGTAAATTTATATGCAAACATATGATCTATATATAGGCTTAGTATACTTTAATGAAGGTACTACAGATATATATACAGTACTCACAAATTATTGTCATCCATTTTAGATTGCTTTTCTTCACTTTCTTGTGTAAAACTTGTCATATGAAGTTTCTAGCTTTCTCTTCAGGGATGTTGATGCCATTTCAAATTTTGTTTCAGCCTTTGAAGATCTCCCTTTTCGTGACAGACCCTCTGAAAAACAAATAAAATAAATTGTTATAACTTTTTTTAATCAACTGTAGGCCTATAGATGTACATGTACATTACATATGAATTTGGTAAATACCGTATATATAATCATAACTGTATTGATCTTCATTATATAAATTGATATGCATACATCTGAATTTGTCAAATATATAAAGGTTGTAATGTTCATACATGTAGTTATATATATTGATGTTTTGTTGCTATAATATCTACATAAATTAACACTTTAAAAATACTTAAACTTACTTGTCTTCACTGGTGTCACATTCAGCATTGGAAGAATTGTGTCTAAATCTCCTTGGAAATCTTCAAACATTATTTCAGTAGTACACCCATAGGCAGAGGAACGTTTTTCTGTGGCAGTGGCATCAGTGTCTGAGTTCGAATCTGAGACAATATCAGAGACTTTTTTGTCTTCAGCTTTGATTTTATTGATATCATTAACACAATTTTTACAAATGTAATCTCCATATATTAATCCGTGAATTCCTTGCAGTGTATTACGGACTGGCACAAGTGCTTTTTCGATCTTCTTCTTATGTTTTCTAAGAGGATCAGCACAAACTTTTCTACCCATCTTGTTTATCTGTAAGAAAGGCATAAAATAAGTAATTAATTTATGTTCACAAAATATATTATTTAACAGTACAGTACATATATGCATATACATATGGCGATTTTGCCAGAAATTTGAAAAATAGCCAATTTGAAAAATTCTTTAAGACAGTATAGATGGTGAATAAGATACATTTTTATTGTTTATATTAAAAGTGCAATGGTGGAACTTCATTTTGTGTAAAGAAATGTTTCCCCAAAATGTGTGAACTTCAAGGTCAAAGGGTCAATTTGTTCCTTGAAAAAGGGTGAACATTTTTATTTGTTCTCCTATTGCTGTTTTCGTTGCATTTTTGGATTCTACAGCTCATTCTGAGTCCAAAAACATATAGTTTCATATGGTTACGATAATTAGTGAATGTCTGAGGTGCATCCAAAGATGCCAACCTTGAGCTATTTTGACCTTAACCTTGATTTTTCTGACCTTCATAACTCGTGAAGTAATGGTCGTAGAAAGCTGAAACTTTCACAGCTGGCTTTCTTGCACAAACTTACCTTATACACCAAAAATAAGCAAGATCTGAGATGGTCGGGTGTTAAGCACTGATTCACCTGTGCTGGAACCCCTCTCACAGTACTATGGGGGGCACCACTCAGCAGAGGAATCTCTTTAAATGGGGTGTGTAAGGACAGAGAGTATCCCCTAACCCAAGATGCTGCCCTTCTATATCCCACAACACTTGTGTTGAGCTGTGGGATCTATCACCTAAATGCACATAATATATATATGAAATAAACTAGTACCATTCATGCAATAAAAATGGGTTTAAACACTATCACCAGATATCCCTTGCAGACATCAAACTATCTAACCTTCTTTTGAAAGAATCAAGTGTATCTGAAGTCACCACTACTTCTGTCAGACTGTTCCAAAACTTAATTACTCTGTCTGTGATCATGATATTTTCTTTAAAACTAACGCAAATATCATGACAACCTAACCAATTGTCAAGGGTGTACAGTTGACCTAAACAAGCATTCAATTAACCTAATTAACATAAACAAGTAATTTGAAAGTGTTAGAGTGCCATTTATTTTTGGTTGGTTCATTTATTTTGAATTTTTTTTTTTTTTTTATAACACTAAACTGTGATTCTACCAAACTCTTGCCCAATATACTAGGCATTAGAATATTATGGAAAAATCATTGCATGATGCCATTGAAAAATTCAAGTAAATTTGCAGTCTGGTTCAGAAGTTACGTAGGTACCTAGTGAATAATCCTCTGTAAATAAGTCATTAAGAATATAAAATGTTTATTACACTTTTTTTTAATTTATTGAATTTTTTCATGGAAAAATACTTTAACTAGAAAAACTTTTATGAAAAATTTGGCTAATAATTAACCCATTAATGCCCAAAACTATTTTTTCTATTTCTTGATATTTCTTGATATATTCAACTTTGTAGAGACTTTAAATAAACATGAAATAGTTATCTGATACACACAAATTTAAACACTGTCTGGATGTAAAGTTTGGTAAATATTTTGCTAAACTCAAACTGGTCAATTTTGATGTGCTTTCAAAGAATGTGACGTCTATTGCTTGGGCAAATTAGCAGATTTTAGGATATTTTCAGTTTTCATATTTGAAGAATCAGAAATTTGGAAATAAAATGGAGGTCAAATTCCTTCAAAATATATCAAAATTAACCAGAAAAATATTTACTGGTGAAGGCTCAATGTAACCTAACTAACAACCTAACTAGACCTCACTGAACTAACCTATCTTAACCTAACCAGACCTAACTGTAGGCAATATACATATGAACAAAAGTGACTATTGTAACAATTCAGAATATGTTCTCATGTTAAAGTGTTTGAGGGTAAATCTTAAGGAAATGTCACCACCTGCAATAACTTGTTTATAATATATTTGCACTAAAAACAGTAGTCTTTAAAAAAAAGTGTTATATTATGTAGATTATGGCCATATAGTTATTTTTTCAAAATTCAGGTGATAACATCTTAAGATTAACCTGTTTGAGTTCAGCAGAATATCAACCTAAAGTTTTGCCATTAGGTTAGGTTTATTAAGTTGTAAAAACATTGGGAAAATTCATATAATTATGAATCCCTTAACTAAACCTAATTTATACCATTACCTTTTGGTTACTACCACAGCCTATTTTGTGTGCCACAGCTAGGGTTGCCAGATAGGTATGGTGGAAAGTAGCATGATTACTTGGTAAAAGTAGCCCAATAAATTTACTCTGCTAAACTAGGAATTTACTGTATTAAATTTTAGGAACACCAGATTTTGGTCATCTGGTCATTTCATATTTCAGGCTAGTCAGGGTAACTCTTACATTCAGGTTGGGTTACACTAGATTAGGTGATTATTCTAGGTTAGTTATTTCCAACATCAACTTTCAGCCAATCAGGGGTCCATAAAACTGGTGTTCCTGAAACTTAATATTTACCAAAAATTCCTTTAGGCTCTGTACATTATTAGTGTTTATAATTTTTTAAGCCTTTCAAATTTATATTTGAAGTTTTAAAAATGAAATAGTACTTTTTTGACAAAATTTGAGAGAATCTTTTTTAGCAAGTCATAACCTGCCTTGGGACAAAATTGAGAAGTTTGGCAGAAATTCAATAGATTTGGTGCATCACTTTTCAAGCTTCATTTTTAGTTTTATAGATCTGATGGAGTCAGATTTCAGAATAATAATAATAATAATAATTAATAATAATAATAGATGGGGGTATTTGTTAGTTTTTCTGTAGAATTCATTGTCACTTCACTCCTCTTTTTAGAATCTGTGAATCACTTTTGCCAAACTACTTATACTGGTCATAGAAAGATAGAGAGATACACAGTATAGAGGTCTACTTTTTCAGGCTGGGGCCAGTTGTGTTGTTCTTATTTTGAAGCCCATGTCTGTATGTGGCACTGTCATTGACCTATAACAATGCCATCTATACAATAGTATTATAGATTTTTTTTTTTTTTTTTTTTTAGTTCGGGAAGAACCGATTCGCCTCTATTTAAAGGGCATATCTCAGCGGAAAAACAAAGAAAAAGTGAGAGGAAAGACAGAGGAAAAAGAAAGGGTGGAGGGGACAGTCGAAGTGGAAAAAGACCAAGGACTGCAGGGTCGAGCCCCATCATCCTTGGGTGCTAGGGCCGGGAGGGCGCACGTGAAACCTCCAGGAACAAGCACGTACAAACGAGCACAAAGAGCACTCAAGAGCACGAGCTTAGAACCCCCTTGCGGGGTAGTATTATAGATGTGTGGCTATGAAAATCATGCCTTATAACAAGCAGAAACTATAAAATTAATGTTAGCAGCATTTCTTTTAAAATTCACAAATATTTTAAATTACTTTTTATTTTTTATCATTCACTACACATCTGAAAAAGGTTGAATCCTGTACCTGCCCAGGCCCATAGCCAAACACTATCTTTTCAGTCCATACCCAGCCTGTGTCCATCATGCTTTCAAGAAGCCTGCCTATACCTGGCCCATGGGCTGGGGCTAGGCATGAGTTTACAGTGCAGACCTCTTAACACATTAATCAGGAAAAAGTATTAGAAAAAATTAGACTAGACCCTACAGTTTATTTTGGTTTCAAATATTTGTTTAAAAGAAAGATTTCTAGTATTTGCTGAATTTAATCTAGCTTTATTCTATGATTAGTTACTTATCCTCCAGCTTTTGAGAACAATCATTTGCTTTCCAGCGATGATTTACTGGCACATTAAAATAATTTTTATCTTCCTCTGATGGAGTAGGGAATTTTGAGGGATTTTTTTTTTCAAAATTGAGAGTATTGAAGGAAAAAATTTCTCTCGTTACTTTTTTATTTGCCTTGATCTCTGAGTAAAAAGATGAATTCATATTTTGTTTGCTTTGACTATTACTCTCTGAGAGCTTTTAAAATCTTTGACTCTATTGGATTTAGATGTAAACATTGTAAATTTGTGCTGGAAATTCTTTTCTCAGTATGTGTTACAACTTGATGGTACAGTGATCCCCCAACTTGCATGAATTCAGAGATAGGATGACACTTCACTGCCTTTTTTCAATCTGCATGAGCTAAGATTCAAAGAAAGATCAGCACCAATTTTTTAAAATTGTGATAAATATTAAAAAATGACTTAAAACACTTTTTTGTGTATGCAGTACAATATGTTTGATATGATACATGCATGATACTTTAGCATTTGCAGCTGGCAGCAACATGCCTAGTAGCTTCTCTCTTGTACAACTGGCTAGTGTATATCAATCAAGTCATCTTTCTCATGCTCCTCTGGATTATTACATTATTTTTATAGTGATGTTTTTGAAATTTGTTTTTTTAAGTTTTTACTATTTATACTTCGTTATATATTATTTTACATGCAATACTATTATTATACATTTATTGTACACTGATTTAAAAGCTTTTATTTAGGTAAAAATTACTTTATACATGAATTTTTAAACTTTTAGCCCCCTAACCCCATTTATATTTTGGGGAGATAGTTCTGACCTGCATGATTTTGCACTGCACAAGCTTTTTCAGGAACATAACCATCATGCAGGTTGGGTGATCACTATACTATGGTTATAATTAATTTAGTCCAAGACACTGTACGTACCACCATATAAGGTAGAGTTAAAAAGTTTGTGAACTTTTTGCCTGTCAGCATGGATACCTGTTGTCATGGTGGGTTTTACTGCATACCACCTTTGAAGTAGTTCCCTTCTGCTGTCACACATTTCTGCCAGTGGTTGTACCACTGCTTGGAAGCACTCCTGCAGGCCTTTTCCTGTGACCTCCATAAGTGCCACTGTCATAGCCTCTTTCATCTCATCTGCAGACTGGAACCTGCATCCCTTCAAGAGGGCTTTCATTCTTGGGAACAGGTAGTAGTCAGCAGGGGCAAGATCTGGAGAGTAGGGAGGTTGTGGAACCACAGTGATAGCATTCTTGGTTATATACTCTGTACCAAAAGAGACTAATGAGCTGGTGCATTGTCATGGTAGAGCAGCCAGTTTCCCAAAGATGTGGGTGTTTATGACAGATAGCTTCTCGCAGATGGTAAAGGATGTGTCTGTACATGGTCTGGTTGACATTATGCCCTTCCAGTATGAACTGCTGAATGATGCCCTGGATATCAAAGAACACCTCCAGCATCACCTTCCCCTTTGAGTGGTCTGCATGAAATGTCTGCGCTCTGGGTGATGGTGGTGACTTCCACTATGAGGCTTGATGTTTGGGTTGTGGATGAAAAAGGTAGCACCATGTATCATCATCCATGATAACCCTGTTCAGAATACCTGGATCACTGACTCTGTCAATCATGTTCCCACTAATGAGGGACCATTCTTCACACTGATCCTCTGAGAGATTCATGGGAAAATGTGGCCACATACAATGCATGTTAAGGTCATCATGCAGAATTTGATGGCAAATGCCATGTGACATGCCAGCAATTTCGGCGACTGTCATTAGTTCATCTATGGTCCTGTTGGATGATCTCACAAATACAGGCAATGGTCTCATCATTATGAGCTACTGCTGGCCTTCCTTTCTGCAGGTCATCCTCCAGTGATTGTTGGCTGTCCTTGAAATGCCTTAAGTCATTTGTACATTGCTCTCTGACACATGGCCTTGCCCCTGTAGGCTTCTCTGATCATGTCGTAAGTTTGTGAGAATGTCTTACCCAGTCATACATAAAACTTAATGCTTGCTTGCTCCTCAAATTGCAGCATCCTGGAGCGCTTAGTTCTGGAAATAACAAAATTTGCTGAACCCAACTGACAGTGCCTTCCATGCTCTTTGCACACTGACTGAGTGTGTCTGCTAGACTGGGTCTGCCCACACCTTCCCTACATATCCACACATGTGCAGACATGAAGATTTGCACAAGTACTGAGTCATTCAGTGGCTGTTAAAAAAGTCCACACACTTTTTGACTCTACCTCATATTTATAATTGCTTATACTTGACACACACCAATGCTGTTGTAACTAAATAGCTTTGGCTAGAATACCTAGTCTATGTTGAGTCATTTGATTTAGTCTAAAATTCTCTCTTATATTCACAGTAATGTACCTGAATTTGAATCTGGGATCACTGAGCAGGGAAATTTTACAGCTTATGATATAGACAGTTGGTGACCTGATTTGTTAGACAATCTCTCATCTCTCTAACCCCTTTAGAAATGTTATACAATTATCTTGAGATGCTTTTGACACACTGAACTGATGCAAGTCACAACTGCCAACCATAGAGGGATATCTGGGATTGCAGTTGGAATACAGTAGCTATTGTAGTAATTGTTATACATCATACTCAAGTTAGCCTATGAAATGAACTTGATAAAAAAAGTCTATAATGGTAATAAGTCTTATTTAATCTCAAATATGCTTCTGCCTCTCCTATACTGGACTGACTAGAGCCAGAAGGAAGGTGGTGCCACTACTCTACTCTGGCCCCAGTCACTTTAGCACTGACTCAAATTTCAACTCAGCACCTATATTTCTGAGGCTAAACCATATTTACACAACTGGGAAGAAACTAAGACCTTGAAGGAAATTAGAGATTTTTAAATGCTAAATAAAGAATATTTCATTGCAAAATGTCACACTTTAAATGGGACTGTCAAAAAGATCTCTGTAAAATTATAGATGGGATAGATCTTGGTATACTGTATTTTCAATGTCAACAAGTTTGTATGGTAACCAAATTGAAAACCAGGTTTGGACCTAATACTAAATTTATTTAAGTTGGAATAGATCTTGGCAGTCAGGACCTGGGGCCTAATAGTAATTTCAATAAGTAGGAATATTTCTCTCTCTTTCTCTGAAGTTCACACACACACGTTCTAAAAGAGATTGATAGGTGCTTCAAATTTAGTGGTTCAGTTGTTTTAATTGAATGACTTTAAAATGGTACTTTACCAAATGAAATTTTTTTATTTTTTTGTTGATGAGGTCAGAATAGATAGGGTTCCAATGTTACTGGGTGTAGTTAATATTGTCATAGGCTCAGATCAATGTTGAAGTTGTAATAGTCTGGAGAAGCCCTGATAAATAAGTATTCATTCAATGGAACCTGGACACTGGGATGTCTTTTAGGTCTGGGCACCAAATCTGAGTGTGTTTGTAAATTTTTAACTTTAAAAACTGTTCTCTTATTGAAAATGTAAAATGTAATACAGTAAAACCTTCATTATCCGGCAAGCTCGGGGATTAGGCCATTCCAGTTGTCTAAATTTTCTGGTTATCTGGGGGTACCATTAACCTAGTAAAAACCAATGGACAATAATAGTAAAACTCAAATTTTGGCTGTACTGCACTGTACACCGATGTAAACTATATTGTAATCAACATAAACACTATGCTAAGTATGTATGGGACAATTGAAACCAGTAAAATTTAGTCTTATTTTATTAAAAATGTTAAGGATGTTCTAGATTTTTCCAGATGGTATTGGAAAGCTTCCTGGGTTCTAGATTGGTGAATTGTATTGGCCTAATATGAAATTTGCCGGTTTCTAAAGTTTTCTGGATAGTTGATTGCTGGATAGTGCAGGTTTTACTGTATGTATATATCTTAAGGAAATTAAATAGATTTTTTAAAAGGTCATAAAGTGATTTGTATCCTGGGTATTCTTCTGAGGACATAGTGTATACCTCTAGTATGCTAGAAGCTATTTAAATTTTTACAGACTTTCTTTGGTGAGTCCTGAAGGTTGAGTTACTATCTGTTGGCATTTAAATTTTGTCCTTTGATACAGTGACCATGGGAAATGAGTTATTCCTATTTGACTATGGTTCTAATTATCCTAGTTGAACCTATTTAATGTCTCCTCAACTTATAAAATGACCATAATGCAATAAATTATTCTTTCCATGCAGGAACTAGGAGAAGGTTGGATTAGTACACCAAAGATTTCTGAGAAGATGAAAGAAAAGAATGTTTCAAAATTTAGGAAATTTCATCTCCTTATGTGGAAAAATTGGTTACTTCAAAGAAGAAGAAAGGTAAAAGAGATGTAGCATAAATACAAGTTTTAAGTCCTTGATTTATTGTCCTTGTTAACACTGTCAATAAGAACACTTAGCTATTAGACTTGAGGTCAGTAGCCCTAGAAAGTGGGGGTGGGACAAACAAAGTAGTAAAAAGAGTCTCTTAAGGTAGGATGCAGCTACAAGAGTAATAGGATATTTTAGAATGTACATTAATTACGTTTCTCTTGGCAAATATTAGTGAAGTTGCAAAATGAAATAGTTGTTTACAAAAATTAAAAATTTTGAAGATCTGTCCCTATTAAATTTAAGGTTAAGATGAGAAAATAAAATAAAGCTTGATAGGCAGTATCTAGAGCAGAATCATCAATTTCTGAATGAAACTGTAGATAAAGAACACTGAAAAAGAAAGTACCGTAAATCCTGTCATTAGGAGTCACTCAGCATTTTCAGGGCTGTGGAGTCGGCACATAAAAAACTGACTCTGACTCCTCAATTTTATGTCTATCCGACTCCGAAGGTATATTAATTCTAAATCTGCTATGATGATAATTACACAAGAGGCATTTCATCACCACCACGTGAAGCATCATCATCTGTGGTCATTGTTACAGTAACTTTGTCTGTAGTAAAGAATCTTGTAAGTGGTGCTTGTCGTTCAGTAGATTTCTGATCTTTTGTTAACTTTGAAGTAGTTGGAAGGTTTTTATTACTATCTTTCTCAATGACAACTTCTAAAATTTTGGGATGGAAACACTGCAAATGTCTTTTCAAATTTGATGCTCTGGTTGGTGCATTTTTATCAGAGCCAGTAAAACCACTGATTTTTGCTTCACATAATTTTTCATCATCATCATCATATCTATCATACACTGACACACGAAATGTTTCCCATCTGTGGTTATTGTAAAATATTAAAAAACTGCAGACTTTGTTGGAAGTGTCTTTGCCATTGTGAAAGGGGTTTTAGACTTGAAAGTTAAAAACTTATGAAATTTAGAAAGAACTCGAAATTAAATAAGCATTAAAAATAAAAAATATTATCTGAAAAGAAAAAATGAATTACCGTAATGGCATTAGTGTCTGAAATGGAAAACATTGTGTTTATTATTTAAGTGGTTTAACCACCATAGCTGCCAGTGATATCACACACAAAAAATATTTTATTAAAATTTATATTGAGGTCGGAGTCGGTACATTTTTACCGACTCCGACTCCAGCATCACCAAAATTGCTTCCGACTCCGACTCCACAGCCCTGAGCATTTTACCCCACTGGAACCTTTGTAGGGAAGAACTTAATTGTTATTCATAGAAAAAATTGGTGGCATTAAGATTTGTAGATGAATTTTTGTAAAATCTTTAAGAACTTGCGTGTCAGAGTCAGAAATTTTTAAGAGAGAATTATAGGATCTTTAGTGCTGTAAGCTATCTCTGGTGATAGAAGTCTTCCAGATTTGGCTGACTTGCTTGAATAGCAAAACTTATGATCCTTGAGTGTATACCCATAATTACTTATTTTTTTATAAGCAAGAGAATTTATGCACATTAATAATTTTTTTCAGAATTACATTTTTGTAGAATACCATTAACCTTAAAATTTTTTCTAACAATCGATAAAACTCAATAAAACCTTTGATCCTCAAGGTAAAAATTCTTGAAGATTGCACAGCCTATAGGCTTATGTATGTTTATAAATAGAAACCCCAAATGGCATTTATCACACAAAGAATTAAATTCTATTTTTTTACTAGGTACCATTGGTTCCAGTACTTGGGATACATTTGGCATTATAGTAAAACCCGTTTAATCCGGACCATTTCTGGTTAATCCAGACTGAGTCCGGATTAACCAGAAATAGTCTGGATGCAGTCTGGATCACCCACATGTTGGCAAACTTAAAACATTTTTGAATCCCAAACCTGCAGTATAATATATTATTCATCCACATATTTGACATTCAGTACTTACCACAAAGTTGGTGACGCTTTTGATTATGGAGGTGGTGGTAGAGGAGGACAATCCTATATGACTTTATTAAGAATTAAGTTAGTGTGATGGTTTTAATGCACAAAAAAACATCACAAAAAGTTCTAATTCTCGATAAAGTCCTTTCAAACATCGGAAATTTACACTATCGACAGTGGAGAATGTATCAGAACAGCAACTATGCAGCACAAATACATGAGCACACATGCCCACAGCTTGGGCAACAGTCTTAGGGAGGGATGGGTGGGTGTGCGACACGTGGGTGATCCAGACTGCTCTTATAACCCATACTGAGTCTGGATTAACCAGAAAGTCTGGATGCAGTCCAGACTTCACTTTATCTGGAAATTTGCTTAATATGGACTGGATTTCCCCCCAATTAGTCCACATTAAACGGGTTTTACTGTATAGTGTATTGCAACTGTTAGGGCTGATAGTACAGTATAATACAATTGCCCTAGCCCACCTAAAAATATAGTGTCCCCAGTGTTTTACTGACATCCTAAAGAATGCATTCAAAATGCTGCAAATGCTGTATTTTTGGGTGGGCAAAGACAATTGCTTTGCTTAATCTTGTATGAATAATGACAATTAAGGCATTCTTTTTGTACTCTAATTATTAAAGTATTTTGATTTAATCCTTTTCAGAAACAAACCATCTTTGAAATATTCTTCTCAGTTATTTTCTGCATTTTGTTAGTGATTATCAGAGACCTTGCTCCTTCAGATACGCATCCACACCCTACTACATTTCAGCCCTTCAGCATCAATTTTCTTCCTGATACTTTGAAGTAAGCTATATTTGAACACCAACATTGTTTCAAGCTGCATCTAATCATTATAAATAGTCTTGAGAAATTGTAACTAACTACCTATGTTTACATCCCAGACATTTAATCGTTAATTAGATAAAATTGGCCTTTTTTTTTTCTATGAATTTTTCGTATGAGGACTAAATGCGGGAAGCCTAAACAATACCCAAATATGTCTATAGCCTGGTTCAAATCTGCAGTTATTGTGGGCCATTTAAGGGAAGTCGTTAGGTTAAGTAGTCTTCATCATCGTCCTAAACTTTTCTTAATTAAAATTTAATAAGTATTTTATCTTCCACTGGAGTTTCTGAATTTTTTGAAATATTATGCAATGCATGAGACTACCATGAAAATTATCTTAAAAATTGAAGGTGATGTAGTTTTTGCTATTCTAGTATATTTTATTCCAAAAAATAGAAACACTTTTGTTTTAAACTGGTTGTCAAGAGGAAAGTAACCTATATTAGAATACTAACCTACTATTCTAATATTTAAGTTTAATGAAAGTATTGTTAACGTAGCATGTAGGTGATTTTTTAAAAAAATATTTGCTTAGAAAATTGAAGGTTATTTGCTATTTACTGAGATTATCTCGCATTTGCGTATATAGTATTATGCGAAGGAATGGGATTTTGAATTTTATTCTTTAAACTTTAATATTTCCATTGAGTAAATACATTTTCAATACAGTAATTTTTCATTAAGTTGACGAGAGTAATTAAAGTTATCAGAACATTAAAATACCTTTCAAATTTCTACGTTTAATGAAAGTATCAGGTTGTAACACAAATTCTGCTCGATTAGAAAACGGACGATAGATAATAGAATAACCGCAAGATAATGCGAAATAGTTTTAGAAATGTTGCAAAATACGGGCGGCGACAGGTTCGCGCAGGTTTTATCACGATACAGAATGATACAGAAGGAAAAGTTAGGAAAAGTAATGAAGGTTGGAAAATGGGTTCCGCATGATTTGTCCAAGCGAATCTTCAACATCGAATCGATATTTGCGCATCACTGCATTCTCGGCAACTGCAGGCACCGTTTTTGAATCGGATCGTCACTGCGGATGAAAAATGGGTCCTCTATAACAATAGTAAGCGTCGACATCAGTGGCTTAGCCGTGAAACAAAGCCCGAACCTCAGCCAAGGAATGGACCCCATCCAAAGAAAATTTTGCTATGCGTTTGGTGGGATATGCAAGGAATTATTCATTTTGAGCTTCTGCCAGATAACCAAACAATCACAGCTGAAGTCTGCTGCCAACAACTCCAACGATTGAAGATGGCATTACGAGAAAAACGTCCTGCATTTATTAATCGCAGAGGTGTTCTATTCCACCAGGATAACGCGCGCCCTCACACTGCTTGAATCACCACTGCCCAATTGGAGGCATTTGGTTGGGAAAAAATGCCTCATCCACCTTATTCTCCGGACATCGCACCTTCAGACTACCATTTATTCAGAAGTCTGCAACACCACCTAAATGGACAAAAGTTGCAATCTAGGGAAGCTATTGAAAACGAAGTGATCGCTTTTTTTTACTCGAAACCAAGAGATTTCTTCGAACGTGGCATAAAAAACTTTTCTACAGGTGGGAGGAGGTTATAGAAAAAGAAGGGATTTATATTGATGATTAATTTGTCATTGTCATTTAATTTTTGTTGTGAATAAACTAAAAATTCGAGCAAAATACAGTATATGTTACAACCTTATATTTGCAATGCAGAACTTATGCTCGAATCAGGTCGGCTTGTGTGTATTGTTATTTTCCTAGTTTTATTCAGTTCATCATAATTGAGGACTAGACCATATTCTAAAATATAAGTAATTGGTGCATATAGATGTCCTTTAAAGGATAGGTAAAGGTAATATCCATATCCTGTATTTCTCAAAGAAGTGAGGGGTACTACCGCCCGTCACTCGGGGTAGGTCCCCGACCCTGGGCTATCTTAATCAGAGTCAATTAAAGGGGGTGGCCGCTTCGTCGTGATGCAAGATACAGAGAGGACAACCCCCCAGCTCTAGGCAGCACTGGAGTTTGAGCCCACAACTCAGCAGTCTCAGCACTACCAGGCGGCGCCCTAACTGATGAAGCGAGGAGACTCCATGTATAAAGGGTGTAACAAAAGTCCGTTCTCATAGGGAAATAAGATATAAAAGAATTGAACGAGAAAATAGTTTTAACTATACATTACAAACAATACAATTAACTTACCAATTAATCCAGTACATGCTCGTCGCTCCAGTAACGATAATTGTGGCGATTCACTGTTCCATTAAATGAAAACAAACCTCGTCGCTAAATAAAATATCGGAAAAGATTTCCCTGTGAGAACTGACTTTTGTTACACCCTGTATATAGGAATGTATCCACCTCAGAAGTGTCCTTAGGGAGGAAGGGGTTCTAAACTGATGGCCAAATGGTCATTCTAGGACAAAAATTAAACAAAAGCGGGTATTTTCGTCTGGCGCCATGTAAATGGTATGGAGCAAGATTTTACTTATTGTATGTAATAATGTAGATACAGTGTAAATATGTGGTCTGGGAACAGCAACACTATTGTAACTGTGTATTGGCATAGTAATTTTTATAACCCTGTGTTCAGTTCTAGATATCATAATACATACACAATCATTACAAAAAGCTAAGAGTGAAATTATTTTTTTTTATTTTTAGATTATTCATGGTAATAGTCGATGCGTGTGTTAAAGGGAACCGTTTCATTCCTTTGTTTTATTTGGGTATGTTGATTAAGTGCTGCCTCCATAGTTATAAGTACAGTACCCAGTTTACTAAGGAATGTTTTAAAAGATGATTATAGTAGGTTTTAGGGTTGCCGAACCTATTTAAATTAAGGAGAACTATTTTATTAATTAAATTAATTCCCCCAAATTGTTTCCTTCTTTAAGGCCTTCATCATATGGAGATTTCTTTGACTCCCTATTTAATTACTTCACGTCTTCGGAAGAAGAAAGTAGTCGAAGAAAGAGGGAAATTCCTACTTTAGAGACAGAGATAAACAATGTTTCATCTCGTTTTACGCAAAAAGAGAGAGGTTCCTTGTTTGAGATGGAGAAAGCTCTGCGTTTGCCAAAGATTAAACAGTTCTTAGTCGAAAACCCGACAAAGGAAGAGTTCGTTGAAAAACTTCTGAAGTTGACGGAACGTTGGGCAGTCAGGCAACAGAAACTCTATGAGAGAAAAATTCGCAAAGAGAGGAGACCAAAACGCTTCATTGGGAATTGGTTTAATGGTGAGGGCCTTGAGACGAAAATAGTTAACTGATTGATAGGGCGTAGGAAGAGAGGCTATTTTCTCGAAATTGCAAATATATATTGTAAAGTTAATATCTTGAATTCGGAATAACTGTTGAAGAATTTAAATTTAAGTGCAATATTTTTTAGTGAAGTCTTCCATAGCCATTTTGTAATGAAACTTAAAAATTGTGATACTATTTCACTTTATTTCGAATTTTAGTACTATCTTTTCAGATCCGGCTTGGCCTATCGCATATACCCCAAATAACACCGCTGTAAAGGAGATAATGGATTATGTCAGTTATTACTTGTACCTTGATACGGAAGGTAAGTTGAATTTCTCACAGGAATTCTTCAAAGGAAAGAAAGGTTACTTATTCTATCCATTTTAATGACAATTGAACATTATAAATGTGTAGAAAGTATGAAAATGGGAAGGTTCTCAGAGTTTATGGTAACTGGTAACATCCGGAGCCCCTATTTTCCCGCACGGAGGGGGAGAGGCGTGAACTCCTAGGATTAATGGAGTCCAAGCAATCACGGAGTAGGTGGCGGACCCAACTCCCACCACGGCGGAGGTGGGAATCGAACCCGTGCCTTCGCAGCTTGAATCCAATCTCCATTCAACCAATCCACGAGAGATTGAGTTTGCTAAAAAAGTGTTTGGTCATGTAAGATTTCAGTCTTTACTGAAATGATTTATTTTCATATGAATTAGTGGTGCACCGATTAATCGGTATCAGCACCTGGTATGCCGATTAATCGGCATGCCAGGTGCCGAAACCGATTAATCGGTGCACCACTAATATGAATGCAAGTTGTTGAAATGGAAAACTTTTAACCTTGGTTCTTCGTTTAACTTTCGCCCAAATTGTTCATTCTGACGAAGGTCAAGTTTGTTGCTTCACCTTAGACCTACAGCTTAACGTGGAATCCGAACCACGACCCACCACGGGCGGTCAGAAACTACGAAGTCTTTGCCCGGCCTCGATCAAAATTTAAATTTTATCTTATTATATTTAAGCCCTCATCCTCCATACTAGACTAGGGGGAATTTGCAGTCTGTTTACGTACACTTTAGGTAATATCCCGATCTAAAGAGCTTGGTTGTTTCTTTTTATGAAATGAATGAAATAGTAGCCTTAATGATGCGTGAGGTCAGAGCTAATGATGTAACTGGACCGGGCTTCAAAATAGATGGTCCGGATCGTTATTTTTCAGTCTTTACAAATATATAGGATGAATTTTAGCTAAACTACTTGTGACTTAACTATGTGAAATAAGCATATTTGGATTCTGGACTCGGTCCCAGGACTTCGGGTTGCATTACTAGTCGGAACAATTTCTTTCTTTCCCTTCACTTTTCATTAAACCTTTCTTTCAAACCGATCCCGTTCGTAGGTTATGGATTCGCCACTGAAGAGGAAATGGTCGACCATTTAACATCATTTTCGCTCAATCCCGATAGAGAAGAAATCGCTTTCTTCGGTCTTCAAGACGTCTTGGGAGGGATTGTGTTCACCAACGAATTCGTCAATGGCTCTCTTCCTCAACAAATCAAGGTAACTTTATTAAAGTTTAGGAAATAAAATATTCCTAACCGAGAACAAAATATAGAAAAATATCTTAGACTTTTGGGCTCACATACGTTCATCGATAGAATAAAGGACTTTTTATCAAGTGTTCCAAGATGAATTGCTTTTAATAGGTTTTTATGTAAACGATCTTAATAAAATGCTTGTAATGTAGTTACTCAGACTAGTTAGTCTACATAGAAGTGCTACATCATGACCACATCGCGCCAACACTTCCCGTTAGTTCGGTGAGGTTAAGAGACGTTGGGTTTGTAAGTGGTTAGATGGGTGCGTGTGCTCTGTGTCCAGATGATGCATGACCCGAGGTTGGGATTCTACTTAAAGGCTGCAGAATTTAGGGCGGGGCGAAAATATATCGAACTCAAGTTGTCAGTATGAAACATGGCTGAAAAGGTGCTCTAGTACTCACCTATCATAAAAACATCAACTTTTATAGCCTATGAGTATGTGTATTCTTGCAACTTTGACCTCAATTTTGAAGAAAAGCCAAAATTTTGAAACATTGTTTGGTCAAAAATTATAACTTTCCTTTTATAAACCAAAACATGTGCTCATCACTAAATTATATGAAGTATAACTGCTATCATCTTGTTGATTCACTTAAAATCTGACTTTGTTTCCCTTTTTGGATTCTCTAGCCGAGATTTCTTGCTGAGAATAACCATTCCCTCGCGGGTGTCATGTCCGTAGACTTTTTTCACTTGCAGAGGAGATTTCCTTCACATTTCTTTCAACTGCCTGGGAATGAGACGGATATGTGTCGAGAATTATGGATTTTTGGCAGTCATCAGTGCTACTTATAACATCAGAGAGAGAGTAAGGAAGGAACAGTAATATCCATTTCGTTCCAATCAATCATATCCATGTAGGTCGAAGCTGAGAAGTTGAGCCTGATGGGTTTCTTGTCAAACATTCGAATTTCACCCGGTATAAAACTCCTTTTCTCTTGTAGCACTTTTTCGACTGCTAGCTTCCGAATATTCTTATTGTCAGCGATAGCAGATAAAAGGATATTTTCAGGATGACAAAAGTAACAGTTGTTTTGTAACACGAGACGAATAATGTCTTGGTCGATTGTATATAGTTTTTGATAGAGCTCAATCATGAAGAAAAAGTTTTTTGCCCCATCTTGGCAAGACCAGTTTGCTTTGAGATAGAACCATGCAGGAGATAGAAGTTCAGTATAAAATGAGCAATCCTTTGAAGTGTGTCTGATGGTCTTTCGTGCGACATGTAATAACGTAAGAGACGATTTGCTTTTGTCAGCCACCGTGCATTATTGAGAGACCCAGGTTCAGGAGTTTCTAATAATTTGATAGCTGGACCCCTCTCATGACCGTTTTGAATTGACAAACACGCCTTATGGAGGTATTGCTGGTCACTGCTGAGATCTGCTAGCACTACTTCTGGTAAGTCCATCACTTCCAGCGAGAGGTGGAAATTTTGCAATTGGTCTGTTCTTTGGATCAAAGTTCAGATCCTTGCCGATTTTGCCCTGTGAACTTCTAGTCCTGTCGTTTGCCCGTCAAGAACTTCCAGTATTTTCTCGAGGGAAGCTCATTAGTGTGAAGTAAACAAATAAACCATTGTAATGGTCTTCCCAATGTCAGCTTTAGTTTTCTAATTACTCCATTTGATTTACATGTATTTACATTAGTTGCATCACAAACTACTGCTTTTAAAGTCGATGCAAAGTTGGTGTCAGTAATTAAAGTAAATCCTAGATTTAACGAACTAATTCCAGCCACCCCATTCCCTTAAATTGAAAATTCCCTTAAATTGAAAATTCCCTTAAATTGAAAATTCCCTTAAATTGAAAATTCCCTTAAATCGAAAATTCCCTTAAATCGAAAATTCCCTTAAATTGTACAAAATTTCAGGCATTGAAAAAAATTATGCATAGTTTTTAGGAAGAATTCCCTAGACAAAAAAAGTAGACATGGCTTAACTTAAAATTTGGGGGTTATGGTGTTTGTTGTAGGTGGCCTGATACAGGTATGACCCCCAAACCTGTGCCAGGCTTGAGAGGGTGAATTACTCTGTCCGTCCCTCCTTTTTACGGAGCACTATTCTGATTTAACGAACTAGTTCGCTAAATTGATCACGCAATAACGGAGAAAAATCCTTCCGCTAAATCGCTCCTCCGTTATATCGAGTTCCGTTATATCCAGGATTTACTGTACTGATATAATTTCTTTAGCAATATCACTTGCCCTTTCACTTTCAGGAGCAACATGGTCAATATATTTGTTTCCTGAAAATGAAACTAACACAGTGGTCTTCATTCAAAATTCGCTGGCATTCTCCCACTTTTGAAAGTGTTTTATCAATTTTTCCATCAAATCGAAGGCAAACTATTCCTTTATTCTATTCTTCATGCTGCTTTCTTTCTATGCTTCTCCACAAGGTTCTTTGACGACGTAGTTTACTGGGATCAATCGTAGTATTTTCAGATAATAGATTAAGATTTTTTAAGACAGCATTAGCAGTTAAACAAACATCACGGTTGCTTATTTTGCATCGATCAACTGCCTTGCATAATTCTGGATATTGGTGTCGATTTTGAGAAGTGCTAGCTTCTGCATCTAACTCGTACTCGCTCAATTCGAAATCTTCATTTTTGATGACCTTTTTCACTTTCAGAGCTGATCTCACCAATATCGCAAGGATTCAACTGCATTTCCTGGACAAAACACTTTTGTTTATCTTTAAAGAACTTTCTTTTATGCTTTGTTTTCCATTTGTTGTAGTTTTGAAGTTTTCACTTTGTCCAACTTACCTACAATCATTTTTCGTTCAGTATGTTGATCAATCCAGAACTCCCATTCATCATTCGGGATTTTCTCCGCCTTAGCGCATTTACACTCGCTTCTTTTACGAGAACCGGAGGCATAGCACTTGCAGCAACATATGTCAAATAAATTTCTGAAGGAATCATATTTACTTTCATATAAATGCTGGAATATCTTTTACGCATGGGATATTTTCTAAGTTCTTGTCCCTTCTCAATTAATCTCTCTACCTTAATTACTATGCTTTTGAAGTCGATTATTGGAATGGAAGCACGGATATATATATCATTCACTTCTTCCGCGATAATTTCGGCGTATTTCTGAGTGCTAAATGTTGTAGTAATGAGCTTATGTTTAAGATAAGCTCTGAATACATCCTCACAAGTTGGTAGTTGGTTGCCAGGAAGCTCTGCTGGCGTTCCGAAAACAGAATGCTTCACTTTTTCTCTCGTTATACCAGAAGAGGTCATTGCAAGCTATGCTATTAATCCGAAACAAAAGAAAATAAAATGCTGAATCAGGAAACTCATAGGTCAAACGATAGGTCACAAATACGCATGATAGGTCAAACACATATGGGTCCTACATTTTAAAATAAGCAAAAACAATATTTATTAATGTTTTTTGATAGACATTGGCATTAATTGAGTTTATTGTTGAGATCCTCATACCTGTGAGGCGAAAAATTAATTTAAGGAAACATGCTAAAAAGGACCTTTTGTGACCTTTGTTCGCAATTTATTTTTTCATAGTTGCCAGCACCGAAATTAATATTTCTAAAAGATATGACTTATTCTTTAATCAGCGACTACTCGGGCATCTTTTTCAGCATGTTCCATTAAATTAAATTTTTTCAACCCACCCGACGAGTAGATCCCTTCCGTCACACGACCTTAGCGTTATCCTCCTTTCTAACAGCAAAACATTATCTTGCATTGAAGTTCGTAGAGAGATTACGGAATAGCCGTAACAGAGAAAACAATCTTCCTCCCTCCCAAACATTCTGGGAGAGAGGAGAAAGAAGAGAAGCGAGTGGCTGGGTAGGCATTAATACACTCTTCCTCACCATGTCTACTCGTGTCTTCCACACTCGTCTCAAAAAATAAGTGTAGAATAAGTGTATTATTGCAAATTCAACACTTCGGCGAGAGTATTAATTGGAGGGTTTATTAACATCGGTAACCGCGTCCTAGTTATAGCATTCGCGTGTTCGAATGCGGATTTGTTTTTGTTGTTCCTTCTAGTAGTTTATTTATGCTCGAATGATCTTGTAGAAAAAGTTGGAATAGTTTCACCGACTTATATTGAAAATAATGACTCGCAGGGGATTGTGTAATACCTGAAATCTTGTTAGGTGAAGGATTGATTTTGACCAGCAACTAATCTTACGTTAGTTAATATTCTTTTGGGGAGTCCTTCCTTCGTATTGTGAAAATGCAACTGCATTTGCATACTAGATACATAAAAGAGGAATTTAGATCGGGTATTGGTATTAAGAGTAATTTTATTGTCTGTTTATGATTTTATAGCACTTGGAGGCCCACAGTAAATACGTCCATGAAGTGTACGTATGTACCCACTATTCTCAAATTACACGAACACTTTTATTTGAATTGAATAACCTTTATTGCTAAAATAATGATAAGCTTTATTGGCTTTTTACAGTTTTACAATTTTTGTTTTATAATTTTACAATGTAATGTTACAATAATTTTAACAAGAGTATTTGTGAAATTGGACTATTTATTTGATTTAATTTAGCCTTTAAGCTTTAGGCCTCAGTAGATCTGTAATTGTAATTAACTTCCTATCTGGTGTTGCCCAGTAACTTTTTCTGTAACCAATAAATAAGATGCTTTAAATGTAAGAACAGTATTCCTTCAAATAAGCGAGTTTACACTAAAGGAGTGCTGAGCCATTGGCTCTGTGCCAGTACTGATAAAGTTTCTTCGCTTTTGGCGCAGTACAAAATCCGTCTGAAAGGAAGCCCTCGTTACGGGAAGAAGCGACTGTCTTTCGCACCGCCTCCGAGATGGAACACGGAACTCACTTATCCCTTGTTCCAAATTCCAGGACCTCGAGAGAAGAACAGAAATGAGGGAGGGGACCCAGGTTCGTTTTGTTGAGATTTTTTTAAGATGGTAATTACTGTCTGGTAGGGATAATTTCAAACGGTTGTAACCACTTGAACCCTGAATTGCTTATTGACATACCAATTTTAAACCAAACGCCTCTAATGTAATCCATAGAGTAGGTGTGTCTAAACAGTCCTGCGAGTCATTTGGGCAAACTTGCATTTCCTTATTTCTGAAATTCTCTATTTGGCGTTTTGTAGGATACTTTGAAGAAGGATTTCTCGCCATTCAGTTTGCGATTGACAAAGCAATCGTAGATTACATGAACGGAACAGGAATTGACTGTAAGTGCCTTCTTTCTTTGTAACAGTTTGTTTATTTTATGTACGAATTTTGGCTTTGTTTAACCAGAAAAATTTGTTAATATACTGTATATAGAAAAAATTAAACCTTTGGATTCCACCTGACGTTTTGTTATCCACCGTTAGTCTTTGAGGTTGATATGATACCTATTCCTTTGAGGATTAAATATACGCAGTTGATTTGCTAGTATTGGTTTTGAAATTTGACTTAAAGATTTTCTTGTTATAAAGTAGTAATTTAACCTTTATTGCAGCGTTGGCGTCCCTCCAGATGCAGCGGATGCCGTATCCTCCTTACATCGACGACACTTACTTGGTGGCCCTGCAGGCGTGGCTCCCCCTCATCATCCTCCTCTCCTATTTGTATCCCGCAATCAACATCGTGAAAAGCATCGTTTACGAAAAGGAGACCAAACTCAAAGTCAGTTCTCGAATCATCATAGACTTAAGCTGTAAAGATTTCCTTACAATGTTAACTCTTTTGTTAGATCGCTTCGACTGAGTAATTTGTGGATAGACGTAAACAGTTTAATTTGACTTCCGTCTATTTCGCCTGAAAATTTTTACCTTACACCTAATCTATCGAAAACGTTTTAATAGGCAGACTGAAACAAAATATGCTAACACAGAGGTGGTGTCATCCTGAGCAAGCCGCACTTGAAAGTAAAATTTGATGGTTTCCCGGATGGTGTACTGGTAAGAAAGGTGTTTGGGACGTGGCCCAGCAGCGCGGGGACGAAGCAACCTCTGTGCTGCACATTTTACTCCAGTCTCCCTATTAAAATCAAACTGAGTTTGCTATGGAAGAACAGGGCTTAAACTGTCTGTCACGTCTCTTATTAAAATTGACATACCTTTAATTTAAAATCTCTCTGTAGGAGTTTCGATATATTAGTAAGCAGTGTAATAGCAAGATCTTTTTATTTTAACTTCTGTCTAATACGGTGGTACATCTCGATTCCCTCACCACATTTCCCAGAGTTTCAGTGGTTTGCTTAAGTGGTGTGTTGATACCCTATTTGAAGAGTTTCTCGATTGTTTCCTTCAAAAAACTGTGAACTGTTAATCTCAGAACTTCATTGGAAGTGGTTGTTAAAAGGTTTAGAGAAAAAATGGTTGTTAAAAGGTTTAGAGAAAAAATGGTTGTTAAAAGGTTTAGGGAGAAAGTGGTTGTTAAAAGGTTTAGGGAGAAAGTGGTTGTTAAAAGGTTTAGGGAGAAAGTGGTTGTTAAAAGGTTTAGGGAGAAAGTGGTTGTTAAAAGGTTTAGGGAGAAAGTGGTTGTTAAAAGGTTTAGGGAGAAAGTGGTTGTTAAAAGGTTTAGGGAGAAAGTGGTTGTTAAAAGGTTTAGGGAGAAAGTGGTTGTTAAAAGGTTTAGGGAGAAAGTGGTTGCTAAAAGGTTTAGGGAGAAAGTGGTTGTTAAAAGGTTTAGGGAGAAAGTGGTTGTTAAAAGGTTTAGGGAGAAAATGGTTGTTAAAAGGTTTAGGGAGAAAATGGTTGTTAAAAGGTTTAGGGAGAAAATGGTTGTTAAAAGGTTTAGGGAGAAAATGGTTGTTAAAAGGTTTAGGGAGAAAGTGGTTGTTAAAAGGTTTAGGGAGAAAGTGGTTGTTAAAAGGTTTAGGGAGAAAGTGGTTGTTAAAAGGTTTAGGAGAAAGTGGTTGTTAAAAGGTTTAGGGAAAAGTGGTTGTTAAAAGGTTTAGGAGAAAGTGGTTGTTAAAAGGTTTAGGGAGAAAGTGGTTGTTAAAAGGTTTAGGGAGAAAGTGGTTGTTAAAAGGTTTAGGGAGAAAGTGGTTGTTAAAAGGTTTAGGGAGAAATGGTTGTTAAAAGGTTTAGGGAAAAGTGGTTGTTAAAAGGTTTAGGGAAGAAATGGTTGTTAAAAGGTTTAGGGAAAAAGAATAATCCGTGTTAATTTCTCAAATGTGGTTTCGATTTTTTTCACATCCTCGTTCCATTGTTATTTTTTTCGAAATTATTATTTGAAACCGTTTTTATATTCGTTTTTTAGGAATCCATGAAAATGATGGGGTTGGACAATTGGCTTCATTGGCTAGCTTGGTTTACCAAGTCTCTGATGCTACTCCTAGCAACAACCGCTCTCATTACGCTTTTGCTTTGCACAAGATGGTGAGTAACCACAAAGCAGTGAGAGAAGTACGCGAGAATTTCCTTTGCTGTTATCGCCTTGACAGGGAAAATTTAATGGAGGCGTTTGTGACGTAGTTTTACGATTTTAACTAAATTGATTAAAAGTGATTCTAAATTATTTATATTTAAAATCGGTGGTTTTCGAACTTTTCAGATCAGGGAACCCTTTCGAAATTTCAGTCCACGTCGCTGAACTCTATTACTATGAAATAACCCAATTTTTACGCGCAATTCTAATAAATCCAAGAGCTCGTAATACACTATTAAATGGCAAAGGGAAATATACTCTCATTCACCCGATCAGAAAAGATGTTGAGGAACACGGTTCGAAAACCACTGTTTTAAACCATGTTAACATTTTATGGGTCAGTTTTGTAAAGCTTTTCAGAACGCGTAAGACACCAGTAATTTTACGTAGATAATGGGTCTCTTACATTGAGGATCGGATTAGCATATGTGTGGTTGTTTTTAGTAATACCTATATGTTGCCTTTCCATAACAAATAGTTTGATTTGGATTGAATTAATGCTTTCAAACTTGTTAAAAAATATTAATTTTTTTGTAGTTAAAAAAAAAAATTATTTATAAAAGGAAAATAACTAGGAATATTTTTACTTTATGTATCCCCAGTTACCAAAGTTAAGATACAGTAAGTCACACACACACCAGTGTATCCCAACGTTTACGAATAACTGTACCTTCTTATCCCCTCTGTCTATTGCGTGCAAGTATTATGGTGAGAGTGAATATTAAGGTTTCATATAGAATAGGTATTTTGTGGTCCAGTTTTATTTTATGAATGTTTCCTTCATAGAGAATTAAGCTGTTAAGAAATCCACAATAATTCAAGTTGCCTGAAAGTAGGCATGTTTGTGGGGAAACGTTCGACATAAAAAATAATTAAGTTAAAGGCTCCCAAAATTTATATATATAATTGAGGGGTCGCGCGTCTTAAGGTACCTAAGCGCCACCACAGGCGAAAACGTGTTTTTGATGGATATCACTATTTTCACCCCTTTTCTATCGCGTGGTTTGGGTTATGATGACCTTACGACACGAAGTATGGTTGAAAACCTTATGAAGCGAACTACTTTTTTCACCTCTATTGCCAGCCAGAAGTTCACCCAAAGTTCGGCATAATAAGAAAATAAAAAAATTAAAAACTATATATATATATATATATATATAATATATATATATATATATGTGTTAAGCACGGGGACCATTCTGAGTTTGTGTATATATATATATATAAAGTATGAAAATCTATTCCAAAAATTCAACATCTTCATTAGCATACTTAGAACTCTAATTAAAGCCAAAAATGAACGTTCTAGCTCAATAACAGAGATACTATTGCCAGAATATTGCTGAACTTTGGAGGCGATTTCTGACGAATTTTAATTTTGGCGCTTAGGTACCTTAAGATGCGGGACCCCTCATATACTATATACAGGGTGTCCCAGAATTAACTATATTTCAATGAAATCGGACAAATTTTTTAAAAACACTTTTATTTATGTTTATCATGTTTAATATGTGTTAAAAATGTATAAATTTCTAATTTTTTTCATAATTTTTTTTTTCATAATTTTTTCATTATCTGGTCCAATGAAAGACCGTCTGAAGTCATAGAATGGCAAAGAGACTCTCCAAAAGTTAACGTGTGGCTTGGAATGACCAAATCCAAAATTTATGGCCCATTCTTCTTTGCGGAAGCAACTGTAACAGGTACCGTCTACCTTGATATGCTTCAGCAGTTTCTCGAACCACAGCTTCTTGATGGCATTCTTGATAATGTTGTGTTTCAACAAGATGGAGCACCATGTCATTATGCTCTAATTGTTCGAGAATACCTCAACAGACGCCTTCGGAATCGGTGGATTGGACGTGGAGGACCTCGACCTTGGCCTCCGCGTTCTCCGGATTTGACACCCCTGGATTTCTTTGCATGGGGTTTCATAAAAACAAAGGTTTATCGCCAAAAGATCAATGCTTCTTGTTGAAACACAACATTATCAAGAATGCCATCATCAAGAAGCTGTGGTTCGAGAAACTGCTGAAGCATATCAAGGTAGACGGTACCTGTTACAGTTGCTTCCGCAAAGAAGAATGGGCCATAAATTTTGGATTTGGTCATTCCAAGCCATACGTTAACGTTTGGAGAGTCTCTCTGCCATTCTATGACTTCAGACGGTCTTTCATTGGACCAGATAATGAAAAAATTATGAAAAAATAATTATGAAAAAAATTTAGAAATTTATACATTTTTAACACATATTAAACATGATAAACATAAATAAAAGTGTTTTTAAAAAATTTGTCCGATTTCATTGAAATAGTTAATTCTGGGACACCCTGTATATATATATATATATATGTGTGTGTGTGTAAAGAACGATGCTTGTGTAGAAGAACGTTCCGTACAAGATGAGGAGGGAGAACGAACAAATGAAAAATGAGGTAACCACCCAGCATTGGTTTCTGCTCGTATGTAGGAGAATTACGACTTCTGATTAATCGAGGCCCATGGTGTAGTGGATAGCATATCTGACCGGCAATCGGAAGATCCCGGGTTCGATTCCTGGGTGGTTACCTCATTTTTCATTTGTTCGTTCTCCCTCCTCATCTTGTGCGGAACGTTCTTCTACACAAGCGTCGTTCTTTACATTAATTATACTGTGTGTTGTTTGCAGTTAAAATATATATATATATATATTACACGGGGTGATTACAAATGATTTTCTCAATTTTAAACATTTATTATGAAAAACTAACAAAGCTACAGCGAAAAGCAAGATATACAAATAAAGAAGAACTCAAAAAGTTTTATTTAGAAGCTATTCAAGTTCAATATGAACTCCATTTGTGGTTCTGCAGACATCAAAGCGGTATTCTGTTTCCCTTCATACATTTTGTAGCATATCATACTGAACTTTTTTCACAGCCTCACGTACCCTTTCCTTCAAATGTTTCAAAGTTGTTGCCACTGATAGAACAAAAACTTCATTATTGACATAGCCCCAGAGGAAGTCAAAGGGGTTAGCCCCAGAGGAAGTCAAAGGGGGTTAGATCGGGGGAACGAGCCGGCCAAGGAATGGGCCCCCCACGCCCGATCCAACGATCAGGCAATTGCTCATTCAGGAATATTGTTACCTCAAAAGGAGCCACAAAAGGAACTAATATTGAACTTCAATAGCTTGTAAATAAAACTTTTTGAGTATTTCTTTATTTGTGTATCTTGCTTTTCGCTGTAGCTTTGTTAGTTTTTTCATAATAAATGTTTAAAATCGGGAAACTCATTTGTAATCACCCTATATATATATAAAACTTTGGTTAATAAACTTTTGGTTGGCTTCCGCCCGAATTGTTCATTCTGACGAAGGTCAAGCTTTTCACTCCACCTTAGACCTACAGTTTAACGTGGAATCCGAATCACGCTCCACCAGCAGCCCAGCGTTTTAATCACTAGGCTACCCAGGCTACCCAGGCTATATGTGTGTATGTAGGTAGGTCCAACTAATTTGTAACCTAACTTTTTAAAATTGTATTTTTTCGGGGTGAACTTTTGTCCAAAACTGAATATTTGTGTTGTAAATCATTTAACAGAAACGATAAAAGTCAATGGAAAATTATGAAATTTTAAAATTCATTAAAAATTCATAATTGGTTGGAAAAATTATATATATTATACCGTTGGTCAGAGAGACTTCCGCTTCATACGACTGTGTTCCACGTGCACTGCCCTTCAAATTCGTTAGTTTTCCTTATTGGTCAGATTATTTTTCACACCAATCATAAATTCTTGCTGAATTTTGAAACTTAAATTATTTTTTCATAATTTTACTTTGTGGAGAATATCATTCCACAAGTGTTCATTTGTCTTAAAAGTGTGGTCGCATTTGTCACAACATTTGAATGGAGGTCATATACAGGGTGGCACAAAAGTCAAGAACCATAGGCACATTTTAATAATTTGTTTTAACCCTTTACTGGCCAAATATTTTGTAGGGTTAAGTTATGAATGCGTGTATTTGAAAGGTTACAAATTTGTCCTTTTGGGCAGTAAAGGTAGGCCTGTTCAAAAATCAACTTTTTCTTATTTTCATAGGTTTCTGTACATTTTCCCATGCTTTTTGACCTGAAAAAGCCGAAAATCACAACTATTTTGACCTAGGATGTTGGGAAGCATTGCCGCATGGAGCTTTAAATTTTCTGCCTTGAAATTGGCCAAAGCGCCAATTCCGGGGTCCCTTGAATTATGTTTTGCACTTTAACTTTTGATCTAAACAAGATAGAGCAACAAATTAGGTATCAAATGAAAGAGCATAAAATTAATAAATAATAATAATAATAATAATAAATAAATAATAATAATTAATAATAATAATAATTATCTATCATTTTTCAGGAAACAACAGAAACTCAATCAGAATCTAGAAAACCATCTACAAGTTACAACTTCACAATGGCATTAAGCAAGGAGCTGAGGGAGCTCCGTGGGCGCACAGTTGATATCTCAGAACCTCCACGTACTGTCCACAGGCAGGTGTCAACTGGGCCATCTACCAGATCTCTCACTGAAACTTTCCTGGTTGGATACCCTTCAGCTTTTATCAGTGGTTCCAGCTTCCCACCAACAGACAGGCGTTCCAGTATTTCCTTAATCTTCAGAATTTACCGGAAAATGCAGGGAGGCCCATGGTTCAAGACCTTGCATATGAAACAGTTGAATCTATCATCCCATTCTGGCAGATGGCTAGGATCAAGACAATGACCAAGTACAACGCAATGAAGCTCTTCATGAAACTACATGAGAAACATCGTGCTCTGGTGAAAAGCAAAGGAAGAGCAAGTAACCCTGGAGGAAAAAGAGGAGCATTTGTGCTGGAATTAGACAGCCTGTTCGATATAGGAGCTCCAGGTGCAATCCAGGAAATACAGAACAACAGACTGTTATCCAGAGAGAAGAAAGATGAGGATATCAGGTTCTCCGAAGACCAAAAGACTGAGAGGAAAGGTCATATGTCTGGTCATGACAAGATTTTTGAGACAAGATCCCTGCAGCAAGCAGCTGGAGGGGCTGATCTGGATAACTTCGTCATCTCAACCTCAACAACACGTCGCAACAGAATGCTGTCCAGGTATAATATCAGCCAGAGTCACATGTCCAAGTTTTGTGAAAACCCCCCACAGTACGCTGCCTTACACTGGGATGGAAAGTTGCTCAAAGATGTCTTGGGCAGTGAACCTGGAAGTACCTCAGAGACTAGCTGTGCTAGTGTCTGGTCCACCTTCATACACTGAAGGAAAGTTATTGGGAGTACCTGTCATCGACAATTCTTCTGGCACAGCTCAGGCTGAGGCTTCAATGGATTTACTGGAGACATGGGAACTTACGGATAATGTTACTGCCCTTGTTTTTGACACTACATCCAGTAACAGTGGAGTTCACAGAGGAGCTGCCAAACTGCTAGAGAAAATGCTGAACAAAAAGGTGTTTTATCTGGCCTGTCGACATCACATCCTGGAAATCCTAGTAGGAGCAGTTTGGGAGAAGCTGTTTGGGAAGGTGAAGGGGCCAGATAATCCCTGGTTTGAGCATCTGAAGGATGTTTGGACGGACTTGTCCAAGGAAAACCCAAAGATGCTGGCTATCAACAGCAAATGGCTGGAGGAAAAGAAGAAGAACAGTGAAGAAATACTCCAAGACATTCTAACAGCAGAAAGGCTTCCAAGAGCCGACTACAGGGAAATGGCTGAACTGACAGTCATTGTTCTTGGAGGAACGCCTCCTCGAGGTATTCACTGGAGTCGACCAGGCGCCATTCATCAGGCCAGAGGGATGGCCAGAAACCTGTACTCCATGAAAATGCTGATGTTTGCAGATCAACTTGAGTACGACGAAGACACTGTATCAAAGCTGGAAAGACTCAACACCTTCCTTGCGCTGTTCTACACTCCTGTATGGATGATGTCAATGTCTGCTGCAGATGCTCCCGTGAATGATCTAAGTCTAATCCAGGACATGTTGAAGTACAAGAAAACTGACCCAGAGCTTGCTGATGCAGTACTTAATAAGATGGAAAACCACAAATGGTACCTGACGCAGGAAGTCGTGCCATTTGCCCTGTTCAGCAGTAGATTGAGTGACACATTGAAGCACGACATTGCTGCCCAGTTACATGCCACTGAGAAGCCAGACAGCTTCAGAACAGGAAAGCCTCTATTCCAGAGAGTCACAGCTAAGACCACCCTGGTTGATCTCATTGGCCCAGAATCACATTTCCTGCTGGACACACTGAACATTGGATCCGAGTGGCTTCTGGAACCTGTCACGTCTTGGCTACAGAATGAGGACTACAGAAAAGCGTTGGACTATGTTAAGAATCTGAAAGCGGTGAATGACATTGCTGAACGTGGTGTCAAGATGATGAGCGACTTTGCAAATGTCATAACAACAGATGCCAAGCAAAGGGACTATCTCCTTCAAGCTGTGGAGTTCAACAGACGCCGCTTTGACAGCTTCAAGAAACAAATTCTCAACAACTGACTGTGTAAATGTCATTATGAAATTAATCATCATGTAATGCTTTCACTTCTTGATCGATTAGACTTGTGACAAAATGTTAATCTCAAATTTGTGTCATGAATAAGGCGCCTTGTCTGCCTTGAGTGTGAGAAAACGAATTTTGTGATATTTCTGAAATCTTTGTATGTACCAATGTGCCATTTCTTGTTCCAAGACTATCATAATTGTATAAGTTAGAAAGAGGATTAAAAACACTTTAATTTGGTGCCTATTTTGTTGCTCTATCTTGTTTAGATAAAAAGTTATAGTGCAAAACATGATTCAAGGGACCCCGGAACTGGTGCTTTTGGCCGATTTCAAGGCAGAAAACTTAAAGCTCCATGCGGCAATGCTTCCCAACAACCTAGGTCAAAATGGTTGTGATTTTCGGCCTTTTCAGGTCAAAAAGCATAAAAGTACAGAAACCTATGAAAATAAGAAAAAGTTGATTTTTGAACAGGGCTACAGTAAAGGGTTAATGTGTGTTTTGGTCTTTTCAGATTTGTTGTTGAACATATGGCATAGAAATTGACAATAGATGAACGGGTGGAGATAGTTTGTGTGCAAGGCGTGGTAACACACTGATCAGTTGCTACTGCTTTCAATGACAAACACCCTGAGAGGCCGCCAGTTGTTCAGGCACCAGTTGGAAAACTGTTCACTCGCTTCAAAGAAACGGGACGTGTTCATGATCGCCCGCGTAGTGGCCGGCCAAAAAGTTCAACCGATGGAACAACATCACTAACGGTACTCAATCACCTCGAAAACAGCCCACGTAAGTCCTGAAGAAAGTTATCCTAGGAGACGGGTGTCTCCAGAAGATCATTCAACGAATTCTTACAACAAATCGTTTCCACTCCTACAAAGTCCAACTCGTTCAGGAACTGCACGGTGACGACACAGACCGTCGTGTAGAGTTCTGCCAGTGGTTTCTACAACATCGACAGCTGCAACGAAGCGATATTTCACCTCAGCGGTCGTGTCAATAGGCATAATTGGGCCACTGAGAACCCCACTGGATGGAGGAAGGACATGTGCAATTCGATCCACGAATTATGGTGTGGGCTGCGCTCTAGGAGGTTCGGTTAATCGGTCCGTACTTTTCGACGGCAATGTAACAGGTGAAACATATCTGCATAGTGCATATGCTGCAAACATTTCTAATGCCCATACTGGACGACATTCTATTGGCAGAACGGGCGGAGATGTGGTTTCAGCAGCATGGTGCACCACCACATTTCGCAACCATCGTCCGGAGCTCTTTAGATGAAACATTTCCAAGCAAATGGATCGGACGGCGAGGGCCCGTCAAATGGCCAGCTAGGTCTCCAGACCTCACGCCTCTTGATTTTTTCTTGTGGGGCCATCTCAAGTCGGTAGTCTATGCTGATCTACCCAGAATCATACGTTCTCTAAAGGATAAAATCACATCTGAGTGTGCCAAAATCAGTACCAATGTGTTAAGGAATGTTCAAACATCATGCATTCAACGCGTCAGAAAGTGTCTCCAAGTGGAAGGTCACCAATTCCAACATTTATTATAATTTAATAAAATGTGCCTATGGTTCCTGACTTTTGCGCCACCCTGAGTATGTGTATATATCAGTGGCGTGTGGTGGGTGTGTCCACAGGGTAAGCAGTAGCTGAAAAAAAATACACACACACACATCATAACTTTATATTAGTTTTCGATTACTGTACGGGGTGGTAAACAATGATTGCCCCCCCCCCCCCCCTGCACAGATGAAACTAATAGAGGTACAAAAAACTGATTGTTGCATCTTTTAGACAATTTAATTCTACGTCTAAACAAAGCCACTCGATAGTTGGTGGTGTCTCCTTGTGCTTGGCGGACGGCTTCAAGTCGGCAAGGGTAGGAGGTGACGAGAGACTCGAAAAGGTCAGTGTCGTATTCAAGATTTCGGAGGATTGTTTCAATGTGCTGCTCCATGGTCCGACGGCAGAATCCTTCAAGATCCATTCTGAAAGACCGAGTGGAATCCCTAATGCTTGCTGAACCACCAGCCACCCGATTCTGCCGCCGGACCACGAAGCAGCACATCGAAACAATCCTCCGAAATCTTGAATACGACACTGACCTTTTCGAGTCTCTCCTCACCTCCTACCCTACCCTTGCCGACTTGAAGCCGTCCGCCAAGCACAAGGAGGCAACACCAACTATTGAGTGGTTTTGTTTAGCGTAGAATTAAATTGTCTAAAAGATGCAACAATCAGTTTTTTGTACCTCTATTAGTTTCATCTGTGCAGCGGGGGGGGGGGGGGGCAATCATTGTTTACCACCCCTTAGTAATATACTGACTTTTCGTAATTTGACCTTTAACTGGGTAGGCGGCGCATGCCCCGCTTACCCTGACTGCACGCCACTGGTGTGTATACACACACACACACCTCGGTGGTGTAGTGGTTAGCATCGCTGACTACGAATCCATCGGCCCCGGGATCGAGACCCGGTGACGGCAGCCGGCGCGCAGCAAAACCCAGCTGTTCATCCTTCCACACAAAGAACGTGGTTGGTAGATAATGAGTACCCTGGGTGGCCTAGTGGTTAAGACGCTGGGCTGCTGGTGGGCGTGGTTCGGATTCCACGTTAAACTGTAGGTCTAAGGTGGAGTAAAAAGCTCGACCTCCGTCACAATGAACAATTCGGGCGAAAGCAAACCAAAGGTTTAATACATATAGTGGCCTGCGGGTCACCAATTTGATGTGGCCAAGAAAGTAGGATTACTATAATTTATGAATTAAATTGAAATGAATAATTAGGGGTCACCAGTTTAGGCCTACAACCCAAACAAACGATATTTAATAAGGAGAGAGAAATTACATTGTTGTTTTGTGTTTAATTAGGAATAACAATAATAAAAGTACGGTATGGTACAGTAAATGGATTAGGTCGGTAAAAATGAAATACATAAAAGAGCACATAAACAATCGGATGCAAAATAAGTTATAATAAATATTATTATGAATGAACACAATAACAAGGTGATACAAAACTACGGTATTGGCACAACACTTGAATAGGGTATGTACGAGTGTGTATATATATATATATATATATATATATATATATATATATATATATATATATATATATATGTATGTATGTATGTATGTATGTATACTGTATATATGTATATATATATATAATAATAAATTAAATAATAGATTTTATTCGTCTTGTTTGATTGGTGAAGGCATGGCAATGGCAGCTTGGCTGTTCTGGACAACAGCGACCCAACGCTGGTTTTCTTTTTCCTGTTCGTCTACAGTTGTAGCACCATTTTATTCTGCTTCTTCATGTCTACTTTATTTTCAAAAGGTATTTCATATATGAAAGTATTTGAAAATGGGATGTGGGGGATTTCTTTGCGTTTTTGGCACCAGTTGTTACGTTAAACTGTTGGTATATTTTTCTCATTTTGCCTTTGTTACCGTAAATGGTCGATAGTGTTTTAATAAGAATTTTAGTTACGTGATTTTTTTTTTTTTTATTGATTAACACGCAAATTAAGTGTTGGGAGTAACTCGTTATTTCATTGTCATTTTCAAATATTAATTTATAAAATATGTGTAGTGTATTCATTGATTATTTTTAGCAAAATTATGTCTTTAGACAAATTCCACGTAATTCCTCATTCTTATCATTTGATTAGTTTTATCTTGACTCTTAACTATCTCCTTTCACGCAACAACCGTTAAACGATATCACTGCTGTTCACACAGCATCCTCTAATTCACTTACAGCACTGCATTATCAGCATACGTCCTGTAGAAAACCTGTCACCTTCTTCCACATTCATAATTACATTTCTTCCAACATCAACTCCGGACGAGTAATTCCATCAGTAAACACGTTAAATAGCCATGGTGACAGACTTGCAGACATTGATACAGGACGGTTGCCAGTTTTGGAGCATCTTCTCGTCCCATATACAGGAAGCTAATTAAATTTCTTATAATTTATCCATTAACACACTAGTGTATGAAGTACCTTCCTGGTTTTGAATTGGCGAATTACTAATTAATGCCAATGAACAGATTTAAACTTCTCCATACAATTTTTGTTAGAATTTTGTTATTTTATTAGATTTTCAAGTACTCGTACAAAGTATCCACATATTGGACAACGGGCATTCTGGGAACTGTATTGATAGTCCCATTGAAAAAATACTGCCCTCTCTTGTCTCACTGGTGCGCAATTTGTCCATATATCTGGGCAAGAGGTACTTATCACTATAATAAAGTCAACCAGTAAGCTGTCAGACATTAATATGTAACAATGTAGCAGGCATAAAGTGTCCACTTACGTGGTCCAAAAGCATTAAAGGTTCAAGAGAATGATGTTTAGAAGTGATAAAATCAAATAAGTTAATGACAGAACATCAACTTGTGAGTTAGAATTATACACGACATATACTGTCAAACATATCGTGTAGTTTGTCCTAAATTGCTCACTAAGTAGATCTACAAGCTGTTCGGAGTTCATACTCTTAGTTTAGTCCCTTCTCTGACAACACCATTGAGAACCTAAAGCATGAACAACACATAAGGCAAACACGCTCAAGAATTAACTTTCATTTACTTGTTGCAACTGAAAATCGGTGGTAATCTATCAATGCCCGTTGGATTACCATGTCGTACTCACTGATGTCAAAAACACTGACTCACTTTTCTTGCATAGGCATTTTCCATCCTTATGATGTATATACCATCCCTGCCACTACTTTAGTTACTCACTTCCTTTCGCATTTCTCTTGATAATTTGAACCATCCAACATGTCAGATTTTCTTAATTTGAATATCTTCGTAAAATGTTTTCTTAATCTTTCATCAACTGAACAACGCATTTCGCTCCTCTCTCTCTCTATCCACGCCTGACACAACTACTTCCTCAATTCTATTCTGTTTCACTTATTCCAAGTATATCCCAATGGCCTTCACTTTCATTGAGCTTGTCATCACGCTTTCATTTTGCTTTTCACACCCAACACTTTCTGCCATACACACACCTTCCAAATGTCACTCAGATTTAAGGTGTATTACGCCGTTTGTGGCAAATATAAACTTTTTGCAATTCAATTTTCAGTCTTTTGTAAAATAATAAAAATAATCAACTTTAATTTGTGAGAATATGAACTTCTTACGGTAATATTGTGTTACATTTGCGTCCCTCACAAAGCAAACAGCGGGGCAACAGTTGTGGGTATTATTTGGATGTTTTCTTACCTGCCCAACATCATCCTGCGACCAAGATTCCTGAGCCTTTCAACCGAACTCAAGCTTGGTCTCTGTTTATACTTCAATACCGGTATGAGCCTCGGTTGCTTTCTCGCCTCTATGTTCGAGGGAGCGGGTTCGGGCCTTCAGTGGCACTTAATTGCCTCGGGAGTCTCGCCTGATTCGCCCTTCAGTCTCGCGGCTGTGCTCAGTATCATGATCATCGATTCTCTTATTTATGCAGGTAAGACTCAGTCATCATCGTTCGTCATTCTTTAACTGTCATTTTAAGTTTAGATGTAACAGAATCTTAGACACTGGTTAGCTGGTTTGACCCCAATATTTAATATAAATAGTGTTGCAAAATTCTATGCAATGCAATAGAAAATCCGTTAACACGGAAAATAAATGTATAGGTTCAATAAATCACTTATTTATTATAAAAACAAAAGAATATTAACGACCCAAGTCGTCAGTCGCGAGAAGATCCCGTGTGAGACCGACTTTTAGTCCAATATTATGATTAACATGTTTTTCCCCCATTAATAAATTAAGTCGGTCATTTTTGACGATACTTGGTTTGGTCGTAGACACTGAAAAGTAATTGTTAAGTATTATATTCATAAGTTCGTGTAAATTTGTTTTAAATCAAGAATGTTGAAGCACAATCCTTCTCCCTTTCAGTTTTCACGTGGTATATCGAAGCGGTTTTCCCTGGTGAATTCGGAGTACCTTTTCCTTGGAATTTTCCTTTCAAGGTATGATTTCTCCGAAAAAGACTCCATTATTTGTTTCTCGTACTCGTGGAGCCTGGGACCTGATTGACTATCCTATTCGGTTGCCTCGCCTTATATACATTAACTTTGAGAACTACCTAGGAAAACAAAAGGGCATTAGCTTCAATATAATGAAGTTTTTATCGTGGCAGGGAGAATAGATCAATCGGGATTACAAGGATGAAACTTGCTCTTTTCATAAAGATTTTTTGCTGAGCAAATGAGTCGAATCAGAACTAAAAATTTGAATCTAAACTATAAGAATCAAAAGGACGTAATTTAATTGAATGGAAAGTAATTTACTCGTTGCGTACTGAAATGAATTTAAGTACACATTCCGCAGGTCAGTTCCAGAAAAAAGTTCACCTAGGATATTTCTAAAAAGTAATAAAAAATTGCTAATTAGTAATGGTTGGGTTTTGTTTTTGAAATTTTATACCTGCCACCGAAAAAAACCAAAAAAAAACCAGAATTTACCATTTAGTAATTTTTCATGATCTTTGGAAATTTTGTTTCCAGGCCCACTTTCCGAAACTACATTTTAGTCTATTTCAAAAGGCATTATTAACGACAAAAGGACTTGCGTCCTTTCTTGATGTAAAATACCATAATAATACGATGTAATTTCTGTTCCAGAGAGAGTATTGGTACGGATATGAAAAAAAAAACATTCCGGTTGGTGAAGCACCACTGCCCTTAAACTCTGTGTACTTTGAAGCTGAGCCAATAGGACTCGCCACTGGAATAAAGGTCAAAGGCCTTACCAAGGTTAGTTAAGGGAATTAACATTAATCACGGGAACCTGCTCTTCGGCTAAAGGTCAAGGGCCTTGCCGGGGTTAGTTAACCCTTTAAGGACGAGTCCGCAGCATATGCTGTCGCTCTTGTTACCAGGACGTATAGGTTTTATTGTTATTCAAAACTAAATATTTTAGTAACTAGTCACTGAAATGATACGCATTTTGGGTTCCTTTCCCGACAACTAAATGACATGTACAAGTATATATAAACATGGGGCTACGTCGTGGCCGATGTCGTAACACCGCTTTCCGGAGATCAGCGAAGTTAAGCAACATTGGGTCTGGGTAGTAGTTGGATGGGAGACCGTCCTCCGCGCCCAGATTATGTAGCGACCCGTGGCTCGGATCCCACGTAAAGCTGTAGGTCCCCTCTGTCATATGACCTTAGATGTTGCGACGGAGGCTAAACAACCCCAATTAAACAAAATATATATATATATATATATAAACATGTAGAAACATTTATAGAAACGAAGCATTGTAGTACAATTTGTTATTTTTTCTGGTGGACCTTAAGGTACCATCCGTCGGTTAAAGGGTTAAGGGAAGTTTTTTTGGGGGGTATTGGGATCAGTCTTAAGTGTAGACAGTCATGTCCTGACAAACTCCGGTGTGCATATTACAGTATTAAATCTCTGGTACAAGTACTAATGATATATATATATATATATATATAATATATATATATATATATATATATATATAATATATATATATACACCTACCTTACCTTATGAACCTTATGTTGTTTCGTGTGTTGGTCTCTCTTCACACGGAGGTCAAGCTGGTGGCCCCGCCTCTAGGTCTGGCCTGGTGGAGGAGCGAGTTACTTTCTTGCGCTCTCCACCGTACATAGCCAGGCACGCCCGGCTCATCTGGTACTGTCCTGAGCCAGGCATCCAGTCTTTTCTTGAAGACTTCAACTTTGACCCCCGTTACGTTTCTGAGGTCCTTAGGAAGCTGGTTGAAAAGTCTTGGCCCCCTGACAACCAAGCTATTTTCCTTCAGGGTTGAGGTCCCCCCTTGTCGTGCTTTTAATTTGGGAACACTACACATTCTGCCTTTCCTATTTTCCAGTGTTGTTTGAATGGTAATTGGGTTTAGTTTTAGGTTTGGTACCAGTTTTTCGATCATTTTCCATATGTAGATTATGATGTACCTCTCTCTTCTTCTTTCCAGTGAGTACAGATTTAGTTTACGTAGTCTTTCCCAGTAGTTGAGTTCTTTGCAGCCATCAATCTTGGCTGTGAAATGCCTTTGCGTTTCTTCTAGTTTATTAGTTTCTTCCTTTTTATATGGGGACGTCAAAACTGAGCAGTATTCAAGTTTTGGTATAATCAGTGTTTTTAGCAGGGGAATCATTACTGTCCTGTCCCTTCTCTTGAACGTTCTTAGAACCTGTCCGGCGACTCTTTTTGCTTTATTTATCGCTATCTGATTTTGTGTTTCGAATTTCGCATCATCTGTCATTATTATCCCGAGATCAATCGCTTTCATGCTTCTCTGAATTTCCTCTCTATCTGGAGCATAATATGCAGTCTGTTTAAGTTCTTCTTTTCTACCATATCTCAAGAGCTGAAATTTCTCGGCGTTGAATGACATGTTGTTGTCTTCTGACCATTTGTATATTTTGTTCGTGTCCCTCTGCAAGGCCTCCACGTCATGTACATCGCTGATTTTTCTGCTGATCTTTGTATCGTCTGCAAAGGATGTTACTATACTATTGCTGTTTACTCCGCTGTCTATGTCTGTTAGCATGATAATGAACAGGAGTGGGGCCAGTACTGTCCCTTGTGGTACTGAGCTGCGTACTTCCGATTCTGATGATGATATACCTTGAATTTTGACGACCTGCAGACGATCACTAAGGAAGTTGTAGATCCATTTTCCCACTTTGCCTGTTATTCCCATGTCTTTAATTTTATGTCCTATTAGACCATGGTCACATTTATCGAAAGCTTTAGCAAAATCTGTGTATATAACATCGTAGTTGTCATTGCCTTCCAATGCATCTAGGATATTGTTGTAGTGCTCTTTTAGTTGTGATAGGCATGATCTACCTGATCGGAATCCATGCTGATTTTCGTTGAATCTTTCCCGTGTCTCCAGGAAATCATAAATTTTCTGTCTAACTATTCTTTCAAATACTTTGGTGAGGTGGGACGTCAATGACACTGGTCTATAGTTCTTTGCTTGAGATCTGTCCCCTCCTTTATATATAGGGACAATGTTTGCTCTTTTCAAGATGCTCGGTATTTCCCCAGTGTCTAGGGATCTTCTCCATATCCAGTATAAAGGTGTAGCTATTTCATTTTTACAGTTTTTAATCAATAATGCGTTCCAATTGTCCGGACCTGCAGCTGAATGTAGTTTCATTTGTTCTATAGCTCTCGCTACATCTTCTGGTGTAAACTCAGTCTGTTATATACTCTCCTTGCAATTCCTCTTCAAAGAATGCATTTATGTCAGGTATCGCTTTGTCACTTTTTGGGGTACTGAAAACTGATTCATATTGAGCTCTCAATGTATCAGATATTTCTTTTGGATCGTCGGTTAGTTCATTATTTCCCGTCCTTAAGGGCCCAATAGCCCAATAATATAATCTCCCTGGTGAACTAGCTTACAACTTCTTTATCCTGAATGACCGAGAGCAGACTGTACAACACCCTACTCGTATCCCTGATCGTATTGGAGATAGGCCCAACATTTTGGATTTATTTCTCACTACTCATCTTTCTTTTTTACTCTGTCGACTTTTTCTCCGTTGGGTTCCCCCGACCACAACGGTCTGTTTCCCGTTCTATCGCTCCATTTCACCATGATGAACCATGAATATTTTGCTTTTTTGGAGAAGTTTGACCGACCCCCCCCCCCCCCCCCTAAAACTGTACTTAACCCACCTCATGCGCACTATAATTGGATTGCAATTGTCCACCCAAAAATAGTGATTCCAACGCTTCGGACGCGTTCAGTAGGACGTCGGTGATTGGCTGCGCGACGCGCTTGACCAATAAAAAATACTGGGAACTGTATTTTTGGGTGGACAATGACAATTGCATTATCCTGCACATATGATATTCATCTATTCTACACGGAAAGAATTCTCAAATACACGACATAGGATATTATTATTTATAATAAGTAATAGAGTTGAAAGTACTGGAAGAATCTTTTTGTATAATTTTTACCATACCTACATTAACCCATTGTCATTATTTTCTCTTTAAAGGCTTTCTCGAAAGGGAAAGTGGCTGTGAATAACATGTACTTGAATATGTATACGAATCAGATTACGGTCCTTCTGGGCCACAACGGGGCTGGAAAGACCACGACGATGTCTATGCTAACGGGTAAGACCTAAATTTATATCCCATAGCGAAGTACTTCATTTACTTACGGGATCAAACCGAACTTTAACGGCATTATGTGTATAGCAGTGTTCGTAAATGAAATCTGTTACCTACATCGTAGTTGATATTTTTGTGTGCTGATACCCGACTGATCAATTTCCCCTCATCGAATCAAGTTTTGATTTGGGATTTGTAATCATTTAAAACTTTAATAAGTTCTCCGCACCTTTTCATCATTTTGCGTGTGTTCTACCTTGATTATTTGATGCAGTAAAAGGTTGTGCCTGAGGCCGATTTAAGCCTTTTCTCAGAAATTTGTCGAGTGTCCGGAATACTTTAGAGTATAATGCGGTTAATTATATGTTGTTGCGTATAGCATGCCATGATATACGGAACCTCGCTCTATTCCAATGGATTTATCTACATACTATAATTATCGTACATTAAGTCAATGTGAAAGAGAGGCATTATAGAATGTAACAACCCCATCATTATTACATTGTATAATGCATGTCTTTCACGTTGACTTAAAGTGCGATAAAATATTAAAACGTATTGTAGTTTCGAGAAAGGCCTTTATTGGCGACGTAATATATCTCTTCATTTAGATCAAAGAGGTTAAGCCATGATGGATGGGTGACCGTCCTCCGCGTTCAGATGATGTAGCGACTCGTAGATAGCTAGTGTCCCACGTAAAGCATAACTTTTGCCGTTACGAAGCCTCAAACATTTTGGGAAAAAAAATATCTCTTGGAGCATCAGTTCATCGAGACTTTTTCTCCTGTCGAACGAAAAGGGGGATTAAAAAGAAATTCCCCTTTTCGTTCATCCGGGGGAAAAAGTCTTGTGAACTGATTGCTCTATAAGAGATATTTCCGTTGAACGAAATTATTACGAAACTGATCAATTGAAAATTAGTTTCAGTACATAGGAATTGAAGTTTTACGAGCATTCGATAACATATTTTAATTTTTGGTTGAAAGAAATAAACCATTCGTATTTAAATGTAAATATAATAATAACGGAAAATCATACTGCTGAGGATATAATAGTGTTAGGTGTATTTTTTTTTATGCGGGAAGGAGGGGCCAAGGGCAAATGCCTGAAGAAGCGCCCCTCCTATAGAAGAAGAAGAGAGCCAAAATCAAGGTCCGGGGTTTTCGAGATGCCTAGACACACTGCGTTTGAAAGATGGGAGGTCATAGACAGGAGGAAAGATGGATTGAGCAAGATTGTTCAAGAGTTCACCGGTTGAGTAGATGAAAGCGTGACACGACAATTGAGCGCCAAGACAATTGAGCGCCAAGACAATTGAGCGCCAAGACAATTGAGCGCCAAGACAATTGAGCGCCAAGACAATTGAGCGCCAAGACAATTGAGCGCCAAGACAATTGAGCGCCAAGACAATTGAGCGCCAAGACAATTGAGCGCCAAGACAATTGAGCGCCAAGACAATTGAGCGCCAAGACAATTGAGCGCCAGCAAATAAAAACTGGATAAAAGAAACAAAATAAGCTTGAACAAATATTTATTAAGGATGTTAAAAATAATGTGGTTAAGTTAGGTTGTTGTCTTGCGCTTAATTGTCTTGGCGGTCATAAGTCGTGGTAGCAGATGAAAGACTGAAAATACCGATTAACTCTCGCATTAGATAGTTGGACAGAAAAGGAATGAGAAAGTGTAGAAAGTGGTGTGGTACTGCATGCTCTCCTTAAAGGAGGAGGCCTGCCGTACGACTTTTACACTTTCTCATTCCTTTTCTGTCCAACTATCTAATGCGAGAGTTAATCGGTATTTTCAGTCTTTCATCTACTCAACCGGTCAATTCTGGAACAATCTTCCTCAATCCATCTTTCCTCCTGAAGGAGTCCCATTTGACTTTCTTAAATGACGAAATGCTCCGTGTTTTATTGATTAAATTAAACTGTCCACACTTAAATTCTTACCGTATATGAGGAGCTCTGGCACTCGTAAATATTGGTTTAATAATGATAGTCTTAAATGTTCGTCTCGCTCTAAAATCCGACGATTCTTAAATGTATTTTTTTTCTCTCTCTAGGTCTGTTCCCCCCAAGTCGAGGAACAGCGGAAGTAAACGGTTTTGATATCGTGAAAAACATGACGCAAGTGAGAGATTCGATCGGAATTTGCCCTCAACACGACGTTTTGTTCGATGACCTCACCGTGACCGAACACATAAAGTTCTTCGCTGAGGTAAACCCCATAAAATGAAGGAGAATCCATACATTCATTTGAGGTGTAAATATTAACTAGACAAATTTCCTAAATTCGTGAGGTCCTTAACCCTTTCATAACTGATTTATAAACTATGTTTTGCTTACGCGGGGGCAAAAAAGCTTCGTAGAGTTAATTGTTCCAAAGGGACCCAATAGGCATGAAAGGTAAACCTTAAGAAGCGAGCAACTCCTTGATTGTGACACTTCTTAAATCAGATTCCTAACAGTTTTAATAAGAATTTAGTTTCTACATACACAAATATATTTTGTGAAAGTTATTATTCCATTTTCCATGGGGTGGACACGATGCTTGAACGTGGGATCACACGCACAACGATACATAACGGTTAATCACCAGGAATAAAGTACCACCCGAATCTAAGAGAGACGGTGTTAGCTTTACTGCAAAGTTTTCAGTCTTACCTCTAGTGATACGCCGGATGAGACACGGTTTCTAAGATTTAAAGGTCGCTTGCCTAATGAAATTATAAATATTCAAGATTTGATTTCACGTGAATTTCTTTGCTAAATGAACTTTAGAAAAAAAGCCCTAAAATATATCGATAGAGAGATCTTGAAGATAATTGTTATCGTAAAGTAACCAAGTCATTTTTCTTTAAAAGCTGAAAGGTTTGGATCAGAAGAAAGTTGCCGAAGAGGTGGTGCATATTTTGAGTGGGATCAAACTCTTGGAAAAAGCAAATGCTCGGGTAAGTTCCGAAGTTGCTTTTAACCGAATATTTTCAAGATTAGCACTATGGTATCTTTTTCCATATAGGCTACATTTCTTTCTCTTGTTAGATTTCCTCTGTTTACAAGGATTTACGATGTGTTAAATCTGTTTTTTATTTGATAATACAATATTTTCGTCGTATGGTGGTACCCGCGGACGTCAAGGAAAATTTTCACATTTTTTCATTTAGGTGACCCCAATTCACTTCGTTAGTTTCTCTGATTACTTGTGTGTATTATGTTATCAGGCGAGGACTCTGTCAGGCGGTATGAAGAGAAAGCTGTCGGTGGGCATAGCACTCTGCGGGAACAGCCGTGTAGTGATTTTGGATGAACCGACCACTGGAATGGATCCAGGAGCTCGAAGGGTGATTTGGGACCTCTTGCAGAAGGAGAGGAATGGACGCACCATGCTCCTAACCACGCATTTCATGGAGGAGGCGGATCTTTTAGGGGACAGGATCGCCATCATGGCGGACGGAGTTGTCCAATGCTGCGGGTCATCCATGTTCCTCAAAAAGACTTACGGTATTCGGGAACTCATTCTGTCATTTAAAAGTTCTTGTTTCTCTCTTAATTCTCACAATACATGGCCACGTCGTAACACCGCTTCCCGTTAATTCGGCGAAGTAAATCCACATTGGGTTTGTTTAGCAGCTGGATGGGTGATCGCCCTTCGTGTTCAGATGATGTATCGACCTTCAGATAGATCGGATCCTACGTAAAGCTGTAGGTCACGAAGTAGGTTAAAGAACCCCAAATATTATTTTTATTGTTTATCGTATTGACCTTATATGACGCCTGACCTCGTTGCTCATTACAAAGGTGCGGGCTATCATTTGATCATCGTGAAGGAGCGTGACTGCTACGTAAATGACGTGACCAGCGTGATTACGTCACACATCCCAGAGGCGGAAGTAGAGTTGAACGTGGCAGCTGAGTTGTCGTACATTTTACCGAATGAGAACATATCTCGGTTCGAATCTCTCTTCAAAGAGCTCGAAGAGAGGAGGAAGGACTTAAAGATATCGAGTTACGGAGCGTCTCAAACCACCATGGAAGAGGTGTTCCTTAGGTGAGACTTTCTGCCCATCTTCCTTTTTCGAGTCGTTTGAGAAAACCTGCTATTGCCTTTTGAATATATATTTTATTTATTGTTCCATAGTGTTACGAAAGGTAATATACAGGGTGTTCATAAATTATCTTTAAAAATTCATTTGAAGTGAATTTGTAAAGATAATTTACGGACACCCTGTAGTATCACTGTTGTTTTAGAGAATGAGAGCAATATTACACTTTGGAATTGTCAAAACTAGAAACGCATTTAAATAGAAACTGGAAATTTTAGTAATGTTTTCCGTCAAGAGTGATTTTCAAGATTGGTTTCAAAGTTTCAATAATTTGGCGGGTATACTTTATAAGACTAATGTTTCGTCGGTTTGCTTACTCCAGGGTGGCAGGGGGCGGAATTGCCGAGGGAATAAAGTTTATCTAGAAAAGACTGAAATTTTCAGAATTCAGTAGCAGTTCACAATCCTTTGGGAGAGTAAATAAAAATAATTAATAATAGCCTAGAACAGCCTGGAAACTCATTTCCCGAGCACTGACAGGGTGAGAGGTCGGCCCAATCCAACACAGGAGTCAGCAGCTGGAAGCGAACCCAGAGCCCGGCACCGTGACCACTGAGCTACTGGGAGCTCAAATAATAATAACCTACCAGCTAGAATATAATTGTAGTTGGCACCCATTTTTTTTTATTGGTCATGTTATTTTTCTAACCAATTATGAATTTTTGGTAAATTTTGAAATTTTCAGTAATTTTTCTCAAGGTTTTATTTCGTCAAATTATTTTTTCTCCACAATTTAATGTGTTCATCTTTTGCAGGGTCGGAGAGAATGCGAATCCTGAAGTAAAAAACTTTTTGCAGAAGGACATTCCCGATGTGAAAATCGTTACTCCAAATTGTACAGACGATGAACCAGAAGAGAGAGGAAAACTTCTTCCATTCGAAATTGAAAATCCTGCTGAAATAGAAACTTCACAGGCGGAACGTAAGTTTGATTCGAGGAGAAATCTCACTTTAACTTCATTTCATGAGATAATGTCGGTTTTCCTTCAGCGTAGGTGGTCAGGAATAAAGTATAGAAACTTTGAATCCTGCTGGTCATATTTTTTTCTTAATAATTTCTTATTTCCTATAAAAGTATTGTTGCTGCGGAACTTGCGTTCAAAAGATACAAGACAATCGAAGTTGACGCGTTTTTAAGCTTTTATTTAGTTTCTGTGAGGGCATTTTTGAACTCTGATCTTATATTTTATTTTTGTTCACCAACGACCGAAGGTCGAAGTACACTATCTTAACAGCCTCTTCGCTCAGGGTGGTCTCCCATCCAACTACTCTCCACTGGGTCATGGTAGTAGTTGGGTGGTAGACCGTCCTCCGCGTCCAAATTATGTAGCGACCCGTGGTTTCGATCCCACGTAAAGATGTAGCTCCCTTCCGTCTTATGACAACAACAACAACAACAACAACAACAACAAAATACAACAACAACAAAAATACAACGTTTTCGTACTTTTAAGAAAAATATCCTTAATTGAAGAGGTACCATTCTCATTATTATATATTTGTAAAGCTTTTTATAATTTGTTGTCAATGTACAAAGTCCTTATTTTGGGAATTGTTTAACCTCTTTCGTAACGGCAAAGGTCGTGTGACAGGAAACCTACAGCTTTACGTGGGTTCTGACCCACGGGTCGCTACATCATCTGGATGCAAAGGATGGTCACCTATCCAACTACTACCCAGACCCAATGTCGCTTAACTTCGCTGATTGAGAGGAAGTGGTGTTGCGACGTGGCCCCGACGTAGAGCAGTCAGTGTGCAATTTTTTTTTTTTTTTTTTTAAACTGAAGATACCTATTTTGCAATTAAACAAATACGTTCTAAATAACGATTTTTTTTTCTTTTCCTAAGTTTAGGTTGAAGAATCAGACTGCATCGCGTATTTTGAAAGCTTTATTATGCACTGAAAACATTGCAATCATGCGTTCAATCTCGTGTACCCATTTTTTAGTTTATTTTATATATGTTTAAACTTTTGTCATAAGTATGCCTTAAATCGTGGTATCATTCCCCTCACTATCATTCCACAATTATGTACACCTTAATTAATGTACATGTCAAGTTTTAAGGCAAGGACAGTGTACAGTATTTTATATTATAATGGACATCCGCATTATAGCTTCGCTTCGTCGTACACTTCGACCACCCGCTTTAGTGCGACGATTCGCGAGTTGTCTGTATTCTCATTTCATGACATTCTCATTCACGATTTTTCCTACTTTGCTCCAGGTTAGGTTAGGAGATATTAACCATTCCCATTTGGCACCTTTACCGCGAATGGGAATAGTGACATTGTTTTTCAAATCGAGAAACTCGCTTTCTCAAATCTGGATTTCTCACTTTAAATTTTCATTTGCGGACCCCGGAATGGAATGAGAATGAAAATGAGAGGGAGTGGGTAATAACCTTTAGGGGTTGGTTTTATTTTTAATACTTCACTTCATGTTAGATTTTTCTTAATTAAGTTTTTAAATTTTATAACAGTTGAAGTGAAAATATTACTTTTCAAAATTTGAGGCGTGGATATATAATTGTTTCGTTTAAGAAAAAACTTGCTTAAAATTATCCAAGTTACGTAAATTGTCTCCCGCATATTTATTATTTATTTATTAATAAAAAGATTGCGTTTTTGTTTGTTTTTAACTTTTTATTTTATTTTTAACTTTTATTTTTAAAATCGTTAAAGGTTCATGTTACGACGTGTTTCCTTCAGTATTCCGAAAACTGCATTCGTCTCTGAATTCTGGTAATTTTTTTAAAATTTATTTTCAGTTCTTTTTACTTTTAATAGCTTCAATTTTACTTCATGTAATTCTCTCCTCTTGAATGGCTTCCTCTAATGATGGTTAATTTTCCTTCTCTTATTAAGAATTTGTATTTTAATGGTTTCAACGCCTTGCTTAAGTCGTAATCATGTTTTGGATGCTTTGCGATGTTTAGTTTCTCTTTTTCAGTGCACTTTATCACCTGATAAAGCGCATTGATCAAACTTTATTTCAAACAATTCGATTTTGGAAAGTTGACGTAACTTCTCTCTCGATGTTTGCGGTTTTTCAAGGAACATTATTCTCTCGGAGAAAAATAAACGCTCTCTCTTTTACTTGTCCAATCGGGTATAGAGGGTACTTGAAAAGTATTACGTCCTAATCTTAACTTAATTCAGTCTATTTTTCGTTAGTTTGCTCATAACGTTTTGTCGAGAGAGAAGTATAAATACCATAGCTTATCTCCCCCTTCACTTTGCTTTCCCATCTCACCTTCCAGGCAAGAAGCCTTCCGTGAATCGCATTGGTATTCTTCCTATTTCGAGTCCTAGAAAGGTTTCACCGCAGCGTAACTCTGGCGCGAGGCTTATTCTTCAGCAGTGCGGAGCGATGTTGGTGAAGAAGGTGCTCTATACCATCAGAAATTTGGGCATCTCCCTCGTTCAGGTGGGGAAATTTTTCATTATATTATTTCCCAAAACTGTTAGTCGTCTTACTTTAGACTACTTTGACCGTTAAAAATATTTAAGTCTCTTTTCAGCTGTCCAAAAACGTTTAGTCCCCTTTTAGTTGCTAAAATCTATTGGAGCAACTCTAAACATCCTTAGGTTGGTAAATTTATTTAACCACTACCAGTTCCTCGTATGATTTTAAAATAAGAAACGTGTTTCCGTTCGGCTCTGCCTGAGACTTCGTTATATAGAGAGAGTAACGAAAATCCTTACTCATGGGATATTTTGAATTAAATGTTCGAATTGCGTACCAGAACTTTGTTTGCACGTGTGAATTCTGGTATGTATGCTAGATTCAACAGTGGAGAACGCATTCTCACTAATTTGATGCATTCCTCGTGAATTCTTTTCTTCAAGTGCTCTATGGTGTGTGGTCGAGATGGCCTCAAAGAAGAAATCTAATGCTTTCAGATCATTGAAATAAGATTCAATAAAGTAAATATCCTATGAATACGGAATTTTGTTACTCACAAACTAACTACTGGTATGCAGTTCAAACATTTAATTCAATAAAGTAAATATTGTACGAGTAAGGACTTTTGTTACACCCTCTATGTACAAGATGTTAAAAGCTTTGAAGAAATAATAATAATATAGTAGTAGTTATTCCTTTTCTAAAGGTTTGGAGTAGTGCACTTAACTACTAGTTATACTCTCACTACTGTAATTATTACTACTGTTAAAACATTTGCTTTCATTCACCAGCTTCTGATTCCGATTCTATTTTTGGCCATTGCTATGGTAACACTGAGGAATCTTCCTGGAGTTAATGATTCACCGCCCGAATTGGTTTCTTCACTCGAGGTAGGAAGTTCTTCGAAATAAAATTTTTAGATAGCGAGATCGGTGGTTGAATTGAGACAAAATTGTTAAAATAATGACTTCGTAATTGATAAAATTGTCAAAGTGTAATGACGTGGGCCACTCGGATTAATAAGTTCACTGTAAAACTATACTAAGTTATTTGCAAATCGTATAATTCTCTAGATTTGTGTAACTAGCTGCATAATATTCTGTAGATGCATTATCTGATGTCTTGATTTCTTGTATATGAAGAACTTTTTTTGGTTGCCGTTTTCCTTGATGGCAAAATTAAAGGGTATCTATTGTTTAGTTATTTTGAGAAATAATTAAATTTTTACCAATTTTAGTTCCGAGTTAAAGTGTCGTGACCATCCCGATCATCATCCAATCATAAAAAAAAACCATATATTGTTTGTTTGAATCTAGTGTGCGATAAAGTTAGTGATAGATAACTTGAAAGTTTTCTTGCATCGAACGTAAAGATACTTCCCATCATAATGATCCTTACATTTTAGACAATATTTTTACGAAACCTATTAATAAAGTTCACGTACAGTTTTATTTAATTCGATTTTTTAATGCACATTTCGTAAGTAGGCATTGTTGTTATGCCAAATTTCCACTGAAAACAAAAATCAGGTGTCCAATTAACGTCTTTGCAGGTGTTTGACGGAACTGAGACACCTATGCAAGACGTACTCAATTCGTCGCTGTCAAACGAGTACATCAGATATTTTTCTCAACAACTGCAAGGCAAGAATCGCTTCATTCCGCTGGGGTCTGATCTCAGTATGTCTTCGTACCTTCTTAATAAGGTAAAATCCTCGAAACAGTCGGTCTTTTCCAGAAATTTTGAAGCGTACATTTGCCCTGTACTCAATCATTTGAGTGTCTCGTGGTTCGATTGGTTAGTTAGGGAGCCACCCGGCAGTGTGGAGACTCCGCTGGATCGTGGGTTCAAACTCCACTGCTGTCTAGAGCTGGGCGGTTGTCTTTTCTGTACGTTACACCACGACGAAACGGCAGGCCGGCCACCCCCATTTAATTGACTCTGGCTAAGATAGCCCAGGCTCGGGGCCCCTATCCCTAGCTTCATTGGGGGGATATGAGACATGGACGTTGCTTTTTGTTACCTTCACTAAATCACTATACTGAAGACTTTTTTTTTATTATTTAAGAACAAGTTCTTTTGCTACATTACTAATTAAATAAATCTGAGAGGAAAGGGCAGTTAATTTTTTTAAAAGGGCTTCCACAAATATGAACTGGACATTTCTCATACTCTAGATTTGAAACCCAAATACTGTACCCCGATTTATCGTCCTTTTAAATAAATGGAAACCTTTTGTTTTCAGACACTGGAGGACTTGCCATATTTCAACCTCCATTGCATGATGGGCTTAAAGTTGTTTCAAGACCCTGACCAGGGTTCAAAGTTAAGCATCATCTCGGTGTTCAACAATCAACCTTATCACGTGCCCCCAATGGCACTCAATCTGGTGGGTCGGGCACTAGTGAGGACGGCCACGAACTCGTCAGACCTCGGTATTACGACTTCCAATCATCCCCTTCCAAGAACGGACACGGAAAAGGTAACTAAGTAATACGTTATATATATATATACACACACATATACTGTAGTTGGGCGGTCGAACTCCAACCGCGGCGGCGATGGAAATCGAACTCGAGCTCTTCGTAGCCCGAGTCTAATCTCTAACCCATCAAACTATGGGAGCTTAAAGTAATCAGTATATTTAAATATGATGTCTCATGGAAGAATGAGTACAGCAGTGAAAGTAAAGGTTAAGATGCCGCACTTATTCAAGTTACTTTTAACTTAAGTTATGAAACGTATTAATATTAGTAGTTTCACTGTATGAAATTAAAAGCTAGAGAAATGCTTATTAACTTAACACTTTTATCTGTCACTTTAAATACATTGAAGTCAGGTAGTAGCGACTTCTTTACTTATCGTATTTGACGACGAGGCTTTCTGATAAAATTTGTATTGACAAAAGAAAAGGGAATTGATTAATATCGGTAACACACGCTTAATGCAACCTGGAATACCAATTTTTAGGATAGTCTAGGACTTGCATTTTTTATATAAAAGTCGGGGACTTTTATGTTCTGGTATGATTTGAACCAGGGTTGGCACTAGTGGGCCCAGCCCGAAAAAACCCACCTGGGTTTTTTCAAGAAAACCCACTTGAAAAAACCCACTATTTTACCCACTTGTGGGTTTTTTCATGAAACTTAAGAAGTGCATATGCAATTATTTTTAAAAATTGTCATATAGGCGCCTATAATGATTTTACATGCAAAGCAAGCAAACATGAGTCAACAAATAGACCTACAGGTATAACTCTTTGGGTGAGGTAGCAGGTTATAGAGTGTAGACATCAGCCAATCAGGGTGTTATACATCCTGATTCTTCAGTCAACTGCATCTTCAAGGAATTTTCTACTTCTTCATGGATTGTATTTAAAAGTGGACCAGACAAATTTCGACGGGAAGGTGGAGTGTAGCCTGGTCTTAGAGTCTCTATCATTTCAGTAAAATACTTAGACTCTGCACATAGAAATGGAATATTATTTGCATAAAAGAATTTGGCTATTTTGTTATCAATGACATTTTTCTGCAAAGTTGTTGTTGTCATGCCAAAATCGCTTACTTTCTTTGAATTTTTCTTTTTTCATCTGTAATTGTGTCAGTGGTGGTGAGGATGAGTCTGGATCATCTGAGAGGTCTATGTCATGGCAGTATGAAGATGATGTACTGGCAGTATTGTCAGTCTTGTTTCTTGATTCCATGTGTTTCAAACATTTCATTAAATGCATTTTTATTCGCTCTATTTTATTACTTATTTCATTACTGCAATGTTTGCATCTAACTTTACTAGTCCCATCAATAATATTGACTTCACTCCATTCATGCCCTGATTTTCTTCCTGATCCAAAGGTCTTTGGCATTATTTAATGCAGTTATAACTTCAAACAGACTAATTCTGTAGGCTAGCAGTAAAGATAAATATGCTGTTGCCAGTTTGTTTTATTTAACTGTGAAATAAAAGAAAAAATATTCAGTAATATGAATTAAATAGATATAACTAGCTGAATTAAGTTCCCTTTGGGAGCTGTAATTCATCTACTTCCAGCAGAAGACACAGGGGCCTGTCTTCCATAGGAAGTATAGCCTAACAAATAGGATAATTTACCACACCAAATTTAGTTCAAATTGGTCCATGTTTTCCAAATTTTGTTGTGAAGCTCAATCTGAGAAAATAATAACTTTTTATGCTTAATTGCCTGGAAGGCAACCTTTTTGCTAAAAACAAGACAAATGTTATATTAATAGTGTACGGTACAGTACAGTATTATAATAAAAATAAGAATAGGTAGGTCTAATATGAACTACCATATGGACATATGAAAAAAACCAATTTTACCCGGGGTTTTTCGGGTTTTAGGTGAAAAAACCCGAAAAAACCCACCTGGGGTGGGCTTTTTCAAAAAAAGTGGGTTTCTTGCCAACCCTGATTTGAACGCTACAATCAGAGCAACCATCAGAATGAAGACCTACTCTAAATACAATGACGCTTTCCGAATATGAGCCACTGAGAAACACGTCGGAACTACGATTCCTAAGCCATGTAAATCTTTAAAGATCACGGGTCACCAATTCCAATGAAGTAGCCAGTCCACACATCCTTGGACGGACAAAAACGAAAGCAGAAACTAGCAAAGCTTCAACGAAAGAGCAAATTATAACAAATAAAAAAAAAAATAGCATAAACCGCCATTTGTTTAACAAAAAATGATTTTAGATAGCTCACTTTACCACTTTCATCCAGTAACTTTTAAGACCAGAAAATACGAACTTTCCACATTAATCATGATGGTGTTGCACTAGTATTTTGGAAAGGGACCAAACACCCTCAAACTTGGCGTCTCTTCACTAATGTTGCATCACTGCTGTACTCGAAATCAACGTTAAGATTACGGGAATGCTTTAAAATCTTGTTATATAAACATGAGAGAGACGCACACATTGGTTCTTCGTATGGTCACGAAAAATAGAAGGGAAATAATCTGTAGACTGAATGACTATGACCAAACGAAACGTCCATGCACCATATCCACCGAGGAAGTAGGGGATAGGGCTCGGGCCTGTGGTACCTTAGCCAGAGTCAATTAAGGAAGGGCGCCCGGCCCGCCGCTTCGTCGTGACGCAAGATACAGAAAAGACAATCGTCCAGCTCTAGGCAACACTGGGGTTCAAGCCTACAACTCGGCGGAGTCTTGGTACTGCCGGCCGGCGCCCTAACAGGTCGTGCCACGAGACGCTTTTACCAAATAAAACTCTGAAATAAAGTTTTACTACTCAATAAAGCAAAACTTTAAAAAGAACTTTCAAAATGCCAGAATTATAGCGGAAAAGGAAACAAAGGTAATGCAGAAGGCAGACACGATTTGATCTTACTGTAAAAGAATTTACACTGGTTTTTTCTCATTTCTTGCTATTATTATGGTTGGCGTATGTTTAACTGGTTGGCACTACATTTCCTGAACTGGTTGAACTTATTGGTGGGCTTCAGTATAACATGGTGTGTGTATTGCAGTACAAACGTTAAAAAAAAATAAAAAAACTACTTCATTCAGGTCACATATAGTACAGATAAATGCTCCTGTGGCTCGGATGGTTGGAGATTGGACTCAAGCTGCAAAAAAAAGGCACGGGTTCATTTCCCACCGTCGCCGTTGTTGGAGTTGGGTCGACCACCTACTCTGTGTTGCTCAGGTGACACTCTCGGGAGTGTCCGGATGTTACCTGTTCTCGCCTTAAATCAGAGGAATGAAATCTACGTGTGCCATTGATAAAGAATGTAAAGGGCCATGAAAATGTATGCGATACATAGTTTACATATTTTTTCTGAATCTGTTCGAAGTCTCACGCAAAATATTTGAGAATCGGAAAATGCGCCTTCAATGACGTCATCCTGAAAGAAATTATAATGTCTTTAAACGAAGCTTTCGTTGGTTGTTTGAAATGTAACATCTTTTCTTTACCTTCATTTCAGTTGACTCAAGAATCGAGGCAGAATATCGGCTTCAACATCGGCTTCAATCTGGCTTTCGGAATGTCTTTCCTGTCTGCCTCTTTCATTATTTTTGTCATAAAAGAACGAAGTAGTAAGTCTTCCTGATCACCGTTTTCCCAGCCTTAATTCAGAAGTGTTTCATGCATTCTTATTCGCTTATCTCTGTGGGAAGTAGCTAATAACTAGCCTTGCGGAGTCTCGGTGCACAGATGCTAACCTTATAATGCTAATCATTAATTCCATTGTAGGCAACTGCAAACATTTGCAATTCGTGTCGGGTGTGAACTTCGTGATTTATTGGTTCGCGACCGCCTTGTGGGATACACTCTGTTTCATGGTCACGTGTCTTCTTGTACTGCTTTCTCTTTATGTAAGTGCATCTGAAGATAATGAAGTGTTAGGTCGACTGAAAGACATTTTAAAGGCTTTTGGGAGTTGACTTATTCCTACCACAGTTAAACTAATGTCAAATCAACCAAGTGTTCAGTGTGGCGAGTCTTTAACCACATTATGGGTACAATTTAGGCCCGGTTACTAACTATCCCATCCCAAATGATTCAGAAATTAATGTAGACTAGTTATACGAGACATTCTGAAATTATATGGGATTGACAAACACACTCCAGTCTTCACTGTTTATGAAATACCTAAGTGAAGTGTGAGTTTTGAGCTTTTAAAGAGTAGAATAATTCTCCAGCATGGTTCGTTTGTTATGCTTATGTTTCTCTCATGGTTGTAAACCCTTTTTTTAATATTAACCCGATTTTAATAACTAATATTTTCTAATATTAAACTACTTTAAATTTAACAAAACTATATTTGTTTGATCAGAAACAGAGAGGGGGGGGTGATTTTTATTTTTTTTTTTTTTAGTTACCTTTCGAAAAACAAATAATTTTGTTTAGTAATTACAAAAATTAGGGAAACTTTCACTGTAACATAAAATGACATAAAAAAAATAAAATTCTTTAATGAAAAAAGTTGATAAACCAAATTATTTTTATTAAAGAGGATTATGAAAATATTTTCGTCTCGCACTTTTCTGCAAGTTCTACGCGACCAAACTATTCAGTTTTAGTTGAACTCTTCGTAATAATTCCTTCATTAGAAATTTAACTAATTTCACATTGTGATTCCGCAGCTGTACGAAGAGGAAGGATTAAGCGAAGGTCCCCAGTTGGCGAGGATCTTCCTGGTGCTTGTCGTGTACGCGTGGGCCATCTTGCCTTTCATGTACATCTCTTCATTCTTCTTCTCAATACCGTCCACGGGTTTCACGCGGATGTCCATGATTCACATCTTCATTGGTAAGTCGCAGCCGCTGTCCTCTCATAGCCATACAGATTTACAGTCGTCGTAACCATTTAGGTATTGTCATTGTTACAATGTTGTTGTCATAGTCATTATTATTACTGATTATACTGCCACTATCATTGTCATATTAATCGTTGTAGTCGTAGTGTAGTCACGGTCATAGGCATATCGTAGTCATTGTCATTAGGGCCCACCATATCCCACCCACCAAGGAATCCTGTAGTTTTTGTTCAGGTTTTTATTATTATTATGACGTCAACATTTCTTTGCGGATATTTTGGAACCGTAAAACTGACAGAATTCCAATTTCTCGCGATAGACATGACGTGAACCAGTGGGTATCCAAAAATGATGATTCGTCAACAGCTTCGGTGGCCATATTTAATTTAAACTTTGTTTTTCCTTTTTGAACCGATCAATCCTAAACTTTTTACGTGATTGATGGAGGTGACAGATTTGAAAGTGTTCGATGGAAATCGGTACGTTAACAAATGTGTCCGTCATCGACCAATCAAAATTAAGTCACTCCTCCAAGAACTGCTGAAGTGGGGAATTCATTTTCACTGCCTGCAACTGTATTTATTACTACCTCTCGTCACGGATGGTGTTTCAGATGGACTTTTTTCCACACCATAGATCATGAACAGTTTAAGCGAATAAAAGTAACTTTTATTTCGTCATCGCTCGTTATATTGAACTTTGTTCCTCAATTAGTCAACCAACTGAATTTCTTTCAGGAATGGCAACCTTGATCACTGTAAACATATTAAGGATTCCTGACTTGGAGCTGCAACACGTCGCTGACATCCTCGACTGGCTTTTCCTTTTATTTCCACCTTACGCCATGGCCTCCGCTATTGGGGAACTCTACTCCAACGTCAGGTTCACCCACATCTGTTCCAGCGACGTCCTGAAGCTCCTGTGTGGCCTCGGCACCTTCGAGAATCCTTGTTGCGTAGGTAAGACAACCCTTAAGGAGTGTTTAAAAAATTCGTAAAGAAAAATATAATTTTTATATGGATAGATTTATATCCATTTTAAAAACATATTAATATATCCATTTAATATGGATATATAAAATATCTCTCAAAAGTCCGGAATCATAGTAATATTTATTTTTCAATTATATTGTTATTATAATTATTATAATACATACAGAGTCTATATATTTTTTTTTATACAGAAGGGAGAAGGTCAAAGGCGAATGCCCCCACCGCATAGAAGGAAAAGGAGAGTCGAAATCAAGGTCGCTGAGGCTGTTAAAAACTATACCATTTTTTAAAATTTTGAAAGGAATTTGTGGTGCGTAAGATTCATGTATGTACGGGGTGTCAGGAAATGATTGCCCCCCCCTGTAGAGCAAAAACTAGAAGAGATAGATAAAAACCGGAAAAACCGGCGAGACCACTTGAAAGAGCGTTAAAATCTGAATAAAAACCATTATATTCTATTCCTGTGATTTTAATTCTTACCATTTTTTTTCCCCACAGAAACCATGGCATCATCTATTTTGAACGATTCAGAGAAAAAGCGAGTTCTTGACCGCATTCGAGCTGTCACATTTCGTGAAGCAAAGGAAGCTGGTGCAACTTTCATAACTCGACACTGGGTGGCTGAGAGATTAAAAAGATCAGAAGACTTTGTCAAAAGGAATTGGAATAAGAATCCTGAAGATTGTGAAACAGAATTTCGAGGAGGAAGACCGGAGAAATTATCTCAAGAATCGAAAGACATTGTGCTTGCTGCATCACGGCGCCGAAAGAAGAGCTGCTCTGAGGTAGCGAAAGAGATACTTATCCGTCGTGGTAAGATAGTCAATCGGCAACTTGTGCATCAATTTCGAGTTCGCCAAGGCTTGAGTGCTTGGCATGAAATAGCTAAGCCACGGAAGAGTGATCTTAATATGAAGATCGGCTATGGTTTTGTGATTATCTTGAGGAATGGACGGAAGACGATTTCCTTCACTTGGTTGTCAGCGATGAATTCTTCGTTTATGTCTCCAGAAAACCAAATTTTCAGAATGATCGGGTTTGGGCAACAACTCCTGATGAAGTCCCAGACGACCAGAAGTATCGAGAAATAGTAAAAAATCCAGCATGTGTGGGTGTTTTCATTATGTTCTCTATTCGGAAGCTCATCTGGGTTATCAAACCAAGAGGAACCAGTTGGGATGGGCCTTATTTTCGAAATGTAATTTTAGCCCAACATGTAATTCCGTTTTTGAAAGACCCCGAGTGTGTTTTGGATGTTGAACAGGCAACCTTTCTTCACGACAAAGCCCCCTGTATGAAAGCACTTGCGACTCAACAACTGCTTAAGGATAATAACATTGATTTTTTCGGAAATAATGAATGGCCTGGCAATTCTCCCGATCTTAATGTCTGTGAACATGTCGGATCCATCATGAAGGATCGGGTGGAGTCCTTAATGCTGGAACAACCCATTCAGAATCGGTATTCAACAGAAATTATGACTGCAAAGATCAACGAAGTCCTTGAAGAAATGAGTCATGATACCGATCTCTTTGAGACACTTCTGGATCATACCCCCGTCGATTAATGGCCGTCAGAGCTGCAAATGGGGGCAACACCCGATATTAAAACAAGTGTTTTTTATTCAAAATTAAACGCTCTTTCGCGTGGTTTTGTCTGTTTTTTTCTATTCCTTTCAGTTTCTTCTGTACAGGGGGGGGGGGAATCATTTCCTGACACCCTTTATAATGAGGAATAGAGGGAGAAGCGTGTGTTTGGGAGCATGCTGGACTGCTCACAGGGTAAATGAGACGCGGAAAAAGATCAGCTAGAAAGAACAGTGATAGGAGAAACGGGAGTTCCAGCATTCCCCGTCTCCTGCCTAACCCCCCACCCCCCCACCCGCGGAGTACTTCCCTGGTCGATTGGTGCCTACACTCTCCTCCGTAGGGAGGAGATTGTAGATATATATAGTTTAATTTATTATATACGGTATATATAGACATTGAAAATATTTGTTATGGTTCTGGACTTTTAAAATACCCTGTGTTTCTTACAGCTTGGGTAGCCGAGCAGTTAAGACGCTTGGCAGCTGCTTATCGGGAGGTTATGAGATCGAGTCCAGGCGAGGACTTTGTAATTGGGTCATGGTTCGGATTCCACGTTCAGCTGTAGGTCTAAAGTGGTGCGGAAAGTTTGACCTTCGTCATAATGAACAATTCGGGCTCAAACAAAACACTTTTTTTAACTAAAGATGTATAAGCCTCTCCTTTTGACAACTTTTTGTTCATTATTTTCTATTCCCCCAAATTTTGTTGAGAGTTTTATTAGAAGTAGTAAATAAAACTAAAGGCATTTGAGATTGATTATTATCTGAGAGAGATGTGTGGCGTGCGTCGGTCGGATTAATAAGAATTGCTGGGCCTATTTTTTGTTGTGTAATAAAATTCATCGTGAAATTTTTATTTTGTGATCCAGGTTCTCAGAACTGTGGCCCTTTTGGCTGCGTCCATTGGACTTCGAACCTTTTTGGATGGAAGAAATTGGGTATAGGGAGAATGCTGACCTTCATGGCAATCGAAGGAATAGTATTCTACATGATAATTGCCATGATTGAAATGAATTGGCATCGCTCTGTCAAATACATCGTCAACTCTCTTCGTGAGAAGTTAATCTGTAAAATGAGTGTGGGTGAGTTTGAATCTTAACTTTGACTTGATTATAGTTTGATTGATTACAAGAAATAATCAAACGATGTTAACATCGGAGGTTTCGAGAAACTACTCTCTCCAGCGTCAGATTCAATTTTCATAATGCAGATCAATATTATTAGTAAGTCATATATGATAGAAAGCTTTCTTTTTTTAACTGAAACTTCCGATATTTAAGGAAAATGTTAAAACTGATCGGTTGCCCAAGGAGGGAATTTTTTACTTTTATCGTTACCACTCGTGCTCCTGTTAACCATTTCGCTGCACTTAACGTAATAATAGTTACCGTTCTATACGACATATGAGCTTAGACCCTTGTATTTTAGCTTACATTTAAATGCCCACCATTTAAATTTTCAGTAAAAGAACAATTAGCCTCAGTTTATGTATCGATGGGGTTCCTTCACTCTAAGAAGTAAATTAAAAACTTTTTCATTCTTTTAATAAAGATGCTGAAAATGCGGTGATAGAGGAAGAAGACACTGACGTCAAAGCGGAGAGGCAGAGGGTCCAAAATGCCCAGTTGGAGGACCTCTTCAAAACTGATAAACTCGTCTTAAAGGTAGGAAAATTTTTCAGTTTCTAAGTTATCATCTTTAGTTTTAATTCTACCAGTTACATTCCTTAGAAGTTGTTATGATCATCCGGTGGAAGATTTTTTTTTTTTTTTGCTCTACCTCGAATGAATGTACTCTGGGAAAGATTAGACTCAGCGTACCAGTCACGAGTTTTGTATAGTTACCCATCCTCTGGTTTTTGTTTAGTTTTCTTTTCCAATTTCTCTTCCATTACATTTTCCTCTTCGTCCAACTCATTTCTATATTTTTTCTTAAAATTCCACCTGATGTTGAAGTCTGAGTTGTATCTAATCTCTGTAAAATAACTTGCCTATATTTTACTGAGAGTGGGTTGTATTTGTAGATGGAATACTTTCTAATTTTATCGTGGTTTCCTGCCGTTAAAATTTGGCTCGTATTAGCAAGACTGACTTTTCTCACCCGCTAAAAAACGGGAGTTCTTTATTGGGAAACAGACTGGTCCATTCCAATGAAGGTACATGGTTTTATATACATAAATTACATATATAAAAAATGACTGTACTTAGCCTACCTTACCATGTTAATTTTCATTATCTTCCGACTTTACTTAAGCAATTGGTATCAACGTAGTCTTTAAGTATAATAATACTGTTAAATCACGCCTAATAAAGAATAGCCCGGATGATGTGGTTGGTTGTGTGTATTCGATTGGATGTACACAATGTAACTCAGTATATATAGGCCAAACGGGTAAAACAGCATAAATATGCGTGTAGAACAGCAAATAATTCTAATGCATTGTTTAACCATATGTATAGATGTAATCATAGTAACAAGTGGGATAGTTCTAAAGCGCTCGTTAAAAACACAGATATAATTGAAAGGAATATTCTAGAACAGCGCTGTCCAAATTGCGGCCCGCGGGCCGCATGCGATCCGCTGAATGGACGTTTGCCAAATTTCATTTCTGAATTTTCTTCCCTATTTTGTCATTTCTAGTAGGAGAGGAGAACACATTCAGCGGGTTCCTAAGTCGTATTAACCAACAGTGTATGATTATAGGCAACATCTTGGCCGCGCTTTATAGAAGTTGGACAGCACTGTTCTAGAATGTGCATTTATCCATTTTAAAAATAATTTCAATAACAGTGCGGGAATGTATAAAATGGACAATATCCTGTTAAAATTCCTTTTGCCTCTCATTAACTCTTGTTAATTATGTGCTAATCTTTTTGTTTTTCCGTCCGCTGTATATATTTTGGTCATCTCGCCTTCTCCCTTCATTCCCTGACGAGGTGTACTTCTGAATACATGAAAGGCCTTGGAATCATTTTTTTTTTCCTTGTGGGTTTGCATCATTATTCATTTCACGTGTTTAATTGTGAAATATATATATATATACGAGTACACATTTTTCTTCTGATTGGTCAGCCTTTGAAAGAAATGAAACATGTTCCCTGGTTGTACGATTGGACCCATAACCCAACATGATCTGAATACGTTAATGAGCAAGGTCTCCGTAGGCGGAGACTTCTGTGAAAGTGCCAAACATTTTAAGACATTATTCCGTTACTATTCCGTAAAGATATACAATAAGTACATTTAGCAACCATGGCCGAATATTTGACTCGGTGCGTATGTATAGAATAAGTTTATTCAAAACATTACGGACGAGAGCCAAAGAAACAGTCTGCCAAATATGGCATTCGATGATTTAAGTTTGTTTTTACATCGTCGTTCTTCATTTTAGAGTCCTTCATTCGTGACCCTTAGAATAGGCGCGGTAAAAATTCTCACGCGACAAAATATTCACTGATGCGCCGTTTTGTTAATAAATGTTCCTCTCTTTAAAGAGACCTGAGCAAGAGTTACGCGGAGGGTGTGGTGGCCGTGGACCGATTGAACTTGGGAGTTCCTTTGGGAGAATGCTTCGGCCTTTTGGGTATCAATGGAGCGGGCAAAACGACAACTTTTAAGATGCTTACGGGAGACCTCCCCGTTTCTAACGGAGATGCTTACGTGAATGGTTACAGCGTGAAAAGCAACATTAAAGAGGTATTGTAAAAGACTCATTTCAACCGTCAAATATACCTAAAATGGCAGAAATTTAGATAATTAATATCCACAAAGTTAAGTAAAGTGGACTGCAATTATCTGAATTATTTTACTGCCTCAATGAAATATAAAATGGTGACGTATGGAACCCTCTACCCACTCGAGATGGGAGTAGGGATCCGTAAACTCGTCACTTGAACCCAAACTGTCATGGAGTAGGTGGCCGGCCCAACTGCAACCACGGCGGCTGTGGGAATCGAACACGTGCTTTCACAGCCGTGATCCAGTCCAGTGTATATTTCTGTAACGCGTTACTGTATGTAGTAAAGTATGGGTTTGTCTTTTTAGGTTCAACAACTGGTTGGGTACTGCCCTCAGTTCGATGCCCTTCTCGATCAAATGACGGGCAGAGAGACGCTCCGGATGTTCGCCAGACTCAGAGGCGTTCCCGAATACGAGATCGACGAATGTATTCGGTTGATAGCCGAACAACTGTTGGTGACGCAACACCTCGACAAGCAAGTTGGCAGATACAGGTAAATGACAACTGAGTTATACGAGTTGACCCGCATCATAGCTATTTCTGTATATTTATTTTGTTGGGACTTTTGAATCACCCTGTATTTAATATACTGACTAGTAATAAGAAAAAAGATCTTTTTCAAAGGCATATATTAGTTGCATTTTTTTTTTACTTGTTGACAAGTACTTAAACATGTTCACAATCCGTTCATTCTTTGGACGCCCTACAGAATATTTCTTCACAAAATATACAGGGTGGACCATAAGTAGCTTTACCGAAGCGAGTTTCGTTATAAAACGAAGTTAAGGCGACTTATGGCCCATCCTGTATTTCAAGCGAAAAGAATCCAGTTCCATTTTGAGCTTTCAGATAACTTTCATAAAGCATCGGACTCCAGTCTGGCCAAACATGTCGGAACTTTTATATTGTAAATCCCAATGCATGGGTGCTAAACTGCTAACACACATTTTAAAATTTATTTTGAATACTAATTGTAATTAATAAACAAAAACTTTAGTATGTGCATAAGTAAGCGTATAAAAAACATTTAATAGTCGTTTTACGTTAAATGTTCAAAATGTCCACCATTTACGTGCAAACATGCGGCGCATGTAAAACAGATCGACAGACAGTAGTGTTCATATTAGTTGAGATTTTGCCTACTTCCTGAACAATCGCTTCCTGTAAGTGTTGCGCATTTTGAGGGTTAGTACCTGAAGAGCAAAGCTTCATCAACTCGTGTTGAGCTCTTCAAAAATTAATACGCGGACACAAAAGTGTGACGAACGGACAAGTGCAGTCCAGTATAGTCCCTGCAGATTTATTTGATGGAGTCATAATTATGAAAAACGACAATAACGTTGACTTTTTGAGCTTTCTACTGTTACGTATCCATCTAATTTTTTTTCATATATTTCAAATTTTAGCGGTGGGAATAAGCGCAAACTCAGTACAGGAATTGCTTTAATTGGAGATCCCCCTCTGGTTCTGTTGGATGAACCTACTTCAGGGATGGACCCCGTTGCCAGGAGACATCTTTGGGGGGTGCTCAATTCTGTCAGGGATACTGGCAGGAGCATTATCCTCACTTCGCACAGGTAAGAAAAACCTCTAGTCTTCAGTGTACTGCTATTATCAATGATAATGCAGGAGGTTAAAAGATGATAAAGTTAAATTGAAGGTTGAAAAAGTGATCGACAGGAAAGCAAAGCATTATTAGGAATAGGACGTTTCGGTAAAAATACTACTACCCTTCCAGAGAATCGGAAAACCGTTCTGACTTTTTGAGAGGAACAGTTTGTTTCTACCGAAACGTTCAGATGTCTAACAAATATTCTTTATTTTTTCCTCGTTTGAATATGCTCCTTTATTTGTCTACTAAATCGGGCTACATCGTGGACGATGTTGTAACATCCCCTTCTTGTCAATGAACGAAGTTAAATGACACCTAGTTTGGAGAGTAGCTGGGTGAGAGACCGTTCTCTGCTCCCGGATTATATAACGACCCGTGGTTCGGATCCCATGTAAAGCTATAGGTCCCCTCCATCATATGACCTCAGATATTGTGAAATATGTCAAAAAACCTACTCATACATTCGTCTTGTAATTAACAGAAAATGTTTTCGTGTATGTTATAGTAACTTATATTGGTCCGATTTTGACCCATTTTATAGTGCAGAGGTAAAACACTGACTTTGTAATACGAAAGTCCTAGGGTCCATCGTATTAACTAGATTCCGACCATCAGTCCTTATTAAACACTCAAAAACTTCTCACGTTTTCCTGAATTCCGCATAGGCCTAAAAACCATTATTCATTTATAATAATACTAACTTGAAAATTTGCAAGGAAACAATTTTGACCATACCTAAAGGCGTTATAAAATGTATATTTCATAGGTTTCGATTCGCCTAAGATTTACTGGCAATTAGTATTTTCATTCATAAAGTGAATGATGATGATGTAGTGACGTATTATATGCTGGGCGAACAAGCTAGCAATACTGGTTTGCGTGTAATCATTATTCAGGGAGTCCAGAAATAACCTTTATTAATAATAAAATAAGTACGTTCGTTTTACAATTTATAAATGACATCAATAAAATTGCGAATATGCTGCAGAAGTTATTTTTGCGGGCGGTTTCGACGGTATAACTGTAAAAATATGAACTGTTGTCCTTGAATCTCGCTAGTTTGACACAAAATATTTACAAATTTAAATTTAATTAAAGCATGGAAGAATGCGAAGCTCTTTGCACTCGATTGGCGATCATGACCAACGGCAGTTTTCAATGTCTCGGTTCTCCTCAACACCTGAAGAGCAAGTTCTCAGAAGGTTACTCTATCATCATCAGGTGAGAGAAGGTTCACTTTCACTCCACGGAGTGTAAGAGAATAAAGATCTATTCTCACGTTACGTTATAGGCGATGTACTATAATGAAAAGTGTACAGCAATTCTTAATGAGACGCCGAAATATTTTTGTTTTGTCTCTCCTACATTTGAAATATCATTAGTCAAGTTTATTATTATTATTATTATTATTATTTCTTCCTTCTATTTTTTCGTCCAAACAAACTTATTGATAAGTATTGAGAGCGAAATTTGAATAGTGTTATTTATTTAAAACTAAATATAGCCATACTAGTTAAGCTTTGTACAGTTTGAACCATTAACGCCTTCACATAACTGCCTCGCCTTACATCCACCTGAAATTGATTCAGGCAGGTGAACTGTAATTTTATCCAGGGCTGGGTACCAGCAGTGGTACTGGTAATACGAGCAACTGAAAGTGGTTACCACTAAATGCTAGTACATTATCAGTTTTGTTTACGTGCGGATGGTACCTATTTTACGGGTTGACTAACTTGACCTATAGCAAGGTATTTTTTAATACCTACTAATTTCAGTTTCATGATCCTTTGTATTAGAAACTGCTTAAAGCAAGAACCTAAAAATATAAAAACAAATTGCTTTATAACGGAAGCTTTGAAACTTATTACAGTATATATGAATTTATTATCCTTCAAAAAGAAAATATAACATTAATGACAGACTTTATAAGAACTAAGTCGAGTTATAATACATTGTACAAACTGAAGATAATGAACCCAAAGTTAAGCTCATTGGATTTTAGGAACTGAATATTATTGGTTGCATGTCACTGGAGGGTATTATCTAGGTGGTAATTAAGTTTCACAACGTTAAGCAAAATATCATATGAGGGAAAAAAGTTAGTAAACAGAGAAAAAGGGGGGGAGAGAATACTGTTCCTGCAGGAATAGCAGTTGAACTACTGAACAAAAAGTTATTCATTCTCAATGTCACTGCTAGGCAAGCTTGCCATTTGTGTATTGGTTTCGAAATCTTGTTTCATTTTTAATGGGAAAGCCAAAAGATCTTAAAATTAAAAAACTGGTATTCACAAAAAAAAAAAAAAAACTTGCTAGGCTCTACTGGAGAATTTGCTACTAGTAGAATATCACCTTTCAAAGTAGTACTAATACTGCTATTTGAAAATTAATTTTAGTAGTATTGGTACCAGTATCAAAATATGGTATTTTCTGCTATCTGGTACCCAGCCGTGGTTTTATCCGCAAGAAACTTAAATACATTGGTTTGATCTTATAAATTAATGTATACGAGGTGTGTTCAAAAAGTTCCCGAACTGATTATGCTGCGCGCGCATCACATGACGGTTCCCTCGAATCATTTCACGAACACAAGCAAGTGTCATCAGTTCTTGAAGTGGAAGGTCGTCCCATCCTTGCACCGTCCTCCGTCGACGTTCGGCCTTCTTAAAAGCGCTTGTGCCACTCAAAAGTGGTTTGTCCGAATTAAGGCGTCATTGCCGAATGCTGTGTTCAACATGGCATGGGTTTCAGAAGCAGTCATGCCCAGCTTAACTCAAAATTTTATGCACACGACGTTGTTCTTCAATAGTAGCCATTATTCAAATGCACAAAACACACAAAACACAAAATCGAGAGAACAAAATACGATATCAACAAGCGGTAACCTTTTGGACAGACTGAATCACACTACAATATGCATCACATGACGCGCGCGCAGCATAACCATTTCGGGGACGTTTTGAACACACCTTGCATGAATGCAATACGCAACAACTTACGTTCGTGTAAGTTAACCAATTATTTATTTTTTTTTCCTTTCCCAAGAGTCTCTCTCGACGAGAATAGAGATATTGAAGACATAGAGTTCAGCAATATGCCTCCTGAGATGGCGAAAGTGCAACAGTTCATTCTCTCTACTTTCAAAGGTAAGTGTAATACTTCATATAGACCGGTATCTGTTTAGTTTATTTCTCTACAACTTCTCAAAAATGAAAGACGCCGACTTTTTGTTAATTAACTTCTGGTGAATCTTTTGTTTATGTAAGCTTAACTGTGAAGTGGATTTTGAAAACTAATTAAATGAAGGATAGGTATGAGAATCTGCAGCTGTTGTAGTTTACTTGAGCGACTTTGTGGCTCGATCAGTTAGGGTACCTCCCAGCAGTGCTGAGACCGCCGAGTTGTGGGTTCGAACCACGATGCTGCTTAGAGCTGGGCAGTTGTCTTTTCTGTCTCTTACGTCATGACGAGGCGGTGGACCGGCTACCCCACTTTAATTGGCTCCGGGTCCATCCCCTTACTTCTTGGGGGATAAGAGACATAGATGTTACCTTATCTACAGTTAATGTTATCAAATACATGTACACGTACCACATACAGTTTACAGTTCAAACACCTTAAAATTCATTGCTTTGTGGAGTTTTTTTGTTTGGGATTGTTGTAATCTCTTTCGTAAGAGCTAAGGTCGTGTGATGGAGGGGATCTGGGGCATTTCTTGGGATCCGAACTACGAGCCAGAGAAGCACTTTAACCGCCGAAATCTAAAGTCCACGCCGAGAGTCGAACCCGAGACCTTTAAATTAATAGTCTGGCGCTCTACCACAATAGACAACCCTGTGGATGTATTAGTACTCTCCGTGATAGCTTCTTTATAACGAAACTCTAACTCTGATTGGAATACAACATATTTTCTTAGTTTAAAAGATGTGAGCGGTTTGGGTTTGTCATTTTCCGAAAAGGGGGGCATATTTTGAAGAGGATCGAAAAACGCGCGTAACTATGAAAGAACAAAAGTTTCTTAAAATAATATCATTTCTCTTTTTGTTGTAGAGAGTTTCCTCCGTGAAATGCAGTGGGGTCGTCTCGAGTACTTCATACCCGTGGAGGATGCGTCTTGGGCTCAAGTGTTCGGCATTCTGGAAAGAAATAAAAATGAGCTAGATATTGAAGATTACTGCGTCACGCAGACAACCTTAGAAAGAGTAAGTTGAATTTGACCTTTAGTTTCATTGTATGTCTCTATATGAGGGGTCGCGCGTCTTACGGTACCTAAGCGCCACCACAGGCGAAAACGTGTTTTTGATGGATAGCACTGTTTTCACCCTTCCTCTGTCGCGTGGTTTGGGTTATAATGACCTTACGACACTAGAAGTATGGTTGAAAACCTTATGAAGCGAACTACTTTTTTCACCTCATTCTGTGCCAGAAATCGCACCCAAAGTTCGGCATAATAAGAAAAAAATATATATAAAATATGAAAATCTATTCCAAAAACTCCTCAACATCTTCATTAACATACTTAGAATTCTAATTTAACCAAAATGAACGTTCTAGCTCAATTAATAACAGAGATACTATTGCGAGAATATTGCTGAACTTTGTGGAGGAGATTTGTGGCGAATTTTAATTTTGGCGCTTAGGTACCGTAAGACGCGGGACCCCTCATATAACTTTGCTTCTCAATGAATTTATAACTTAATTTACCTATCGGGTTGATGATTATCCCATCGGGGACAGTATAAAAAATGTATGCAACTCGAGGGAATATTTCAAGGAGTTGATAAGTGAATGAGATGAGAGGAGTGCAAATATAAATATGTCAGGATTTGGCGGTGTGAGAATAACATAATCGTGGGCAGAGCTGGGCAGTATTTAAATACATTTGTATTTAAATACGTATTTAAATACATTTGTGTATTTACAACTGTATTTATAAATACATTGTTTTTCATGTATTTAAATATAGTATTTAAATACTTTAATGAGTATTTAAATACTCAAAATATAAAAATGTAAATACTTTTACTGGTTTAATACACGTTCTGTACTAGCACAGTACGACGCGTCGACAGTGTAGTTCAGCATGGTTCATGTTTCAACGTGTCAGTTCAATCAGTTGTGTGCCACTCTTAGTCGAAAGCGGTTGATTTCTTTATCGTGTGCGTGTCATGGCTTCAACAAGCAAATTTGTATGTATTTAAAATGTATTTAAATACAATTGATGTATTTTGTATTTAGTATCTAAATACATTCGTAAAATGTATTTAGTATTTAGTATTTAAATACATTTCTCCCATGTATTTAGTATTTAGTATTTAAATACATTCAATGTATTTATTGCCCAGCTCTGATCGTGGGTGAAGTGAAAGCGGCAGGTAGCGATAGAATACAGCTGGAAATGATTGAGTATGAGAGATTGAAAGGTTTGGCGTGGTTGCAGTGTATATGTCAGAGCGCTTGGATAAATGAGTGTGTGCTTGAAAAATCAGTAATTGTTCCATTGTATAAAATGATTGGGGAAAGGAGTGAATATATAAGAATTACAGAAGTCTGTTAAGTGTAGTGGGTATAGTAGGATGGTGATAGAGTTTGTGGCATTAGAGAATGCTTAGTGAGTGATAGGCAAAGAGGATTCCTAAATGGAAGAGGCTGTGTAGATCAAGTATTTGCAAAATATACCTAGCTTTCATGCAACTTGAAAAAGCGAATGATAGAATAATTACAGAAGCATTGTGGCAGGTCTTGGGTATATAGGGAATTGGTGTAGACTCCTGAATGTGGTGAAGAGTTTCTATGATGGAAATTAATGTGTGGTCGCCGTGGCTGTTCAACCTGTTTATGGATGGAGTCACGCAAGAGATGAAAGTGTGACTGTTCGAAAGAGGAATGAATCTAGTGTGTGATGAGAATAGGTGAGGCTTGTCAAAACTGTTGTATTCTCAGTGTGTGTGTGTGTGTGTGATATGTAAAATTGCTGTTTAGAGTTTCGTGGCGGTGTGCGAGAAAAGATTGTTGAAAGTGAATGTGGGTAAGAGTTATTCATTGTAGAGAGGAAATGTGGACTGTCACGTGATGGTGAAACACTAAATGTGGTAGAGTCCTCTAAGTACTATATTTGGGATGTGTAGTGAACAAAAGAAGTAAGAGTGTGGATGAAGTTAATAGTAGAGTGAATCAAGCAAGAAAGATGTCAGGTGCGTTAAAAGCGATTGTGAGGCAGACTGGGCAAAGATGTCGCGAGATGTTTACAGGAAGGTGTATTAGTATCGAGACTTTTCTATGTGAAACGTTAGCATGGCATGGAAGGGAGAAAACGAGAGGAAGAGAAGTTGAGATGGATATTCTGAGGAGTATGTGTAGCGTGCGTTGGACTGAGAGTAAGAAATCGTGTGGCACGAAGATGTAATATTCAGAAGTCAGTGGAAATGAAAATTGAGGAAAGTGTTTTCAAGTGGTTTGGGCATGTTGAAACAATGGAAAATGACAGCTGCAACCGGAGTGTAAAAGTGTGTTTTCGAAAGTAGGAGGAGAGGAGGGTCGAGAAGATGGATGGACATGGTGAATGATCGCGTGAGTAAATATGGATTTGATCTGGGTGATGTACGAGAAGTGTGCGCGAGTAGGTTAGAATAGAGGTGGTTTGCAAGTTCGGGACTCAGTCTCGTATTTCTGACAAGGCCTGGAAGCGCCACCACGCATAAAGCGCCGCAGGTGTGGAGTTTTGCCATGTGATGGGTCCGCTGGTCCACTATAATGCCTGTGTGAATGGATGTATATGCTTTACTTTCTACTTGTTTCCTCCTTTATTTCTGTATTCTACATCCGGTTTCTTCCTACTTTCTCACTCTAAATCTTTGGGAAATGAGATTTTTATATTGTATGTATGTAACAAAATCTCGTTTCCCAATGGATTGGGGTGAGAAGGCAAAAGTAGCTCGGCAGTGAAGCAGAAAAAAAGTGGAGACTAAAGTAAAAACATTCGTTCACACACGCATTCTGATGGACTGGTGGTCCCCACAAGGCAAAATTCCACACCTACGGCCCTTCATATGTCATGCGTGGTGGCACTTAAAGGTTTTTGTTAAGAATAAAGAGAGTCCTTACTCTCGTACTTTTAACAAACTTCTTCCATTCCAACCTGTTTGCAGCCACCCCTTGTGCATCACCTAGATCAAGTCAACCCTTACTCACACAGTCATTCACCATGTGTTTTCATCTTCCTCTCCTTCCACCTTCGTAGACGCTCTTTAAACAACCGTCATCTTCCATTTTTTTTCATCGTGTCCAAACCACCTCAGCAGAGTTTCTTCATTGTTCATTTCCACTGACTTTTGAACATCACATCTTCGCAGGACCACACGATTTCTTCCTCTCAGTCCAACGCACGCCACACATACTCCACAAAGTATCCATCTCAACTTCTCTTCCTCTTGTCTTCTCCCTTTCATGGCATGCTCACGTTTCACATCCATACAAAAGTCTCGGTACTAATACACCTTCATGTAAACATCTCAGTCTTCGCTTTCTCACAACCGCTTTCAACGCACCTAACGCCTTTCTTACTTAATTCACTCCACCACTAACTTCATCCGCACTTGTACTACTTTTGTTCACTACACATCCCAGATATTTAAAAGACTACTACCTCTAGCGTTTCACCATTCACAATCACATTACAATCCGAACTTCCCCCTCTATCTACAATCAATAACTTGTTCTTACCCTCATTCACTTACTACAGTCTTCTCTCGCACATCGCCACAAAACTCTCAACACCCACTTACTCTGGATAAATAACAGCATACAACAGATTCGAAAGGCCCCCTACTTATTCCCGTCACATGTCGGATTCATTCCTCTTTTGAGCAGGCACACTGTCAACTCTCTCGTGACTCCATCCATAAACAGGTTGAACAGCCACGGAGACATCACACATTGTTACGCACACTAACAGTTACATCAAACCAATACCGTTCTTTATTTACTCTCACACACACGCATTACTTCCATCATAGAAACTAGTTACATTCACAAGTTTACACCAGCCCCATATGTACCTAAGACCCGCCACAATGTTTCTATATTTACTCTATCATACGCCTTTTCAAAATGCATAAAAAGCCCTGTACACTTATTAAAAAAAACACGTGGAAAGAATTACAACTTGATTTACAGTGTCTTTTCCACCTCGTAACCCTCCTTGCTCATCAAACATTCTGTCTTTCCACAAACTTATCTTACATTCACTCCTGTCATGTTGTACAGTGGAACAACTAGTTTTCTTTGTCTTCCGGCAATCACGGTAACATTTTAAATTTACGATACTTAATTGATCATCATTTCCCCACTTGCTGGTATTTTGTGAAGTCCTCCTCACACTACCAAATCCCATTATATTTACATTTGCACTCCTCTTAGCTATTCACTCTCTCCATCTACTTCTTTATAGTCTTTCTACGCCCTCTTATTTCTATATAATAATTTTCACACACTACCAAATTACATCCGAAAAAAAAATTAAGTTAAGGTAATTAATTAATGTTCAGATAAACATAAATTAGGATTTTACATACTAGGTTAGATATACGTTTCCATTTTTCAAATGACCGTAAACAAAAAAAAAATCGGTGAATAAACTTATTTAAGCTCATTATTTCCACAACAGCATACTCGCATTATCATATCATATCATTTTTGTTATATAACTAGTCTTCGATAAAATTCTAATATTTAATTTTGCTTTATTTCTTACCAGGTATTCCTAAACTTCACAAGAAACCAAAGACCAGACAGGAATGAGTGAAGTCGAGAGTGTACATATAACCCTGTAAAAAATACAAACGAGTGAGATTTTATTTAAAATTATTATATTTATAAACACACTCAAAGATTTGACTTCTCTATAAAACTGTTTTATATACATATACAGTATATCCTCTCAATAATTTAAAACTTATTATTGCAATGTGATGACTATGTTCGTTGTGAATCTCAATTAAAGAATATATTTATATACAGTACAGTGCATATTGAATCTTAAATTTTAGTTTTTAAAACATTTATGCGAATAACCTATTTCTAAGTCATATGTGATACAAGTATACCTCTTTCTTATAGCGTTAATAAAAAGCCAAAATGTTCTCGACCATTTGAACCGAAAACATTGTAGGTGCCACGTAAAGATAACGGATTAAAGAAGTTCGGTACTTCGAATTTGCGTCAGAGACTCTTTGAAGATCGGTAAAACAAGCCTTTGGTTACGAGTTTTACTCCCATTTTTAAGCCGTTGTAATTTGTTCTTTTAGAGTTCCGACGTCTCGATACTAACAAAAATATCTTTATAAAGAGTGAAGGGAGAAAAGAACGGCGGTTTTTCTTCATGCTTTTGTGAACCGTGATTAAAAATCTCGCCATTTTGAAAGCAACAGTTTTCATTTTTGAAATATTTAAGCACAATTATTACTTCAGTACGAAATTACATTCTTCAAAGCAACCTCTAAATCTCAGTTTAGAGAATTTAAAACCTCGTACCATTGGTTACAAAAGTACTTGTACACTGGTTTTTTATCATGAGGAAGGTGTGGCCCAGTGTCTCTTGAAATCGATATTCATGAAATTAGTCTTCAGTCGCGTACAGTTCTCATATTCTTGAAAAGCAGTGAAGGCGGCTAATTCACAGTCAATATCTGTAGATGTAAACTCATCATTAAAATATGGTTACTCGTGGTTTATAAGGATCTCCGAGTATCCTTTGACACGCTTCACTACGCATTTTGAGATTTATTAGCCAGTTTTGTACATATTGCGGCAAGCAAGAATAGGATTTAAGCTATCTTTAATTTCAGTTTTAGAACATACTGTGATTTTTATTTATATATATATATATATATAAAACTAAATATGTAATTATTATTAGCTTATCGCTTTTAAACTCAGGAAAAATTCGAAGTTAATTGTGAGAACAGTTAAATGTTGTTGAATCAACATTTCGAATATTATAGCCTTCTCGTTAAGTCCTCTGTGGAGTAAGCAGTATGGCGAGATCCTCGCAGGAAAGTCGTCGTCTTCTCGTAATGGCACCCACCGGTGTTTACATTTTTTCCGCTCCTTTTAGTGCCATTTAAATCCATTTTATTCATCGTTTCTCTCTATTTGCTTTTTTCAGGAACTTGCGCGGCAAAGGCGTTAATTTTAGATTGAAAATTGTATGAATTTGATCTTTTGTTAACACGAGTTCCCGTGACTCTTTTTAATTAGAAATTGATTTCCCGAGTTCAACTCCCATTTCAGTTGGGCCAGCCAACTTCTCTCGTTATTACTAAAGTTCGTGCCTATTCCCCCTCTCCAGGGGCATATTGAGACTTTTGTAGTCTGTTCCCACGAATACATAGTTCTTTCCCCTACTTACAATTCTTGTCATAACTTCCTCTCGAAGATGCTAAACTGTGGTATAGATATAATTTAACATGGCTGTAACTGTATAAGGAACTTATTCATAATTATGATGTAAATATTCAGATATGTAAATAATACAGTATAAAGATAAGTGTGTTTATATATATATATATATAACAACCTCATGATGACCTAAGTATTACTTTAAGACTAACAATCTTTAAGATCTCAAATCAAATGTATTCCTCAAGTCACTTCAGAGAGTTCCTTCTAATTAAATATATAGAATGTGGTTTGAGAATGCATTTGAAATTAGTAGGCATTTTGCAGAGGTTAAATGTATAGGAAAAAAAGAAAGTAATTTGAGAGAAAGGCTCTACAGCAGTATTTCCCAACCAGAGTGCCGCGAAATTTCATGAAAATAACAAATACAAGTAATTGAAAATCCAAAAGTTTCTGAAGATTTTCAAAAAAAATTCGCAATTTATTACGTCCATAAGGAAACTGTATGAACTGAGTTTGAAGTGACTTTGTGTTCCAGTTGCGGGGGTGAACTGGAAGGAAACAAAAACGGCATTGGGGTGCCTTGAGCTAGGAAAGGTTGGGAACCACTGCCACGCATAAATTCTCGCTTACTCGAGTTCTAACAAATAATAATGTCTCGATGCAGCGTAATTATCTGTCAGTTCCTCAGTCTTACCACTAAAGCATCGTTTTAAAGAGCTTATTCGATATATTATTACTATTAACTATTAGAACATACAATAATTTTACTACTAAAATTCTTTTCCTATTTCCCATTGTCTTGACTTTTCATTTTGGTGGAGGAAAACTTCCTTCAAGAAAATGAAAAATCCGAAAAATCAAGACAACGGAAAGAATAAAATCGTTTATTTCGCACTCCTTTTAAAGCTGAATGTAAAAAAGTCTGCTTTTTCTTCGCGTATGATCCACTTTGATTTGCCCAAATTCAGTGTACCTAATTTAAATATTTCCATTATATGCTTTTCATTTCATTGGAGGCACACGCTACTTCATACGTTTACTTATATATGTTCACATTAATTAATAAATGGCACGAGTAAATTGCTTGGCGTTCAATTAGTTTTCTTTCAAATGGAAAACACAAAAATGATCTCTAATTGATGACGTATTATTGTGTGAAGTTATTACCAACTGATCATTTTGTTTAATGCGGAATCTAAAATATTAAGTCATATATGTGACATCAGTATATATACACACTATATCCTAAGAAATAGTGATTTTATATTTCTTACTACATGTAATTACTGATCGCACCTTACTACATTCGATCTCTACCTGTGGCCATATGAGAATATTGAATTATTATTATTATTATTATACTCATATACGCCATATCCTATTCAGTCCTTAAAAGCATGTTTTCGTCTACCTATAAATATCAACTACATTTAGAAGTTGTGATAAATATAAAACTATGCTTTAATGTGATCTATAATCGGTCTTTATTATAGTCAGTTGTAGTCATTAGTGTTAATGTTTATTATTGTTCCAATTAATATACTAATCTTATTTTGAATAAAAATGAACATTAAATTATTAGTCATCATTTTCCTGTTATCCATATTCAGAAAATGACTCCCAGTACATTCACTGAACGTCAATACACTTCGTGCGAATAGTACGCTGTCTGTGTTTGGGAATGTTACTGGAAAATTGAGCCAATCACCCAGTTTGGGGGCATTTTTGAAGTGAATGTTCTTTTTTTTTTATTTTTCAAATAAGTGAATACCCAAGTGCACCGGCAGTGGATTGTTTAGGAAGAAAAACTTAAAAGAGTTCCATAATTGATGTGTGGGATATATGAAGGATCAAATTTAATGATGTGACACTTCGGCGGCCGAACCGTCAGTTTCAAGGAGTATTGTTAAAAATTATATATGACACTTGTCGGCACTGGTATTACACTGTACATATTCTCCATCTGCTGCCAATGACAGTGAAAACAGAGAATATAACTTTCTCAACATTAACACTTTACAAAATACCTTCTCAATTTAGCAAGCCTATAGATTTTCCTGCATTATGTAAAGTTAATTTTGGATATATTGGTGTGAAATGAATGGAAAAATCTAAATAAAATATACGAGAAAAAATTCCCAATAAACGTGGGAGCTTCTACAATGTTTCGAAATTGCAGCTAACCAACAGTAACAGTGTTCCTATCTGGCACGCGAGAATTGAAAATTGTGCTGTAGAGTGGTGAGGAGAAGGGCGACTTTCATTTCTCGACTGCCAAGTAGAAATAGTTGTTCCTGTTGGTTCCCTGCAGTCTCAAAGCATTATCTAAGTCCCCTGAGTTTATCGAGGTTCCCTTATATATGTTGGTTAACTACAGTTTCAAAGAAACAAATAAAACCTCAAATAAATATAAAAAGCGTGGGACTACGTCCGCAAAATACATTGTTTCGATCGATATTCAAGCCTACTTTTGAAACAGGATGCTCGCCCTGTCTTACCTCGATCGACGAGAGAGATTATTATTATTTAATTATATATCTTCGGGCTAATAATTTAATTATAGATATTCGAGTTAATAACCAAGTGAAGCATTATTAAACAAAATCAAAACCCAAAACTGCGGCGAATATAAAACCAATATAACTGCTGTTTAGTTAAAAGGGGATGAATTATTCTTATGTTTAGTTATGCCATTCAATTCAAATAGAAGAGAGAAATCCACTTGGCACCCTTTCGATACTCTGTTCCCAAGATGATGGGCAAAAAGAAAAATTAACTATAAGATCCAATCATTTGAAAGCTCTTTTTTCAAGAAATAGCTTGCTCAGCACACCGCAGGAACCAAAGTTATCACGAAGCGCAATTAGTGCATTCTGTAGCAGTAAAGTGACATTCTGATCAAAATTTAACTTTAAACTGTTAGGGATCCGAACGAGTTATAATTAACACAACAATAATTACGCATTTATACATTTACGGTAAAGTACACTGCAACCTGAATTTTGATACATAACGATAGTACGTCACACCACGCAAAATTCCTCTCCTTAGGGAGCAATAAAGGTTGTCATCACTCCAATAACGTACGTTTTGACGATTAACCTCTCCATGAACATAAAAGTTGGCTTCATCTGAAAACAGGATGCCAGCCGAGAACTCCGTGTCTTCGTCCACTTTTGTTCTTGCCCATTCACAGAATTCCAGCCGCCTGTCCGGGTCGTCTTCGCTAAGATACTGCAACATTTGCATTTTGTATGGATGCCATCTGTGCTCTTTCATAATGCGGACGATACTCATTGGCTGACACCGCATTCTGCAGACATCCGTCGAGTGCTGTTTTGGAGACTCTTTGCGAACGCTGCCAGCACCATGGTCGCTGTGCCTTCATCGGTGGCTGTTCGTGGACGGCCACTTCTCAGTTGGTCTGCAACACTTCCAGTCTTCTTGAACTTCTCAATGAGTTTGGCAACGGTGTCGTGTGTGATGTGCGTGCCGGGGGCGTGTCTCCTGTTAAAATCATCGGCAACCTTGCGACAGCTTCCTGATCCTGCCAGAAGAATGATCTCTATACGCTCTTCTTGGGACAAAGGCATCTCAGCACATCACCTGCAAAAAAATAAATAATCATTTATTTATCATGACCATTTTGCCTATGTATGGAGACTTTTGACTCACCCTGTGTATATATATATATATATAATCATGCGGGTTGCTTCTACAGAGCTTCAATTTAATATTTAGGAGAAATCCAATGACAAGGAGAAATGTAAATGCCATGAAAAGTCTTCTTTAATGCAACGTTTCGAGCAATACGCTCATCTTCAGGCTGTTTAATAACAATGTGAAATTAAAATCAATATTGAATGAAAACAAAACAGAAAATTTCTATAACCTATTCATGAAGACAAATTTTAAAGACTGAGAAAAGAGGGTTAAATTCTAAGTTATACAGATTTACATATAAAAATTAAGAAGCTATTTTTAAATACATATAGTAAATGTGAAATTAATACACTGGAAAAATTAACAATAGTACACTGGAATAATGAAACTAACTACCTTACACTGCAGTTTCCGAGGCTAACTGAATTGAGCCGAGGCAATACGGGAAAACAAAAGATGGCGAGGGCGATTGGGGAAGGGGGGATTATAAGGAATTGGGGAAGGAGGAGGGATCATAGCAAATTGAGGGGGACGGCGGATGAGTCAACATTTAGACTCGGGGACAATGTTTTGATGAAAAGCGATTCCAAAATTCTTAGTGAGTTGGGACAAGTATTACAACCAAGAATTTTAAAATTGTCTAAAGTGACATCAATTTTACATTCTATGCTGTGTTCGCGAATCCTCGAAACCTCTTTAGTTTTTAAAATTTTACCTGTTCGGCCACTTATTCCCATATGCGAATAAAATCTAGCCCTGAGAGAGCGAACAGTGCTGCCAATGTAATTCCCAAGGAGACACCTAGGGCAGGTAAATAAATATACAACACCGCTACGCAACGAGTCAGGGGTTCGATCCTTCGCTGAGAAAAAGCTACCTAAAGACGTTTTATTAATAAATATGATGCGGAAATCAGTATGATAAAAAAATTTCCTTAACAATTTTGTAAATTTAAGCTTAAATTCCTTATTCAAAGGACCCATTTCAGGTACCAAGAAATATTTTATATCCTTCGGCACTGTAATACATGGAAGTTGAGGGCTATAAACACTATTTAAGAAGGATCTAATTAGTTTGTCTACATATTGAACAGGAAAACTATTATTAGTAAAGTATGATCTTAGATTATTAAATTCATCATTAAGTAAGGTAAAACTAGAGGTCAAATTATATCCTCTGAACAGGAGAGTTTTAATACAAGACATCTTATAGTTGAAATCAGTAAAACTAAAAAAATTCATGCCCAAACCAGTGAAAGTGGGCTTCCTGTAAACTGATGTAGTAATAGAATCACCGTTTTTCGAAATTAAAAGATCTAAGAAGGGGAGGGAGCCATTTTGCTCAGTTTCCATTGTATACGTTATATTGGGGTGCAAAGAATTTAGGAAGTTAAAGAATTGTTGCGCTTGTACCGCATTATCAAAGACTGCTATCGAATCATCAACGAAGCGTCGATAGAAAATTGGCTTGAGATGAGTGGGAGATTGTCTAAAAATTACACTTTCTAAATGAGTCATAACAAAATTAGCTGCTAACGGTCCGACAGGTGATCCCATCCCTACTCCATCAATTTGTTGGTAAACCTTATTGTTGAAAGTGAAATAGCATTGTTTGAAGACCAATTCTAAAAGTTCCTTAAAATGAGACAATGAAAAACCATGAAAATTATCAACTGAGCTAAAAACCCTATCCAAAATAATGGCAATAGTTTCAGATACAGGTACATTCGTGAAAAGCGACTTTACATCAAAACTGACAAAAAACTTTTTTGAATCGAAGTTTTTACCAAGGAAGTCTTTTTGGAATTCAAACGAGTTATTTATAGTGTAAGCATTTTTCGCAAAGGGGGACAGGAGACGAACAACAAATTTTGCCAATTGAAAGGTGGGTAAGTTATACGAAGCTAAAATAGGACGGAGAGGTGTTCCAGCTTTATGGATTTTAGGCAATACGCCTGAAGATGAGCGTATTGCTCGAAACGTTGCATTAAAGAAGACTTTTCATGGCATTTACATTTCTCCTTGTCATTGGATTTCTCCTAAATATATATATATATATATATACACGAGGGTAATCCAATAAGTATCCGCACTTTTTATTTTCACAGCTGATAGATTATATTTTCACAGCTGATAGATTATAAACACATCACTTCTCAACATAGTCTCCCTGTTTCTCAATACACTTGTCCAGCGATCTACAAGCTTCCTAATGCCATCACAAAAGAATGTTTTTGGCTGTGTGCGTAGCCACTCATGCACCGCCTCCTTCAGGTCATCATCGCCTTGGAATCGCTGACCTCTCAAAGCGTCTTTTAGTGGTCCAAACAGGTAAAACTCGGAAGGTGCCAGGTCTGGACTGTAGGCTGGATGGTCGAGAACTCCAAATTTAAGTTCTTGAAGGCATTTTCTAGTCTGTGCAGCGGTATGAGGGCGCACATTGTCGCGTAACAGAATAACACCTTCCGACAATCTCCCTCTTCGTTTTGTGCGAATTGCTTGCTTTAACTCGTTCCGAAGCATGTCAGAATACGATGCACTTGTTACTGTAGTTCCACGCTCTAGATAATGTTCAAGGATAGGGCCTCGTATATCCCAAAACAGTGTTAGCATAACTTTACCTGCTGACGGCTGCGCTTTGAACTTCCTTGCAACGGGAGATGTTGGATGCTTCCCTTGCATGCTCTGTCGTTTGCTTTCTGGTTCATTGTGATGGATCCACGTTTCATCTCGTGATAATGCGCTCCAAAAAGTTTTTACCTTCATTATGATACCGCGCCAAAAGACGAGAGCAGATTTCCATACGATTACGCTTGTGCTCTTCTGTTAACTGTTTGGGCACCCATCTTGTACAAACCTTCTGAAAGCCAAGAATGTCATGAACTATCGAATAGGCTGACCCTTGACTGATGTCTAATGAAGATGCAATTTCTTTTATTGTTAATCTTCTGTCATCGAAAATCATGACTCTGGCTCATACTGAGCACATAAACGCGTGTGAATTTCAGCTACTTTCACACCTGCCCACAAAAAACGAACCACGGATCTCTGTTCTTCCTGAGTACAAATTGAAAGCGGCGCAGCCATGCTCACTACTCGTACGATATGTGACAGCTACGAGTAGCCTAAATAAGCCTATAGTGTTGCTAGCCTAAATAAGTCTATATATCTCAGTTTGGCTCCTTATTACGGGTGATCCAGAGAAATGGGACCCAAAAGAAACCCCTGTAACTCTTAAAGTATAAGTCCTTTTATAAAATCATACGCATCATTCGAAAGAGGATAGTTACAAGTTTGTACAGGATTGTATAGGTTTTGACAATACAAGACAAGATAAGATATAAAACAAAATAAAAGTGTTAGTTAAAACTAACCCTTCAAGATGACTGCATGGACTGTGGAACAGCTGCGTTTCATAACTGAGCAATATTATGAGCATGGAAGAAGTGTAGTTTCAGCTCAAAGATCTTTCAAGACAAATTTTCAGATGTCAAAATCACCTTCTAAGAAAGTAATCCGTCGGTGTGTCAGAAATTTTACCCTAACTGGCAGCATTGGAAAAAGAAAACCAACTGGAAGAGTGCGCACAGCAAGGATAGACGAGATCATTAACAGAACTCATGAAATTGTACAGGATAATCCTAACATAAGCATCAGACGTGCTTCTCAGCTGTTAGGAGTTGGATATGGAACAACACACCGTATATTCAAGCAAAATTTAATGCTCTTTCCATATAAAATTCAAACAGTGCAACAACTAAACGATGGAGATTTCGCACGAAGACGACAATTCTGTCAATGGATCCAACAGAAGGTAAATGACACCACCAATTTTCTAGCAACTTTGATTATGTCAGACGAAGCCCATTTTCACTTGAATGGAACTGTAAACAAACAAAATTGTCGTTTCTGGGCAACAGAAAATCCATTGAATATTACCGAAGTCCCGTTGCATAGTCAGCGTGTAACTGTTTGGTGTGGTCTTACTGCATCTCAGATCATAGGGCCGTACTTTTTCGAGGATTCCACCGGAAACACGGTCACTGTAAATGGTGATCGCTACGAAAAAATGTTGACCGATTTCCTTATTCCTAAATTAAGAGATCTTTGTCTAGAAAACCACTGGTTCCAACAAGACGGAGCTACCTGCCATACCACGAGGAACTGCATGGCAGTTTTGCGTCAAACGTTTCCAGGCGAGTTAGTCAAGATTTGGAGACGTTGAATGGCCCGCAAGGTCTCCGGATTTTTCTCCCTTAGATTATTATCTCTGGGGATATTTAAAGAGTAGGGTCTACAGAAATAACCCAACGACCTTGCAAGAATTGAAGGCCGCCATCACAAATGAGATACAGGCCATACCACCGCACACTCTTGCAAAAGTGATGCAGAACTTACGAGCGAGAACACTGGAATGCTTGGCAACTAATAGAGCACATTTGAAAGGAGTCATTTTTAAAAAATAAATATTTCATAATAAACTTGTAACTCTACTCTTTCGAATGATATATAGTTTTTATGAAAGGAATTAAATATTAAGAATATTTGGCTTTTTTTATGGGTCCCATTTATCTGGATCACCCAGTATTATCACTAAAATAAAAAGTGCGGATACTTATTGAAGTACCCTCGTGTGTGTGTTTGTCTGTTTGTTTGTTCTCTATTGAAATGAATATGGCTGCACCAAATAGTGTTTAAGGTAGTGAATGAGATACAACTTTTCACGGGGAATCTAATGGTGTGCACAGTAGGCAGGTACAGTAGGTACAGTAGGTAGGTAGGTACAGTAGGTAGGTAGGTACAGTAGGTAGGTAGGTACAGTAGGCAGGTACAGTAGGTAGGTACAGTAGGTAGGTACAGTAGGCAGGTACATTAGGTAGGTAGGTACAGTAGGTACAGTAGGCAGGTACATTAGGTAGGTACAGTAGGTAGGTACAGTAGGTACAGTAGGTAGGTAGGTACAGTAGGTAGGTACAGTAGGTAGGTAGGTACAGTAGGTAGGTAGGTACAGTAGGTACAGTAGGTAGGTAGGTACAGTAGGTAGGTAGACTAGACACTAGGGTGACAATAAAAATCGAAAGTTGGAGTTTTTTATTGGCCATTTGTTCAATGCTGCTACTACATGAGAAAACAATGTACTGTAAATATTAGGTCACTCAGATAATATTTAAGGGTGTCTCAAGTGAGGTAAATAATTCTCCTTATAACACAAATTAATTGTTCATTACCTAGTAAAAATAAATTAATTTTTTTTTTAATTAATGTAAATAAACGTTAGTTTTAGTTCATAAAGTTTAAGTGCAGGCGTACTCCAATCGTAATAAGTAATTAAAAAAAATATTAATGAATAAGGAGAATTATTTACCTCACTTGAGACACCCTTAAATATTATCTGAATGACCTAATATTTACAGTACATTGTTTTCTCATGTAGTAGCAGCATTGAACAAATGGCCAATAAAAAACTCCAACTTTCGATTTTTTTGTCACCCTACTAGACAGTTTTATTTAGTAAATGATACATTAAAATCTTGTTTAGTTTTGAATGACGGCATAAAGTCACGGGATTTAAGTGGAATCTAATAGTGTGCATAAAAGTTTCAAAATTTTCGAAAACTTTTTAAAATATAAGGTTAAGGAATAAGTTTTTGCATTTTGACACAAAAAAAGCTTAAAATCATTATTTTCGAGAACTTTTTAAAATATAAGTTTAAGGAATAAGTTTTTGCATTTTGACATTTGAGTGTGACTTTTGCTATGGGTGACAATGGCCCAAAAAAGTTGGAACACCTCGCAATCTTTATGTTTTGACACCCAATGGAAAAACACGTAACATTGTTTACACTGAAGTGCTACAAAATGTCTGATGTTTTCAAGGAATAAAAACAATTACCAAAACTTTGTGTTTATGTGTTCATTTAGTTTTGTTCATCTTTTTACCTTATTTTGACACACCCTTACATTCCGGGCAACGCCGGGTATCTCTGCTAGTATATATATTATATATATATATATACACGTGTGTGTGTGTGTGTGTGTCACATACATAACTTAATATTTTAGATTTTGCATTAAACAAAATGATCAGTTGGTAATAACTTCACACAATAATACGTCATCAATTAGAGATCATTTTTGTGTTTTCCATTTGAAAGAAAACTAATTGAACGCCAAGCAATTTACTCGTGCCATTTATTAATTAATGTGAACATATATAAGTGAACGTATAAAGTAGCGTGTGCCTCCAATGAAATGAGAAACATAATAGAAATATTTAAATTAGGTGCACTGAATTTGGGCAAATCAAGTGGATCATACGCGAAGAAAAAGCAGACGTTTTTACATTCAGCTTTAAAAGGAGTGCGAAATAAATGATTTTATTCTTTCCGTTGTCTTGATTTTTCAGATTTTTCATTTTTTGAATGGAGTTTTCCTCCACCAAAATGCAAAGGCAAGACAATGGGAAATAGGAAATAGGAAAAGAATTTTAGTAGTACAGTTATTGTATGTTCTAATAGTTAATAGTAATAGTAATAACAATATATCGAATAAGCTCTTTAAAACGATGCTTCAGTGGCAAGACTGAGGAACTGACGGATAATTACGCTTCAAAATCATCATATACTCGTCAATTTAAACCTTCCTACAAATGCTGCATCAAGACATTAGTATTTGTTAGAACTCGAGTAAGCGAGAATTTATGCACAGGTGTGGTTCCCCATCTATTTGGCTCAAGACTCTCCAATGTCGTTTGTGTTTCCTTCCGGTTCATCCCTACAACCGGAACACAGAGTAACAGTTTCCTAATGGACATAATAAATCGCGGATTTTTTTTTGGGGGGTTTTGTTTTGAAAATCTTTAGAAACTTTTGGATTTTCAATTACTTGTATTTGTTATTTTCATGAAATTTTGCGGCCACCCTTAGGCGGTATTCTGGTCGGGAAACACCGCTGTAGAGCCTTTGTCTCAAATGACTGTTTTTTCCTTTGCATTTCATCTCTGCTAAATGCTAACTAATTTCGAATACATGCTTAGACAACATTCCATATTAATGCGCTCAAATTAAGTTTAAAAGGAACTTGAAGCGACTTCAGTAGTACATACTTAGATCATGAAATTTTAAGTATTTACAATATATATATATATACTGTGTATATATATATATATATATATATATATATATATATATATATATATATATATATATATACATACATATATATATATATATACACTTAAAATTTCGTGATTTAAGTCAGCGGTTCTCAAACTTTTCCTTCTTCTGTACCCCTTGAATTCTTTTACAAGATTTTTTGGATTTTCGAGAGATTTTTACTTTCTTACGACCGTGTGACTCATGTGAGTAGTATAGTCGCAAAAGGGGAGAGTGCAAGAATGTTGCAAGTGATTACGTAATGTTGCAAAGGGGGGGGTTGTTGCACAGGGGGTGGGGGGGTTGCAAAAAAATACCCCAAATGACCCTTTGTTGCCAACCTAGGTTGCAAAGGGCATGCAACTTGGGGGCGGAGTTCTCCCCCAAGCTATTCCCCCCAAAGGGCCAGAGAGAAAGGAGGAGAGGTGTTCACCTGGCAGGAGCCAAGTGCATATTAAGACTTCAGCCGAGTAGGCGTTGTTTTATAGGCTCCTAATCAGCCAGTTGGCTGAGCCAAGGGAGGAGGGGTACACCTGAAGGAGAGAGAGAGAGAGAGACCTGAAGGAGAGAGAGAGAGAGACACCTGAAGGAGAGAGAGAGAGATAGTGGCCTTTGATTGCAAGGCATGCAACTTGGAGGCGGAGTTCTCCCCCAAGTTAGTTTCGTTTACCTAACCTAAGAGGCCTCTAAGGGGTTTTCCCAAAGGGCCAGAAAGAGAAGGACCAGAGGTCCTTGCTCGGCTGGGAGCCGAGCTGGAATGACTCCGTCAGACGTCTCTCGGCCTTTTATAAACCTCTATTCTGGCTGAGTTGCCAGATAGCGCCATGTATTCAGTTGCTGAGTTGTCAGATCACGCCATGTATTCAGTTGCTGAGTTGCCAGATCGCACCATGTATTCCAGATAGCGACATGTATTCCCGATAGCAATATTTATTAAATTGTACTTGCATATATAATAAACTAATGAACCACTCGTCTACACAAACCATATAAAATACCACAATATATGATTGTAGATGAGTCCTCACGAATAACGAATCGAAATGAACATTTACGATACAATTCGAAACACATGCACTTCATTCCCCTAAACCCCCCCCCCCCATCTGTACTTGTATATATAATAAACTAATGAATCACTCGTGTGCACAAACAATATAAAATACCACAATATATATTTATATAGTTAATCAGTTGGAAGATTCAACCATATAAAATAACACTATGTTTATATAGTTAATCAATTGGAAGATTCAATTAAATTGAAATTAGTCAAAACACAATCCTCTATAACGGGTCGGTTTCGAAGAACACCTGATGGTTGAGAGACCTTCCCCCCAATCCCTGATAAGTATCCCTTCACTCCAAACGAGATGAAAATTTATGAAACACGAGCCTCGTTCCCTGCGAAAAAAAAAATGAAAAACGAAAATTTACGAAACAAATCATTTAAAGTTGAAATTAGCCAAAACACAATCCTCTATAACGGGGATCGGTCGACTAATGACATCTTTATATTTTCGAAGAACACCTGCTGGTTGAGAGATCTTCCTTCCAGACCACTCTTGATGTGGATATCGCAAGTTATAAAGTAATAATGTAATTATCAACCGGAATGAATAAAAGTAAAAGCATCTTTCAATATATATTAGTAATATAACAGAAATAACAAAGTTACCCAATAAATAAATCGTTAGACAGAAAACGATTTTTTATAAGGGACACCCAACTAATTATGAATGTATCACCAAATAAAATTATATTTATCGGGCAAATAACTTTTAATTCAATCACTGATTGCCCCTCTAAAACCATAACAATACAATTTATTAAGTAGAATATTATGATCTATTACATCAAACACCTTGCTCAAATCCATAAATACTGACATCATTATTTCTTTGTTCTCCTTAGCTATATTTACATTTTTCATAAGATTTCACGAATGCGTCAGGCATAAACTCAGAACTTGTTTTATGCCCTTCTGTTTACAAATATCATTCTCGTGAGACCTTCCCCCCAATCCCTGATAAGTATCCCTTCACTCCAAACGAGATGAAAATTTATGAAACACACGAGCCTCATTCCCTGCGAAAAAAAATGAAAAAACGAAAATTTACGAAACAAATCATTTAAAGTTGAAATTAGCCAAAACACAATCCTCTATAACGGGGATCGGTCGACTAATGACATCTTTATATTTTCGAAGAACACCTGCTGGTTGAGAGATCTTCCTTCCAGACCACTCTTGATGTGGATATCGCAAGTTATAAAGTAATAATGTAATTATCAACCGGAATGAATAAAAGTAAAAGCATCTTTCAATATATATTAGTAATATAACAGAAATAACAAAGTTACCCAATAAATAAATCGTTAGACAGAAAATTTTTTATAAGGGACACCCAACTAATTATGAATGTATCACCAAACAAAATTATATCTATCGGGCAAATAACTTTTAATTCAATCACTGATTGCCCCTCTAAAACCATAACAATACAATTTATTAAGTAGAATATTATGATCTATTACATCAAACACCTTGCTCAAATCCATAAATATTGACATCATTATTTCTTTGTTCTCCTTAGCTATATTTACATTTTTCATAAGATTTCACGAATGCGTCAGGCATAAACTCAGAACTTGTTTTATGCCCTTCTGTTTACAAATATCATTCTCGTGAGAGACCTTCCCCCCAATCCCTGATAAGTATCCCTTCACTCCAAACGAGATGAAAATTTATGAAACACACGAGCCTCATTCCCTGCGAAAAAAAAAAATGAAAAAACGAAAATTTACGAAACAAATCATTTAAAGTTGAAATTAGCCAAAACACAATCCTCTATAACGGGGATCGGTCGACTAATGACATCTTTATATTTTCGAAGAACACCTGCTGGTTGAGAGATCTTCCTTCCAGACCACTCTTGATGTGGATATCGCAAGTTATAAAGTAATAATGTAATTATCAACCGGAATGAATAAAAGTAAAAGCATCTTTCAATATATATTAGTAATATAACAGAATTAACAAAGTTACCCAATAAATAAATCGTTAGACAGAAAATGATTTTTTATAAGGGACACCCAACTAATTATGAATGTATCACCAAACAAAATTATATCTATCGGGCAAATAACTTAATTCAATCACTGATTGCCCCTCTAAAACCATAACAACACAATTTATTAAGTAGAATATTATGATCTATTACATCAAACACCTTGCTCAAATCCATAAATATTGACATCATTATTTCTTTGTTCTTGTAAGAAATTAATTATTAAACGCACGCGAAACTGTAATTAATAATTAATGTATTTTTCTAACGAAGACTGAGTTGCCAGATACCACTTTTTACCATTATTATGGTGAGTTGTCTCCAACTAAAAGATTTCGTTGTGAACAGCAACTCATAAGACTCTGTAGTTAATCTTATGCGAGGTATGAAAATCAGGAAAAATGCCAAACGTGTATTATTTTAAATGAAACTAAACGCATATTAAATTAAAACAAATGAATTTTGTCCTTTTAAGAGATTTATTTATTATAAGAATTTAACTACTCAATGTAAGAAATTAATTATTAAACGCACGCGAAACTGTAATTAATAATTAATGTATTTTTTCTAACGAAGACTGAGTTGCCAGATACCACTTTTTACCATTATTATGGTGAGTTGTCTCCAACTAAAAGATTTCGTTGTGAACAGCAACTCATAAGACTCTGTAGTTAATCTTATGCGAGGTACGGTTGAAAAAATATCTAAGTTGGACTTTAAATATAACACCCCAAAGCACCACCACAACCCCTAAAAAACCCAAAATTATATAAATGTGGTTTCTAGACTCATTTTTGTGTTAAGTAGTCCGTCTTACCCCACCTTCCCCTACATTTGAATGGTCAATAATAATAGAAATGAGGAATATGCATATAATCCTTCAATATAACAGTACAGGTGAAATATCATACAAATATATAAATACATTTCACTTTTTTCAAAATACTAAACTCGCACTTACTCGAGTTTACATTTACATCATTATTGCTCTGCATTACGCAGTATATACGGTTTAATAATATTTCACTGCTTTAAGTATAGGGAAACCTGTACTCGATATGAAGGGCTTTCATATCGTTCAGTACTATTTTTGTTCCCACTTTACAACCGGATGGTAAGTCATCTTTAAATACGTCTAGAATACAATCAAAAGCACGCACAAAGATTTCATCGTTAGCTACATTATTAAACACAAGTTTATAAACACGCTTTTCCAATCGAGGGTTTATTTCTACCGACCCGAGCTTTTCAATCGTGAACTCGTCTTCACTCAACATAGCGGCAACTGAAATAATCCTCTAAATCGTTACGGCAACTGCTCGTTATATAAAGAAATAGTTCTTCAGGATAATTTTCACGAACTAGGTACATTTTATAATGTTCTACTAAACATCTTCACACTCCGGCGAACTATTTGAGAGGAACATATGCTCATATTTTTCCTTTCTGCCCATCAAACGATACTCGTCTCTAAAGTCTGTTAAAAACTCACGCAGGGCACTAGCCACAACCTCACTACGAACCTCATCATGACATACATTAATATAGTGATAAAAATACTTAAGATTGTCCATGATCACAAGATTCACATTTTCATTCGTAGGGTATGAGTATTCGACATGGTGTAACATGACGTGATACCGCTTGTCACACCACCCATCCACAAGACTCATTATCCATACCTGCTGCTTCTCTTCTGCACGCGTTGTTTCTTTTACTTCACGGTGTATGTGAGACTTTATAAAGTTTAGCTCTGCAGCATACTTCAGCACATCGTCTGTGCAACGAAAGCCTTCAACGGTCTCACCAGAACATCCGTAGAGTATTTCCACATCTTGGAACTTCGCACAATCCAATGTGGTTTTAAAAGAGGCATAGGAGGGGGAATAGGAAGTTTTTCGGTATCCACCACATCCTGGCACTTTGCTGAATACCATTTCATAAACGTTGTACAAGCAATATTAAAGGCAGCCATTTGAATACACGTCTGATCTGAATACACGTCTGATCTCTCGGGCTTACTGCAGTCGACTGACCACGCAGGGAATCACAGATAGTAGCATGACTCACGGTCTTACAGTGGGCGGTGCTTAGAACTTTCACCTGTGCACACACAAAGGAGAAAGTGAAACGCTAATTGAAACATGAGTTATTTAATAAACGAGATATTCAAGTTATATATATTTACAAATACGATTTAATAAACGAGATATTCAAGTTATAGACCGAATCAACATCAACACAAAATTTTAGTCGCTATAATAGCAGCCTGAGTATTGTTCATGTTCTAAATCATCTTTGATTCGTTTTGGCAAAATTGAGTAAACTGAAGCCTTTGTTGCCTGATCAGAAACTCTCCGTCTTTTTCTGGTATGGTGCAAGGTTTCGCTGCAACCATATTCACTGCTCGAGTCTACTTCACAGTCGTTGCCTTCTATTCTAGATTTACGCTCTTCACTAATGCATTCAATGGGCGAATAATCATCTTGGTTGATATTATTGGCACCACAAGCGAGAGGGCTCACTGGGGTAACGGACACTTCAGGTAATGGTGCGGGGGCTTGAGGTGGATCGGGGGCAGTCTCCTCAGGTTGTCCTTGTGGCGGGGAAAATATTGTGTGGAGGTAATTATGTGCTGCTTCTAAGTAAACAGAACGGGCTTTATGTAACACAATGGCAACTAATAATGATTTATGCAAAGATGCACCAGCTCTTCTGGAACGTCTGGATGCAATTTTACCGAGCGATATATTTATCAACTTGTATGCTTCAAACCCGTTTGAAACGTCAGATATCATGTTCACCACCTAGGAATTGGTCAAGGCACAGAGAGCTAACTAACACGACTCTACCCTCTATTTCCAATCTTGTAATGAGTTAAAGTGAAAGTTTCGCCTGCCTTTATACAATGTCGTTCTGACGTCGTTATCAAGCTCCACACAAGGAATTTCCAGGTAGTAACATGAAGCACGTTGCTGTTCTTTAGCCTGTACACACACACACACACACACACACGCTAATTGAAACATGATTTATTTAATAAAAGAAATATTCAAGCTATATATATATATATATATTTACAAACACGTGTAATAAATAAGTTAACAACAGACACATCAATGATTATATTCAAGACATATATTTAAAAACATGTGTGATAAATAAGTTAAATGAAATTATGTTAACAGTGTTAACAGAATTTCATTTGTTAACTTATTTATCACACGTTTGTAAATATATACACCTTGAGTATAATCTTTGATGTGTCTATTGTTAACTTATTTATTACACGTATGTAAATATATATATAGCTTGAATATTTCTTTTATTAAATAAATCATGTTTCAATTAGCGTGTGTGCGTGTGTGGTGTGTGTGTGTGTGTGTATACAGGCTAAAGAACAGCAACGTGCTTCATGTTACTACCTGGAATTTCCTTGTGTGGAGCTTGATGACGACGTCAGAACGACATTGTATAAAGGCAGGCGAAACTTTCACTTTAACTCATTACAAGATTGGAAATAGAGGGTAGAGTCGTGTTAGTTAGCTCTCTGTGCCTTGACCAATTCCTAGGTGGTGAACATGATATCTGACGTTTCAAACGGGTTTGAAGCATACAAGTTGATAAATATATCGCTCGGTAAAATTGCATTCAGACGTTCCAGAAGAGCTGGTGCATCTTTGCATAAATCATTATTAGTTGCCATTGTGTTACATAAAGCCCGTTCTGTTACTTAGAAGCAGCACATAATTACCTCACACAATATTTTCCCGGCCACAAGGACAACCTGAGGAGACTGCCCCCGATCCACCTCAAGCCCCCTCACCATTACCTGAAGTGTCCGTTACCCCAGTGAGCCCTCTCGCTTGTGGTGCCAATAATATCAACCAAGATGATTATTCGCCCATTGAATGCATTAGTGAAGAGCGTAAATCTAGAATAGAAGGCAACGACTGTGAAGTAGACTCGAGCAGTGAATATGGTTGCAGCGAAACCTTGCACCATACCAGAAAAAGACGGAGAGTTTCTGATCAGGCAACAAAGGCTTCAGTTTACTCAATTTTGCCAAAACGAATCAAAGATGATTTAGAACATGAACAATACTCAGGCTGCTATTATAGCGACTAAAATTTTGTGTGATGTTGATTCGGTCTATAACTTGAATATCTCGTTTATTAAATCGTATTTGTAAATATATATAACTTGAATATCTCGTTTATTAAATAACTCATGTTTCAATTAGCGTTTCACTTTCTCCTTTGTGTGTGCACAGGTGAAAGTTCTAAGCACCGCCCACTGTAAGACCGTGAGTCATGCTACTATCTGTGATTCCCTGCGTGGTCAGTCGACTGCAGTAAGCCCGAGAGATCAGACGTGTATTCAGATCAGAACGTGTTTCAAATGGCTGCCTTTAATATTGCTTGTACAACGTTTATGAAATGGTATTCAGCAAAGTGCCAGGATGTGGTTGTAGTGACTACGTTTTATTATTTATTCTTCATTATTTATTTACGCTTCTTCCTACTTTATTATTATCTCTATTTATTCTCTATCGGCTCTTTGCTTCATTTATCACTTTCTTCGTATAGTTTCCGGTAGCGACGCCGAGTTCTGACTCTAAAAGACCGTTAAACAATGGGGAAGGGGGATATTAATTAATACTCTTTATTAACACTTATTACGTTTTATTAATTTCGAAAATGGTTTAGTTAATTAGGGGATATGCGAGTATGACATTTATATATAATAATTAGGTCGGAGAGGAACACAAAACAATTTGACTTTAAGATCACATGGTTCTAAATCTAACGCGTATCGCGTCCGCCTCAAGACTGAAAACCGTTATAGGGTAGTCCACTCTCTGGGCCTATTCAGTATTACCAACCCTACCCATTTTAAACAATTAATTTCATAATTATTAGTAAATGATTTACATTAAACATTATCTTATTTAATTAAACAAAATTTAATATTCTTAACTAAGCATTACTACACTCGCATCACCCCCTTGAAAATAAGTTTTTCATTAGAAAACTTATTAATATCGTTTAACAATTCAATAAATTTATTCAACAAACTTACATATTTTGCAATTTTTTTTTTTTTTTTTTTTCTTTAACAATTCAAAGTTTAGAAATAGACAAGAAATAATAGAATGACAATTCCCATACATATATTGTATCATATTATAAAACCGAAAACTTTATAATTTTCACATTTGCATAAAATAACATTTCACTCTAATAATTAAATTACAACCTGTAACTAATCTATACATGCCAAAAAAATAACAGAAAATTTTCTTACAGTGGCTACACAAATCTCAAGTTCACAATCTATTCCCGCGATTTCTCATCAACGATCGCTTTACATTCGAAACAATTATTTGTATAGTTATACAGTTACTATCAGGGCAACATAGAAAAAAAATAAGAAAAAGTTTACATAAAATACTGACCAAGAGCGCACATACTATTTCACGAAAAACACAACAAATATGGGCAATAATCGGACCCTTTTCACTTATAATTTCATTAGATAATAATCAGTACATTTATTTGCTGGACGTTGTTTAGATGACACTCCGCACGCTGACAACGGATTTCAATTTTCAATCGCAGCTCTCCTGCTCACTTCGCTAGAATGCAAGGGATTGCATCAATCAACATGCAACAGGGCAGCACGCTATAATGGTTCCGCTCTCTCTCCAATGGCGAAAAAAAAACAAGAGACGTCCAATTCTAAAAGGATCAGGGGGGGAGATATCTGAAAGCGGGACCACGCGCTGGAATTGGACGGAATTTGCAATTCTAGAAGTCGATGAAGAAACTCGCCTTGTCTCATCTCCACTTTTGTCGGTGAACGCTGCTCTTCCTACGTCCAGCTGAAAGACTCTTCTACTGGCAACAATCAAACGATGACTCCGCCGTAGGCCGTTTCCCAACGAACCTACTGTATGTCTGTATGGACAGTACAGTCGTAGGTACTCGTTCAAGCTCGCGCGGCTTGTCTACCGAGTGCTACAACACATATTCAGCGAAGCATTCGAGCAACGTGACCAGCTACTGCCCGAAAAATACCAGTAGACCATCTTCGATCGAAACTTTCGTGTACCAAGACCCTGCACACGTAAATTTCTCTTCTCTTCCGAACTGTCCTGCGCCAAGTCCTGCGCATTCGGTTCCTCTCTTCTCTCTTCTCTTCCGAAACCATCCTGCGCCAAGTCCATGCGCATTCTGGTTTCTCTTCTCTCTCTCTCTCATTGGTGATCGATCACCTATCCGGTCGACTAAACTCACTTGATGGAACTCGGATTCAACTTGGTTGACCCAAATTGAGCCTTTTCAATTTTGAAAAAAAAGTTTATTCTAAACGTGTTTCTGTACTGCTTATCATTTCATATTTAATTTATCGAATTTTCTCGACAGTTCACTTCGAAACAATAACTACACATTTGCTCTGGCCAAATTCACGGAAAAAAATATCTAAAAATTTCGCAAAAATTTAATCAAATCTAGCTACCAATAAGGTCACTTATGGCAGTTACAGCAGAGAAGATAAAAAAAGTCATACGAAACAAAATTGTACAGTATAAATATAAAAGCGCCCATACATAGTAACTGTTAGTATAATTTAAGAATATTATTGTTCAAACTATCGTCAGAAATCACCTCAATACCTCCAAATACAAAAGACAAAAATGAACCCCAGAAACTTCATGTCATCCATTCTCTGACAATCATGAACCCTCTTGCTTTGAGGAGGAGCACACAGACGCCACAAAAACGTTACTGGCTATCTAGGAGGCTCCATTTCCGAGTGTACACTTGAGTCAATGTTTCAAATGCACTAGTTAACTCCGACTGAAGGTTTAAACAATAATAATTTTCTAAACAGTTATTAAAAAGTAAAAAAAATTTAAATATTACTACCAAAAATTATTTTAATACAGTAATTCCAACTTGAAACGTCAAATTTCATAAGAATTGAACTTGCAATTCGCAAATTACATCTGAGATACAACTCTCTCCTTCAACAGAAACCTCAGTATGGTTTGCAAATCACAAAAATCTCAGCAATTTATCGTTTCCAAGTGAAACTACAAATTTGCATAGTTATACTAAATAAGAATAGATCATATGTACTAAAAAAATACACGCACAATCCACTGTAAACAAAACTAAAACATTCTAATTAAGAGCGGTCGCTTTGTTTGTAAGCGAACCTCTATACAAATATCCCTAACCGAATGAAACTGCATTATATCCTAACATAATTTCGTAATATTTTCCATGCAAACGCTCGAACTAAAAAAAAGGACATTTTTCATTTCTAATTCCAAATTAAAATATCAAATTAAAACATCCTTTTTAGAATACAATCTAAATTTGAACTAAAAATTTTACCATTGTCATTGAACTGGAAAGAAAAATAAAAATCGGCCTACTTGTACAAATAAAATTGATTATTGAATGAATTCATAAAACGTAAAGAAAATTTTCTACACAAATTTCTGTAATTAAAAAAATTATAATTCAGATTTAGTAAAATGTGTACCGTAACTCACATTGGCCGCCAAAATAAAAATAAAATTTACTGCCGCTTTTAGGCCTATATTAATAAATTCAATGTTATGCGTGAAAAGCACAATTTAGAATCTACGCATAACATTTGTGCTTATTAAAGAAAAATCCTATGCTTATTTATGTTAAACCAATAAAATTTTGTTAAATAACTAAAATTTACTACTCAATAGACATACCGTAATAACGGTTAATCTCCGAACAATATTTTACGATAGGCCTACAAGAAATTCTTCTTAAGTACGATACAATAGCCATTTTACCAAATATGTCGGAATTGTCGTGAAATGACCGAAAGGAAGAGAGAGGAGAAAAAAAATAATCAGCTTACCTACCAAAGTTATGGGTATATAAATATATGTAATTATATATATAACTAATAAATACGTATTAGTTAATAAGTAAGTATATAATTAATGAGTATATAAAAAATACAAAAAAAACTTATAAAAAATTTTACAACACATTTTCTATTCAGTTAAACGAATTCTGCTTATTTTGAAATTTAACACAATCCTATACGGCGACTTACAATCTGAATTTAACATTTTAAGATTATTTTTCGACTGTCTTAACTGTAACTTAACCTATATAGCGCGAAGCGAGCGAAGCAAAAAGCCCGTAAATCTATATTTACAAACAATCGAAATATAATCAAAAATCTGCTAATGAACCCCAGAAAATTTCTCATGTTCCTGAAATGTTGTACTATATATGTATATATACCCAGAAATGCGATACAAATTTTCGCTGAAACACTTTGAAAGGACCATATAAATTGTGTATCATACTGTATTCAAACTAACAATTTACTTACGTACAATTTTTTTTTCTATATTAATCGTTATTATTATATTACAATTACTACTAATTCCAAAAGTTTTAAACAAACAAGTAAACAACAGAGGTAAGCTGAACCAGGCATACAGTAGAAGAGACGAAAAAAGAAATTTGAGTCTTCAGGCAGCACGATAATTTTCAAACTAATCCTCTCCGACCGAACGAACGAAATTTAACGTAATAATGACTCGCAATATGAGTCGGACAAACGAAAAGCAACGGAACTGGACGAAACAAATTAAATTCTTAGGCGCGAGTCAGGGACGCTATCAGGACGCGAAGGCAAGCGCCATTTTTAAATTTTATTTACAATGAAATTTTAAGGCATGAAAATCGAAATTTGCCTGCAAACGGGGTAAACTTTGCATTTAGATATTTTAATAATCGAAATAAAATATTCATTAACGCTATTGTTATTATACCGGGTTTTAAGAATTTTAATCGAAATACTAACACGTGGGTAAGCCTCACAAAATATGATGTAAGATCCACCGCTAGCCACCAGATGTAGTGACTACGTTTTATTATTTATTATCTTCATTATTTATTTACGCTTCTTCCTACTTTATTATTATCTCTATTTATTCTCTATCGGCTCTTTGCTTCATTTATCACTTTCTTCGTATAGTTTCCGGTAGCACGCCGAGTTCTGACTCTAAAAGACCGTTAAAGCCAATGGGGAAGGGGGATATAATTAATACTCTTTATTAACACTTATTACGTTTTATTAATTTCGAAAATGGTTTAGTTAATTAGGGGATATGCGAGTATGACATTTATATATAATAATCTAGGTCGGAGAGGAACACAAAACAATTTGACTTTAAGATCACATGGTTATAAATCTAACGCGTATCGCGTCCGCCTCAAGACTGAAAACCGTTATAGGGTAGTCCACTCTCTGGGCCTATTCAGTATTACCAACCCTACCCATTTTAAACAATTAATTTCATAATTATTAGTAAATGATTTACATTAAACATTATCTTATTTAATTAAACAAAATTTAATATTCTTAACTAAGCATTACTACATGGTGGATACCGAAAAACTTCCTATTCCCCCTCCTATGCCTCTTTTAAAAACCACATTGGATTGTGCGAAGTTCCAAGATGTGGAAATACTCTACGGATGTTCTGGTGAGACCGTTGAAGGCTTTCGTTGCACAGACGATGTGCTGAAGTATGCTGCAGAGCTAAACTTTATAAAGTCTCACATACACCGTGAAGTAAAAGAAACAACGCGTGCAGAAGAGAAGCAGCAGGTATGGATAATGAGTCTTGTGGATGGGTGGTGTGACAAGCGGTATCACGTCATGTTACACCATGTCGAATACTCATACCCTACGAATGAAAATGTGAATCTTGTGATCATGGACAATCTTAAGTATTTTTATCACTATATTAATGTATGTCATGATGAGGTTCGTAGTGAGGTTGTGGCTAGTGCCCTGCGTGAGTTTTTAACAGACTTTAGAGACGAGTATCGTTTGATGGGCAGAAAGGAAAAATATGAGCATATGTTCCTCTCAAATAGTTCGCCGGAGTGTGAAGATGTTTAGTAGAACATTATAAAATGTACCTAGTTCGTGAAAATTATCCTGAAGAACTATTTCTTTATATAACGAGCAGTTGCCGTAACGATTTAGAAGATTATTTCAGTTGCCGCTATGTTGAGTGAAGACGAGTTCACGATTGAAAAGCTCGGGTCGGTTGAAATAAACCCTCGATTGGAAAAGCGTGTTTATAAACTTGTGTTTAATAATGTAGCTAACGATGAAATCTTTGTGCGTGCTTTTGATTGTATTCTAGACGTATTTAAAGATGACTTACCATCCGGTTGTAAAGTGGGAACAAAAATAGTACTGAACGATATGAAAGCCCTTCATATCGAGTACAGGTTTCCCTATACTTAAAGCAGTGAAATATTATTAACCCGTATATACTGCGTAATGCAGAGCAATAATGATGTAAATGTAAACTCGAGTAAGTGCGAGTTTAGTATTTTGAAAAAAAAGTGAAATGTATTTATATATTTGTATGATATTTCACCTGTACTGTTATATTGAAGGATTATATGCATATTCCTCATTTCTATTATTATTGACCATTCAAATGTAGGGGAAGGTGGGGTAAGACGGACTACTTAACACAAAAATGAGTCTAGAAACCACATTTATATAATTTTGGGGTTTTTTAGGGGTTGTGGTGGTGCTTTGGGGTGTTATATTTAAAGTCCAACTTAGATATTTTTTCAACCGTACCTCGCATAAGATTAACTACAGAGTCTTATGAGTTGCTGCTCACAACGAAATCTTTTAGTTGGAGACAACTCACCATAATAATGGTAAAAAGTGGTATCTGGCAACTCAGTCTTCGTTAGAAAAAATACATTAATTAATTAGTTTCGCGTGCGTTTAATAATTAATTTCTTACATTGAGTAGTTAAATTCTTATAATAAATAAATCTCTTAAAAGGACAAAATTCATTTGTTTTAATTTAATATGCGTTTGGTTTCATTTAAAATAATACACGTTTGGCATTTTTCCTGATTTTCATACCTCGCATAAGATTAACTACAGAGTCTTATGAGTTGCTGTTCACAACGAAATCTTTTAGTTGGAGACAACTCACCATAATAATGGTAAAAAGTGGTATCTGGCAACTCAGTCTTCGTTAGAAAAATACATTAATTATTAATTACAGTTTCGCGTGCGTTTAATAATTAATTTCTTACAAGAACAAAGAAATAATGATGTCAATATTTATGGATTTGAGCAAGGTGTTTGATGTAATAGATCATAATATTCTACTTAATAAATTGTGTTGTTATGGTTTTAGAGGGGCAATCAGAGATTGAATTAAAAGTTATTTGCCCGATAGATATAATTTTGTTTGGTGATACATTCATAATTAGTTGGGTGTCCCTTATAAAAAATCATTTTCTGTCTAACGATTTATTTATTGGGTAACTTTGTTAATTCTGTTATATTACTAATATATATATTGAAAGATGCTTTTACTTTTATTCATTCCGGTTGATAATTACATTATTACTTTATAACTTGCGATATCCACATCAAGAGTGGTCTGGAAGGAAGATCTCTCAACCAGCAGGTGTTCTTCGAAATATAAAGATGTCATTAGTCGACCGATCCCCGTTATAGAGGATTGTGTTTTGGCTAATTTCAACTTTAAATTTGTTTCGTAAATTTTCGTTTTTTCAATTTTTTTTTTCGCAGGGAATGAGACTCGTGTTTCATAAATTTTCATCTCGTTTGGAGTGAAGGGATACTTATCAGGGATTGGGGGGAAGGTCTCTCACGAGAATGATATTTGTAAACAGAAGGGCATAAAACAAGTTCTGAGTTTATGCCTGACGCATTCGTGAAATCTTATGAAAAATGTAAATATAGCTAAGGAGAACAAAGAAATAATGATGTCAATATTTATGGATTTGAGCAAGGTGTTTGATGTAATAGATCATAATATTCGACTTAATAAATTGTATTGTTATGGTTTTAGAGGGGCAATCAGTGATTGAATTAAAAGTTATTTGCCCGATAGATATAATTTTGTTTGGTGATACATTCATAATTAGTTGGGTGTCCCTTATAAAAAATCATTTTCTGTCTAACGATTTATTTATTGGGTAACTTTGTTAATTCTGTTATATTACTAATATATATATTGAACGATGCTTTTACTTTTATTCATCCCTGTTGATAATTACATTATTACTTTATAACTTGCAATATCCACATCAAGAGTGGTCTGGAAGGAAGATCTCTCAACCAGCAGGTGTTCTTCGAAAATATAAAGATGTCATTAGTCGACCGATCCCCGTTATAGAGGAGTGTTTTGGCTAATTTCAACTTTAAATGATTTGTTTCGTAAATTTTCGTTTTTTCATTTTTTTTCGCAGGGAATGAGGCTCGTGTGTTTCATAAATTTTCATCTCGTTTGGAGTGAAGGGATACTTATCAGGGATTGGGGGGAAGGTCTCTCAACCACCAGGTGTTCTTCGAAACCGACCCGTTATAGAGGATTGTGTTTTGACTAATTTCAATTTTAATTGAATCTTCCAATTGATTAACTATATAAACATATTGTGTTATTTTATATGGTTGAATCTTCCAACTGATTAACTATATAAATATATATTGTGGTATTTTATATTGTTTGTGCACACGTGATTCATTAGTTTATTATATATACAAGTACAGATGGGTGGGGTGGGGGGTTTAGGGGAATGAAGTGCATGTGTTTCGAATTGTATCGTAAATGTTCATTTCGTTTCGTTATTCGTGAGGACTCATCTACAATCATATATTGTGGTATTTTATATGGTTTGTGTACACGAGTCGTTCATTAGTTTATTATATATACAAGTACAATTTAATAAATATTGCTATCGGGAATACATGTCGCTATCTGGAATACATGGTGCGATCTGGCAACTCAGCAACTGAATACATGGCGTGATCTGACAACTCAGCAACTGAATACATGGCGCTATCTGGCAACTCAGCCAGAATAGAGGTTTATAAAAGGCCGAGAGACGTCTGACGGAGTCATTCCAGCTCGGCTCCCAGCCGAGCAAGGACCTCTGGTCCTTCTCTTTCTGGCCCTTTGGGAAAACCCCTTAGAGGCCTCTTAGGTTAGGTAAACGAAAATAACTTGGGGGAGAACTCCGCCTCCAAGTTGCATGTCTCTCTCTCTCTCCTTCAGGTGTACCCCTCCCCCCTTGGCTCAGCCAACTGGCTGATTAGGAGCCTATAAAACAACGCCTACTCGGCTGAAGTCTTAATATGCACTTGGCTCCTGCCAGGTGAACACCTCTCCTCCTTTCTCTCTGGCCCTTTGGGGGGAATAGCTTGGGGGAGAACTCCGCCCCCAAGTTGCCTGCCCCTTGCAACCTAGGTTGGCAACAAATGGCCATTTGGTTTTTTTTTCTTTTTTTTTCTTTTTTTTGCAACCCCCCCCCACTTTGCAACAACCCCCACCCCCTTTGCAACATTACATAATCACTTGCAACATTCTTGCACTCTGCCCTTTTTCGGCTATACTACTCATGTGGCCGTTTGCTAATCGTACATAAAATTAAAAGGGTTATATTTTCACGACCCCTTCGCGTACCCCATAAGATTCCTTCGCGTACCCTTGTGGGTATTTATTTGATTGAATACTTTCTCAGTGAGGAATAACAAAATGATCTTAAAGTGTAAGAAAGTTATCAAAAGTTTGGACTATAACAAGATTTTTTTTCAATAAATTAAAAGAACTTTAACTTTCGGTTCAACGTAAACTTGACGTATTAAACGTAAATTAAACGTATTAAAAGATAATTTGGCCAGTATACTATTTACAGTTCGGGTAAATTTCATATAAAATGAATGATTAATTGATGCGAGTAACCTTCGGTTGTCTCCGCTTCACTTCGCTAGCAACGAGACGCCGACACCTTTTCTGCAAGGTTCTAAGGATCGAGCAAACCGTGCTTACCCTGAAGAGAAGTTGACGAGAAGGCTATCGCTATAAACATTCGACAACGTTCATTCAACGATATACAACTCTTCGCATAGTGAACTTTTGAATTTTTACCGAGTTAAAATTTAGTGATTAGCGAATTTTATACACACACACACAGTAGGTTAACAAAAGTAAATAGCCACCATTGTTTTTCCAAATTTCTTTTTACTTGATTATGAAAGCCAATAAATAATAAGTTTATCGAACGAATAATGAAAAGTGGAAAAGAACACGATTTTAAATATATTGATTGAATTAATTTATTATTATTTATTGACTTTCATAATCATATACAGAAAATTTGGAAAAAAGATGTCTATTTACTTTTGTCAACCCTATATACACCGGTGTGTGTATATATATATAAATATATATATACTACCAGTCAAAAGTTTAAGTACACTTACTAATGTTTGCTGCTTAGCTCATGACAAACGTCAAATGTAAACTTAACAGGTACTAGAGATGAATTTGCTTACCTGGTTTTCATATTGTATGCTTCAGTGCATCTGGCCTATGCAGTGTGTTGTAACACAGAAGCTTCTTCAAAATGTGTTAATTTACGTCTAGCATGCAACCTAAAATTAATGCCATTAGCTCTGCACAAAGGTCCAAAAACAGTTTAAAAGTCTTTACTGGGGTAGTGTGTTTCTTCAGGAGTATGTTAATACGTGTGTTCAGTTATTAACATGCGCTGCAGGTCTTTACATATAAAATCCTTGCGGAGGAGCTAACTGTGTAGCTTACGGTATATTTCTGTGTTTCAAAAAGCAAAAATGAGTGCCAAAGCTCAGTCAACAAGAAAAAAAAGACAGTCGATTGTAACTTTGAGAAATGAGGGCCAATCACTGAGGCAAATTGCAAAAAAATTAAAAGTTTCTGTGAATGCGGTTGCTTGTGCCATTAAACGGTACGAAGAAACTGGTCAAAATAAGGACAGAAAAGGGTCAGGGCGACCAAGAACAACAACAGACTCAGAGGACAAGTATATCTGAGTCACCAGTCTGCGCAACAGACGCCTCACAGCACCTGAAATCAAAGCCCAGCTGAACAACTCCAGAAGTACAACAGTTTCAACATCAACTGTTCAGACAAGACAGAGAGGCAGGATTAAAAGAACGAACTGCAGCAAATAAACCAATGCCGAGACTCCAGAACAAAAAGAAAAGGCTAGCCTGGGCTAAAATACACCAAAAATGGACTGTTGAGCAGTGGAAATTTGTCCTTTGGACTGACGAATCAAAGTTCAAAGTTTTTGGATCCAAACGCAGAGCGGGTGAAAGAATGACACAGCAGTGTGTTGTGCCAAAAGTGAAGCACGGTGGAGAAAGTGTGATAGTCTGGGGATGTTTTGCATGGGAGCAAGTTGGAGATCTCCACAAAGTCACTGGAATACTGAACCAACGTGGCTATCACAGCATTCTACAGCGCCATGCCATCCCATCTGGACTGCGACTAGTTGGCCAACAGTTCATAATGCAGCAAGACAACGATCCTAAACACACTTCCAAGCTGTCAAATTACCTGAAGCAGAAAGAACGGCAACGTCAGCTCACAGTTATGGAATGGCCAACACAGTCCCTGGATCTGAACCCCATCGAGCTAGTATGGGATGAACTGGATCGACGAGTGAAAGCCAAGCAGCCATCCCGTGCTCAGAAGCTCTGAGAACTCTTACAAGAGTGCTGGCAGCAGCTTTCACCAGACTATCTTCTTTCTCTTGTTGAGCGCATGCCTCGAATTTGTTCTGCTGTAATTGCTGGTAGAGGAGGCTATTTTGATGAATCTAAAATTTAGACTTTGCTTTTGGTAAATTGTCCTGATTTGTTGTTATTTAAGTTCCATGTTTGTACTTATGAATTTGTGTCATGATAACTTAGTTAATAAATAAAAAAACTTTAAACAAAATTTTAAATTTATGAATATTTCAGGGTGTACTTAAACTTTACTGGTAGTGTGTGTGTGTGTGTGTGTGTGTGTGTGTGTGTGTGTAGCGGGCAGACAAGAGATAGATAGACACATTCCTCCTTCCACGCCGTGCGGAGACAGCTTAGAAGTTAGAATCATATGGAAGCGAAAGACACACGTGGTGTTCAAGGAATCAGAAACAATAAGGACGCTTGTTTTTTCCCAAAAGGCCCGCGAAAGCTAGCATCTTAGCAACAATAGGACGCTTGTGGCTTCCCAGAAAGACCCGCGAAACTTGGCGTCCTAAAAGCCTATAAAAGAGAATTCACTGAAACTCTTCCTCATTCACTCACGTCTCTCTGCATTCTTCACTTCTTGACTTGGTCGTCACGTCTCAGCATCCTTCGTCAGCAGCACCACACGTCAAGCCACCCGCTCTCCGGCCTTCGCCTGGAGACCGGCCTGTTTCCTTCAAGGCTTTGGTCGGGCCTACACGGTCTATCATCAAGTAAGGCTCTCTACCAACTCTCACTCCGCTCGTACTTCCCCCTCGAACGTCTACACTCTATACGCAGTGCCATCATCGACCTTAGCCGGCTGCATTTCCAAGTCACACTTCAACCGTTATACCAGAACGAAGCAACACGAAGTACACTACAATTCCTTCCTGCAAGAAAGAAAATCACTGCTGTAGGCGTCTAGCTGGACTCTTTACTACAACCCCTACCGGTTTCTCAGCACGTCAACTTCACCTCGGGCCTACAGTCTACAAGGTCAACCTTCAAGTATCTCGTCATTCTCCAGAGGTATTACAATACAGTCGGTAAGTTCTCTGTGCCTCGTTCTTAAGCAGTTCTTGTGAAGCCTACACAGTGTAATCGCAGAACCGCGTTATACCATACCTAAAAGTGCTTTCAATACCGTTCAAAATAACTTTCTCGTTAAGACTGCAGTAGGCCTATTTCTAGTGTTGTATCAAATACCGTAATTTTGTATCACCCTGTTATTGTGATCATCGTACAATTTACTTATCATGCATCCTACTGTTTACGCAAGGTCAAAACAACAACAACAAAAAAGAAAAGTAATTATAGTAGACCTACTCAATTGGCAACATCAAACTGTTAATACTAGGCCTACTGTAAATTGGTTTAACCCTGGAGTGACCGACGTATTATTTGTTCACAGTCTTTATGTTTAGCTTTTACTGACCATTTAATTTTCTGCAACCATATCAAATAATTTTATATAAATACAGTACTCATTATATGATAATTAAAACCCACTCTAATAGACAGAGTTTATTTCCACAACAGTTTCGATGCCCACTGGCATCCTCTTGATTCGTTTTTCTGTATCCGCCCGAAGAGGATGCCAGTGGGCATCGAAACTGTTGTGGAAATAAACTCTGTCTATTAGAGTGGGTTTTAATTATCATATTTTGACCTTCACGTAGAAAAAATAAGTTTTTTGCATTTACCGTACTCATAAATCCAAAGTGAAATTAACTAGGCCTACTTGCAAACATTGACCTTCATTTCGTGCGGTACGTTATTAATTAATGCCTTACTCTCCCGCGGTCATGTGCGCGGCACAACACAAACTTTTGGATTCAAAATGGCATCCCCCTTGAGTCGAGTCCCACTGCCTCCAGACGGCAGGGGCGCGGCGACCCCCAGAGAAGCCACCACTGGCATTGGGTCCTACCCCCCTTCACACGGATCGTGGAAGGACTCACCAAACTCACCACCGGACATCTCAGGACAACACGCACCCTTATCCCCCACCCCCGGCGCTGCAGTAAGTCTCAACTCGCTTCAAACGGCGCATTCTTTGGTCAACACCTTGTCCAAATATATTCAACGGTCCCTTTTCGGCCGTTGTACGGTAAATCATTTGGCCTAAATCGCGGTTCTGCGATTACACTGTGTAGGCTTCACGGGAATTGCTTAAGAACGAGGCACAGAGAGCTTACTGACAATGGTGAAATACCTCTGGAGAATGAAGAGATACTTGAAGGTTGACCTTGTAGACTGTAGGTCTGAAGTGAAGTTGACCGTCCTGTATTTCGCACGTCGAGGATGATCTTGAGACCGGTAGCGGGGCCTACTGAAGGCTTGTTGAACTAGTGCCGATCGACTTGGTGAAGGATGAGTTAAACCAAGGTCAGAAGGATGTCGCTTCAAGTGTTGATATGTTGCTTGAGGGACTGAGTCCGGCTGAAGTCGAAGGATTGTTTCTGCAGGCGGTCTGTAGAAGGCCTTACTTGATGATAGACCGGAGCCTTGAAGGAAACAGCAGGCCGTTCCCCGGCAAAAGGTGGCTTGATGAGTGTTGCTGCTGACGAAGGCTGAGAGCGAGACGTGACGACCAAGACGAGAAGTGAAAAATGCGGAGAGAGGAAGTGAACGAGAAAGAGTTTCAGTAAACTCTCGTTTATATAGGTTCTTAGGACGCCAAGTTTCGCGGGTTTTTCTGGGAAGCCACAAGCGTCCTATTGTTGCTAAGACGCTAGCTTTCGGGCCTTTTGGGGAAAGACAAGCGTCCTTATTGTTTCTGATTCTTGAACACCACGTGTCTTTTGCTTCCATATGATTCTAAGCTGTCTACGCATGCCGTGGAAGAAGGAATTTGTTTGTCTATTTTTTGTCTGCCCGCTGCAAGTAGTCCCCTCTCAGAGACTGCACAGGAACGATACTAAGAAGAAATACCATTCCGTAGTGAGACTGATGAGGCCACTCCGAGTTTTGACGACTGGCCTGGTATGTCGTGGAATTACTAACGCAGGAGGGAGTGGAGGGTCGTCTCGGAGCGGGGAGATGGTCAGAAGAGGAGGCGCTGCTGTATGGGGTGGGGGGTCCGCAGGAGGGTGGGGTACTGCAGGAATGCGGAACAAATGAAGAGCAAAAGGAGGAAACGAGAGGGGGGGCAGGGGAACTGTGTTGAGTTTGAATGCAGTTCCCAAAACTCGTCGCAAGGCAGTTCTCGTTGAATTCGCTCCTGCCGAAGGGGAGGAAAAAGCGTCGTTCAAGTACACAAGCAGGAGTAGTAAATCCACGGAATGATGCACAGAGACAGCTGAAGAAGGCAGGGGATCCCAACCCTGAGCCTGAGAAGTGTCTGTGCTTGCAGTACGCCCATTTTGTTGCGTGGATGCTTGTGTGAGTGCGTGCTTGTTTACTTGGAGAATGCTTTCTTTTTAGGCCTTCCCGTAGGAGTAGGGAGATAAACGCACGTCGTGCTTGAAAAAGAATTCGCTGGTGCAATAGGGCGCGTCGTCAGGTTTCCGCTATACCCAAAAGTGTTTTCGATACTGTTCAAACTAACATTCCCGTTAAGATTGTAGTAGGCCTATTTGTAGTGTTGTATCAAATAGCGTAATTTTGTATCACCCTGTTATTGTGATCATCGTACAATTTACTTATGCATCCTACTGTTTACGTGTTCTTTTATGCGTTTCATTCTAGACGGCCTAATCCATTCAATGCAACAAACGTACGTGCATAATTTCTGTTATCAATAGGCTTCATATTTCATGCTGTGTTCATTTTGCATACCATTAGCCTATCATAAATGAGTGTATTATTTAACAATTAATTTGTATAACTATTTCTTTATTTGCTAATCCTCAGTCATATTTAGCATACTATAAATGCCGTTATATAATTGTTAATCACCGTAAATACCTTCATTGCCATTTTCAATCACTGTGAACAAATAACTGATTTATTTTTTTAATTAAACACAAAACCACAAGGTAATTTTTCTAACTTTGTTAATATTATTTGCTTGGATGTTATCCAAGCTGGTGACCTCGAATCATTTCGTATTATTTCATTAAGTAATTATAGTAGGCCTACTCCATTAGTCACATCAAGCGGTTAATACTAGGCCTACTATATATACACACGCCGGTGTATATTATATACAGTATATATGATGCAACTCAAACGTTTCTCATGGGACCATTCTATGTTGCACACAGGCCGTGCATGCAACAAGGAATCCTTCTACGAAAATTAAATCCACTATAGTCCGAATGAGTAATGGTAAATGAAAAACACTAGTTTTTTTCTTTTCATGATGTTAGCAGGACGTGGGCAACGGGGTCACTCGCAAAGAGGCCCCAAAATATAACTTCCTTAACCAGCTATCTGCCAAGCAGATAGGATCCAGCTTTGACAAATCCTGTCCCAAAGCTGGATCCTATCTGCTTGGCAAATAGCTGGTTAAGGAAGTTATATTTTGGGGCCTCATTGCGAGTGACCCGTTGCCCACGTCGGGCTGACATGACGAAAAAGAAAAAACTATAGTGTTTGTCATTTACCATTCTTTATTCGGACTATAGTAGTAGTAGATTTAATTTTTCAAGAAGAGTTCCTTGTTCAATGCACCGTCATTGTGTAATATATATATATATATATATATATATATATATATATATATATATATATATGAAAATAAAAACCCACTCTAATAGACAGAGTTTATTTCCACGACAGTTTCGACGCCCACTGGCATCATCATCCTCCTCGGATGCCAGTGGGCGTCGAAACTGTCGTGGAAATAAACTCTGTCTATTAGAGTGGGTTTTTATTTTCATATTTTGACCTTCACGTAGAAAAAAGAAGTTTTTTTGCATTTATATATATATATATATATATATATATATATATATATATATATATATATATATATATACAGGGTGGCCCAAAAAAAATGGCACCAATTTTGAGAAGTGATATCTCAATAACCATTGCAGTTAGGGATTTTAAAAAACAACCAAATGAAAGATAATTCTTTTCTCTTTAAATATTTATTCAATAGCTTGATGGTTATAAACCCATGTAATGCCAAAAATTGGCGTATAAGAAAAATATACAAAAAAAAGTTGCTCATTTATATTTATTCCTTTTATTTTTTCTAATTAATTATCTTCTAATTTACAGTCTTTAAACGAAGTTCTGTGGTTTTAAGTGAAACCTAATTTTCAATAAATGGCTCAATCTGCCCTCCATTATGGTCAACCACAGCCTGTAATCTCGCCCTCCATTTTGAAATTGCCTTTGAGATCGTCACTTGTGAGAGATTTTCCCATGCAGCCTGAATTCGTTCACGAAGATGGTTCACATCACGGATTTTCTGACCATGGTAGACTTCTCTCTCTAAGGCAGACCACACAAAGTAGTCAATGGGGTTTAGATCTGGGCTGCATGGTGGCCAATTATTTGGTTCGACAAAACCAGGACAATTATTATTGAGAAATGTTATTGTTTCCTTGGCTGTATGAGATGGGGCTCCATCTTGCATGAACACAAAATCAGTGCTCGTCTCCTTGATTTCTGACAACATTGGAGACAAAATGTCATTACAGTAGTAAATTGAGTTAATTTTAACGCCTCGCTGAATAAAAATGATGGATGTTTTGTTCTCAGATGACGCTGCAAGGGAAACCATTATCGAATCTGAAAAGTGTTTTTTTTTCACGCAAAAGTCGTTTTGGGTCAACATGAGTTTTTGTCGCCACTGCTGCACGAACCCGATCATTTTGGGTATTTCGTGGTGTTTCGACCGTAAATCGTTTCTCATCAGAAACCAAATTTTTTTTCACAGACTCATTTGACCGAAATCTTCGCAATAGATTTTTACATCGATGGAAACGTCTTTCTTTCACAGGCTCCGATAAAGCAGTAACCTTCACCCTCTTAAATGTTTTCAACCCAAGATCTTTTCGAATTATTCGCTGTACTGATGAACGTGAAATCCCGGTTTCTTTCGCAACTTCACGTTCACTTTTACTTGTTCCCGGTTGTTCCTCTTGACTTAAAACCATTTCATTTACTTTTTCAATGTTTTCTGGCGTTCTAATACATTTTGGTCGACCACTTCCCGGACGCCGTTGACTGCTGCCGGTTTCTTTAAGTTTTGTAAAAAATGTGCCACAGTTCTTTTTTTCCAATTTCTATTTGGAAATTCGTAAAGAATTCTGTTTAATGAATATCCTTTTTCTTCACGTAGTGCTTGTATAATGTTCTTATCAGATTCTCTCAATCCCATCTTGAGGGGTCTGGAATAGAAAAATTTCATTTAAAATTAGGATTAAGGAATAAATATAAATGCGCAACTTTTTTTTGTATATTTTTTTGGAAGCCAATTTTGGGCATTATATGGGCTTATAACCATCAAGCCATAGAATAAGTATTTAAAGAGAAAAGAATTATCTTTCATTTGGTTGTTTCTTTAAGTCCCTAGCTGCAATAGTTTATTGAGATATCACTTCTCAAAATTGGTGCCATTTTTTGGGGCCACCCTGTATATATATTAGGGCGGTTTATGCAATAGGGGTGAAAAATGTTATTGCAGGTAAGTCACTGAGCATGTGGATTTTTTAATTCTACTTGTTTACAAAAGTCTTCATGGCAAATTTCTACTTGGTAGCAAAACTTCTAGTGGGTGCTCAAGCTCATGAGACACGGAAAAAGATCAATCAGCTAAGGAGGACAGGGACAGGAGAAACGGAGTTCCAGCATTCCCTGTCTCCTGCCTAACGTCCCCCTTGGAGTTCTTCCCTGGTCGATTGGTGTCTACAATTTCCTCCTGGTTTGGCTTTGTTTCGTTTGAAACCTTGACGGAAAAAAAAGATGAAAATGGTTGAGGCAGCAAATTTATTAGAGAGAGGAACACTAAAGAAAGATCGGAGAAAATACAAAGGAAACGTTTCAGTAGAGAGGATAGATCTCTCAGACTTTGTCGATTCAGTGTCATTCAAGTTATTTGATACTTTCAAAATCAGCCGAGGGTTCTTAGGACATCTCCTGATTAGTGGAAAAATCACCAAGACGACAAACAATCCCTCCTATCCATGTAAAGACTCAATGTTATTAACGACAGTGCTGAAAGGGGCGTGTTCATGATAAAGAATTTCAACGCAACATTACCAAAGCCGAGACTCAAAAGCAGTTCCTCTTACACGTAGTGGAAATGCACCGGCACTAATTTCCTGACCACAATATGTTGACATTAGCCACCGGTAAATGTTCAGGCGACTAGATTTCATGTATGATATTAAGGTGATATCAATGTATTTGTGCCATCACTGAACGTTATATCGTGCGAATTCATTGGTTATCTAAATGTTATTTATCTAATTCACCCACTGTACAATTTAGGGTGGATCACTTTTCACTTTTTTAAAAAATTATAGCTGGTCAAAGTTTTTCCCATGATTTGATTCAGTGGAAGTACACTGACACCATTTTTAACAAAATCGATCAATATTTAGGGGTCGCGCATCGACCTTGAAAATTTCAATTTTGGAAATTTGGCCAAATTGACAATTTTTTGAATAAAGATAAATCATCAAATGACCATATTTTCTGAATCCTCTCAGTGAACGAAATCCTCTCAGATACTTACCAAGTTCATCGGACAAGTGGTTTAGAAGTTACACTCACCTAGAAATAACATTAAAATTTAAAATACCGTATTTGTCCCCCGTTATGGACGTAATCATAGCATCAGTAGCTGGCGCATCCTAAAATTCCAATCACACACACACGCTATGTCTATGACCAATATTTTTACTAATCACAGTTTGCTTTTTACAGATCAACTGTGTCAACTGCTTCTTGTTTGATAAGTCTAGACTTTAGTACAATGGATAAACTGTTAACAACCAGGAGTGGGAAGACTCTGAAAGTTACTTATTCTGGAAAAGAGAAAGCAGCAACAACAGCACCACCTTCTCTAAGGTCAGCCACGGACGTCTTCTTAATTGGTCAGCCATCTTCCTCGATCGGTGGTGCCAAATTGCCAACCACCCATCAAGTTCTCCAGTACTTCTTCTATGCCAAGCAGGAAACTACTGACAGGAAGGCCGCCGTAAAAGACACGGTGGCCAATGTTCTGGCATTTTGGAACATGGCACGTATAAAGACGATCACGAGGCGTAACTGCGAAAGAAAACTGGAGTTACTGTGGGAAGAGTGGTGCTCGCTGCAGAAGAGCAAGATGAGAGACAGTGACGCGGGAAAAGGCAGGGAGAAGTTTTCAGAAAATCTGAACAAGCTCTGGGACATCGGAGCTCCCGATGCTATTGAAGAGATACAGAAAAGTCGACTGCTCTCAGACAACAACAACGAAGAAGATATTAAATTTTATGAGGATCAACGGGGCCTGCGCCAGGCAACAATGAGTGGGAATGATAAAGTGTTCGTTGTCAAGAGAAAACGGCAACTCTCAAGACAACAATCTCGTGATGAGCCAGGCACCTCAAAAACGAAATTAGGAACCGAAGCTGAGAGCGACGATGAATCTATAGAAAGCAGATCATCGAGCAACTCCTAATCACAGCTAGAACCACCATACCGACAGCCGAGAAAATCAACTGTATCAATCAGCCTTCCTCACCGCATTCTCAATGCACCGGCTGTTATTGAAGTGGCTGATCGCTTCCGGATGTCCAATAATCAGGTGTATATATATCAGTAATGATCTTTCCTTGACAAAGATATAATAGACGTAACGACGGAAAATTTAGTGATTATTTTGTCACATAAAAACCATACGCATCCTTGTCAATTTCCTTTCAATTTCGCACATAGGTGGCAAGTGTCGTGGCGGCAGTCCTACGTTCGGCAGATCCGCCCGCAGAACTGGACAAATTCAGTATCTCGAAGGACACGTCTCGCCGTGGAAGAGTGGCACATCGTTGTGAAGTGTCGACAGCTGTGCAGAAATCCTTCGTATCTCCGAGGCATGCTGTCGTCCACTGGGACGGTAAAGTAATCAAAGTCAGTTTTGCCCTCACTGTGGACGACAGTGAATTAACATGTTCCAGTGACGACAGTGGATTGACATCTTCCAGTGGACGATAATGGATTGGCATGTATGACATACGTTTCAGGACTTCTTGGATCATTGGAGCACCGCCAGGCGATTCTCATCTCCGGAGCTCCCCAATGCACAGAAGGAAAGTTGCTGGCCGTTCCGACTGTTGCTGACGGCACCGGTCTGTCCCAGGCCCAGGCGACCTTTCGTGCTCTCAAAGACTGGGGATGCGAGAACAACGTGATTGGACTGTGCTTCGACACAACTTCCTCCAATACGGGGAGGGTGCAGGGTGCGGTGGTCCGGCTGGAGAACATGGTAAACCGCTCTTCCACCTGGGCTGTCGCCATCACGTTATGGAGCTCATCGTGGGGGCAGTGGTCATCACCACGTTTGGAAGAACCACAGCACCAACTGAACCTTTGTTCCAGTATCTGAGGAGAAGGTGAATTTCAAGTCTAAGGCGCATTTGTTTTCTCCAATGATTTTTTGCCTTCAGAGCAATTGAGATATCAGCGTCCTTCTACTAATGATGTTAATAGCAGTCGAAAAGGGAAACTTCAGTCGTTTTCATGCAATATTTTCATAACTCCCCTTTCAGGTGGGACAAGCTTGAACTCTCGACTTATCGCGAGCTGGAGATCGAGCATTTGGCGGAGGTGACGTGGCTGATGGAGCTCCGAGATGAGGCAGTCAAGTTCCTCTGCACCGCTTCTGGTCTTGTCAGAGAAGACTTCCGAGAAGTGGCGGAGATTACACTCCTGGTACTCGGGGCCCAGCCACGTCGTGGCACACACTTCATGCGCCCAGGAGCCTACCATCATGCGAGGTGGATGGCCAAGGTTGGTATTTTGAATTAGAAGTTAAATATTGTATTGCCTTCTGCAAACAGCCATTTGAAGTCCCTACCAGATCATCTACTACACGAAGCTCCTGATGTTCAGCGGTCAGCTGGAGTTCGACGACGAGCTGGTACAGAAACTTCAGAGAGTGGTACTATTTACTGCACTCATCTACGCACCTGCCTGGCTGGCGGCTCCTGTCGCAGCTGATGCCCCGCTGAATGACCTTGTGTTGTACCAGCGTCTTCTGCAGTACAGGGTTGTGGATCGCGAGATTGCAGAGGCTTCACTGGCAGTGATCAGGCGGCACTTGTGGTATCTGAGGCCTCAGACCGTCGTTTTCGCCCTCTGCAGTGACAAAGTGGAAGACACTGTGAAGCACGAGATGGCAAAGAAGCTGTGCCGCCTCGCTGTGCCCGAGGACTTCACGTATGACAACGTCTCGGTTGATGACACGACGCACCTTCCGGACCTGATCGATGAGTCATCGTGGTTCGTGTTCACAGGCCTGCAGGTGTGCGCGTCTACGTGGCTCACTCTGCCGGTGAATAAGTGGGATCAAGATAAGAACTACCGTGATCTGAAGAATGTCATCTCGCATCTGAAAGTTACCAACGACGTGGCAGAGAGAGGGATAAAACTGATAGAAGATTACGCGAACACTGTCATAAAAGACGAGTCACAGCTGCAGGGTCTTCTTCAGCTCGTGGAAAAGAGCCGGAAAGAACTCGGTGACTTCAAGAAGTCGTCACTTGCCAAGATGACGTAGCGCAGAGGGAAAGGGAGTTAGCAGAGAGAGTACATGGCGCACGCCTTAAGATGACGTGTGTTCTAACGACGATTCATACAGTTTTTGAACCTAGTTAGGGGCACCGGAGTAAGTGCCTTTAGTGATATCGGTAAACCGTTTTAATACAAAATACATTTGATCTTTCCTTATTCGTTTTATCTTATCCTAAAAAGCAGACAATGGCAGACAGCATATGGAGGTACGGGGACAAATACGGTATTTTAAATTTTAATGCTATCTCAAGGTGAGTATAACTTCTAAACCACTTGTCCTATCAACTTGGTAAGTATCTGAGAGGATTTCTTTCACTGAGAGGATTCAGAAAATATGGTCATTTGATGATTTATCTTTATTCAGTAAAAAATTGTCAATTTGGCCAAATTTCCAAAATTGAAATTTTCAAGGTCGATGCGCGACCCCTAAATATTGATCGATTTTGGTAAAAATGGTGTCAGTGTACTTCCACTGAACCAAATCATGGGAAAAACTTTGACCAGCTATAATTTTTAAAAAAAAGTGAAAAGTGATCCACCCTACGGCTGAGTGTACATATTCTAATGCTTGAGCACCGAGTAAATACTCTCGGATTCCACTCAAACTCGTCTCAGAGTTTTATGTTCTTAAGTCTAATAAAAAAAAGTACATGCTTGCTTGAATTTCAATTTTAATTTATTTGAACCGCCCTAATATATATATATATATATATGTTAACCCCTCCGTCTATGGCCCGTGTTGGTTCGAAGTCGACGGGGGTTCTAGTTAGGTGGCAGCAACGGATGTGTGACTTGAAGTAGTTTTCTTCTATATTACTCTCCGAGTTCTTCTATAGTGGCTCGGAGGACTCCGATAGACTTACTCAAAGTGCTGAAGGTTCCGGACTCTTCTTATAGCGTATCCGGAAAGTTTAATGACTAAGTTCTTCTGAAGAGAGCAAGGCTCGAAGGGGAAAATAAAAAGTTTCTCTTACTGTAATTTACTGCTAAAATGTACAGGTAGTGCTCAGCCTCTGAATTAGCTTCTGAATGCCAATGGAAGATTTTTAGTGGGTTTATATACCCAAAAACTGCTAACATCATTATTATTAAATGCTAAAAGGGCTGTATTATTTTTGCACAATATTCGAAAATAAAGTAAATTTTCAGCTGTGGTAAGGCTTGAACGATAAACAAATTATTTGAAGACGAAACATATTTTTATCTTAAACCGCGACTTTTCAGATCTGATGTTATCATGATCTGCCAAGTTAACTAAAAGTGGAAATCGGACTATGCATCTTTACACTAAAATATGCATATGAGTGAAATTTTAAAGTTTAAGATGTACACATTTTAATGCTTCTTAGGCAAGACATGATCTCATCTTTTATAACGAAAGAGAATGTATACAAAATATGAACATTGCAAAGCTTAAGCAGGATTCCTTATTAAGCGAAATCTAAAAAAATGATTATGAGATTTTAAAAAACAACAGGTCACCAATTATTAGCAAAGTAGAAAGCAAATCAAAATTTATATCCAAACTCGCGTTGGGCGATTTTGGTCCTTATGTAAAAATGAATACACACACGTACATACATATGAGTATAGGCATTATATAAGTTAAATATATAAGAATATACAGGATTATATAAATACATGAACCATATAACATGAATTTTTAAAATGGATACTTTTTCTTACAATGGATACAGGGACTATATAAATGAATACAAGATTACATGAAGAATAAGATAATAGGAATATGGGAATTATTTATGGTTCATTTTTATATATATATATATATATATATATATATATAACCTCGTTGCTGTTCCGTGCATTGGTCTCTCTTCACACGAAGTCAAGCTGGTGGCCCCGCCTCTAATCCTGGCTTGGTGGAGGAGCGAGTTGCTTTCTTGCGCTCTCCACCGTACATAGCCAGGTACACCCAGCTCATCTGGTACCGTCCTGAGCCAGGCATCTATCTTCTCTTGAAGACTTCAACTTTGACCCATGTAACGTTTCTGAGGTCCTTTGGAAGCTGGTTAAAAAGTCTTGGCCCCCTGACAACCAAGCTATTTTCCTTCAGTGTTGAGGAGGTCCCTTGTCGGGCCTTTAATTTGGGAATACTACACATTCTGCCTTTCCTATTTTTCCAGTGTTGTTTGAATGGTAGTTGGGTTTAGTTTTAGGTTTGGTACCAGTTACTCTCTCTTTCCAGGGAGTCCAGATTTAGTTTACGTAGTCTTTCCCAGTAGTTGAGTTCTTTGCAGCCATCAATCTTTGCTGCGAAATGTCTCCGAGTTTCTTGTAGTTTATTAGTTTCTTCCTTTTTATATGGGGACGTAAAAACTGAGCGCATTCAAGTTTTGGTATAATCAGTGTTTTTAGCAGGGAATCATTACTGTCCTGTCTCTTCTTTTGAACGTTCTTAGTACTTGCCCGCGACTCTTTTTGCTTTATTTATCGCTATCTGATTTTGTGTTTCGAATTTCGCATCATCGGTCATTATTACCCCCAGATCGATCGTTTTCGTGCTTCTCTGAATTTCCCGTCTATCTGGAGCATGATATGCAGTCTGTTTAAGTTCCTGCTTTCTACCATATCTCAAGAGCTGAAATTTCTCGGTGTTAAATGTCATGTTGTTGTCTTCTGACCATGTATATATTTTGTTCGTGTCCCTCTGCAAGGCTTTCCACTTCATTTACATCGTTGATTTTTCTGCTGATCTTTGTATCGTCTGCAAAGGATGTTACTGTACTGTTGCTGTTTACTCCGCTGTCTATGTCTGTTAGCATGATAATGAACAGGAGTGGGGCCAGTATTGTTCCTTGTGGTACTGAGCTGCGTACTTCCGATTCTGATGATGATATACCTTGAATTTTGACGACCTGTAGACGTTCTCTGAGGAAGTTGTAGATCCATTTTCCCACTTTGCCTGTTATTCCCATATATTTCATTTTGTGTGTTATTATACCGTGATCACATTTGTCAAAGCTTTAGCAAAATCTGTGTATATAACATCGTAGTTGTCATTGCCTTCCAGTGCATCAAGAATATTGTAGTGTTCTATTAGTTGTGATTGGCATGATCTACCTCATCGGAATCCGTGCTGATTTTCGATGAATCTTTCCAGTGTCTCCAAGAAATCATAAATTTTCTCTCGGGCCCGGGATCGAGAACCGGTGACGGCAGCCGGCGCGCAGCAAAACCCAGCTGTTCATCCTTCCACACAAAGAAAGTGGTTGGTAGATAAATGGGTACTCTGGGTGGCCTAGTGGTTAAGACGCTGGGCTGTTAGTGGGGCGTGGTTCGGATTCCACGTTAAACTGTAGGTCTAAGGTGGGGGTGAAAAGCTTAACCTTCGTCAGAATGAACAATTTGGGCGGAAGCTAACCAAAGGTTATATATATATACAGTATATAAATATAAGTAAAAATCACAATATATTCGGAAACTAGAATATATTTGAGAATCTCTCAAAAGAAACACAAACCTATAATGAGAAACTAAAATCACGAACTGAAATTAAAGACAACTTAAATCCTATTCGTGCTTGCCGCAATATGTACAAAACTGGCTAATAAATCTCAAAATGCATAGTAACGCGTGTCAAAAGATACTCTGAGATCCTTTTAAACCACGAGTCACCCTATTTTAATGGCGAGTTTACATCTACAGATATTGGCTTTGAATTAGCCGCCTCCACTGCTTGTCAAGAATATGACAACTGTACGCAAATGAAGACTAATTTCATGAATATCGATTTCAAAATTCAAGATACACTGGGCCACACCTTCCTCATGGTAAAAAAACCAGTGTGCAAGGACTTTTGTAACCAATGGTACAGGGTTTTAAATTCTCTAAACTGAGATTTGGAGGTTGCTTTGAAGAATGTAATTTCGTACTGAAGTAATAATAATTATGCTTAAATATTTCAAAAATGAAAACTCAAAAAATCTCGCCATTTTGGAAGCAACAATCACGGTTCACAAAAGCATGAAGAAAAACCGCCGTTTCTTTTCTCCCTCTTCACTCTTTATAAAGATATTTCTGTTAGTATCGAAACGTCGGAACTCAAAAAGAACAAATTACAACGGCTTAAAAATGGGAGTAAAACTCGTAACCAAAGGCTTGTTTACCGATCTTCAAAGAGTCTCTGACGCATCTAACGTAAATTCAAAGTATCGAACTACTTTAATCCGTTATCTTTACGTGGCATCTACAATGTTTTCAGTTCGAATGATCGAGAATATTTTGGTTTTTATTAACGCTATAAGAAAGAGGTACACTTGTATCACACATGACTTAAAAAAAGAGGTTATTCGCATATATTTGTTTTTAAAAACAAAAATTTGAGATTCAATATACTGCAAATAGGTTTCATGTAATTGAAATTAACAACTAACATCAATATATAATTTCAATGAAATTCTTGAAACTATGACGAGTGTGTATATATATACAGGGTGACCCATAATCCTAATTGGTTATAATTAATGCGAAAATACAAGAAATCAAACAAAGTAAAAAGTTTATAATAAGTTTAGAAATATTTATCGATTAAAAAAAACGAATAAAAATTCAGCTAGATAGATTTTAGCTTTAATTATAACCGACTGGGACTCATGGGCCACCCTGTACACTATATGGATATAAAATGCTCTTATGAAGAATAATTCAAATTTTTGCGTGTATTTAGAATTTTAATTAAAAAAAAATTTGTAGTTAAAATATCAACATTGATTCGTGTTTTTACGGGTGTATATGTCGCGGGACAGGTACTAAGAACGTTCAAAAGGAGGGACAAGACAGTAATGATTCCCCTGCTGAAAACACTAATCATACCAAAACTTGAATACTGCTCAGTTTTGACGTCCCCATTATAAAAAGGAAGAAATTAATAAACTAGAAGAAACGCACACACATTTCACAGCCAAGATTGATGGCTGCAAAGCGCTCAACTACTGGGAAAGACTAGTAAATTAAATCTGTACTCCCTGGAAAGAAGGAGAGAGATATATACCATAATCTACATATGGAAAATTATCGAAAAACTTGTACCAAACCTCAAACTAAACCCCAATTACCATCCAAACAATGCTGGAAAAGAGGAAAGGCAGAATGTGTAATGTTCCCAAATTAAAGGCCCGACAAGGGACCTCCTCAACACTGAAGGAAAATAGCTTGGTTGTCAGAGGGCCAAGACTTTTCAACCAGCTTCCAAAGGACCTCAGAAACGCTACAGGGGTCAAAGTTGAAGTCTTGAAGAGAAGACTAAATGCCTGGCTCAGGAGGGTACCAGATGAGCCGGGTGTACCTGGCTATGTGCGGTGGAGAGCGCAAGAGAGCAACTCGCTCCTCCACCAAGCCAGGATTAGAGGCGGGGCCACCAGCTTGACCTTCGTGTGAAGAAAGACTGACACACGGAACTCTAACGAGGTTAACGAGGTATAACTGACGACTTCATTCATTCCTGTCAGTTTTACGGTTTCTCGTAAAGTTTAAGAACATATTTTGTTAAGAAATAAAAAAAAAACTCGCTTCAAAATAACCATTGGAAATTTAGCGAAAACTATTTATAGAATAAGATACCAAATTTACGATATTTACCTTATTATCACGCCAAATAAATGAGAACGATACTTTACACAAGGGCATACTCGCCTCATTTAAAGTTTATTTAATAAAGTGTAAAATTTTTACATTCATTTACGAAAGAAAAAAATGTCTTTATACTTTATTTATTAATGGCTATGTTTGAATAAATTTAAAACTACAATTTAAGTTCATGACTCTTTCGCGGGTGTAATTTAGCGAACCTCAAAGTAGGTGGAGTTACAAGTCCATTCTTTGCTCTTATATTAAAAACAAAAACTAGAATCTGGTAATATCTTTAACCCTTAGTGGCAACTCTAATAGAAGGGCCAAAATACATTCTTATACTGAAACTCTCAGTGAGATGTCAACCCGATAATTCAATTATTATTATTTTAAATTATAAAGTTAAAAATCGAAAGAACTAAAACTCCATCGGGAGAGATAGAAAAATTATTTGAAGGATTAAATACGAGTTCAAAGGAAGTAGATCGCGAATTGTTACAGTACTTCGGGTGGAAGATCGGAGAAGCAGAAGAAATACTACTTATAGTAGAAAACGAAACTAAATCTCTATACCTGAAACGTGTTTCAAAAAGACAAAAAAAAACGTAGCAAACAGGAGAAGGACGTTATGAAGACAACGGAAACAAACCGTAAGAAATATCCACCTGATGCCAAACTGACGCAAGGAGAATCAAGCAAGAGGAAAATCTATGCGAAATAGAAAAATATACCAAGCAAAAATGGACCTTAACCCTTTTAATGGATGGTACTATAAAGTCCTATCGGAAATAATAATATAAATTGTACTACAATACCTTCTTTCTAATAAACGTTTCTACATGTTTATATAGTTGTCATTTAGTTGTCGGGAAAGGAACCCAAAATGTGTATCATTTCAGTGACTAATTACTAAAATATTTAGTTTTGAATAATGATAAAACCTATAATTTTTGGTGACAGAGTGACCGCATATGCTGCGGGAATCGTCCTTAAAAAGTTAAACTTTCATTCATCCGCAAGACAAACGAAGAGGAAAATAAGGTACTAGAAAGCATAAAAAATAACCCCAAATATTTCTACACCTTTGCGAAAAGGAAAATGAAATGTAAAGAAAGCGTTGGTCTGTCGAAAGATGGAGTGAACGAATACACAAATTATACAGAAGAGAATGAGCTAATTGTTTTAGTAACAATTGGACTGTGTTCAGCACCCCTAAGCCTGAGATGAAAATAAAAAATCCGGATAAATTCTTCGACAGATACAAAGCAATCAAGAACAAGTACGGTCACGAATCTATGAAGTAATTTTTTTATTTCTTGGAAGGGAACATAAAGCTTTTTCAGAAACGAGAGAACATTCAGTAGGGCCAAACATGTGGCATACCATGTTTCTGAAGAAATGCGAAGAGAGTATATAATTTGGATCACCTGAAAATCAGGGCCTCCATGCATTCTTGTTTTTTGCTTTACAGTACCAAATATAACAACAAATTAAATTGAATGCCCGGTTAGGTCAACTTTACTCCCTTGACGATTGGTTAGGTTAAGTCGTGATATTTTCGTTAGTTTTAACGAAGATATCATTTGGTAATTGAGGCTGGGAGCCCTGATCTTCAGGTGATCCTATAATTTTATTACTAGGGTCCAAAACAGCTCTAAGGTGTTATTGTACAATGTCCTATTTTCAGATACTGTGTACCTCTCACCTATATCGCAGTCTTGGTTCAGACAACTGCTGGTTTACAATATCTTATTTTTGTAATGTAGCAAAGATTATATATGCATATTAAGTTGTGTTATAATAAGATTGTATTTGTATATTGGGTTAAATGGCTATGGGCCTTATTTTTGTATTACGTTCAGTGTATAATACGTAAAATTGTACTTGTATGTTAGGTTAAGTGGCTATGGATTGTGAATGATCCGCAATAAAGATGTTTTGTTTGTTTGTTTGGTTTGTTATAGCCAAACCACTACACTTATTACTCTGCAGAAAATGAGACAAAGGACAAATTCCACTCCCACTAAAGAACGCGAGCATTTCTCCCTTATCAAAGGAGGAAAAAGAGCAATGCCTAAGAACTATCGCCCAGTTGTTCTCACCTCTCACCTTACAAAGTGCTTTGAACGTGTAATTAGAGACAAATTTGCTTACTACTTACAAGAAAATAAATTATTCAATCCGAACCAACGTGGTTTCAGGGATAAGATCATACCTATCACAGTTATTAGACCACCAAAAGAAAATACTGGAAACAGGGTGTCAAAATCAAACTACGAATGTAATATATACTTATTTTGCTAAATCCTTCTATACATCACTGGTATGCATCAATTTTGCTGTCAAGGGTTTTGTAAGTGATTCTTATAGAGTTTTTCCTGCTGATTTCGAATCTGCAATCCGTTTTTCTCAATCAGCTCAGGTTATCCGGCTATGGCCTCATAAGTAAAATAGAATTTTTCGTGATTTTGTCAAAGCGGAATTGGAACAGTAACATCTATCACCACTTGTTTCACTTGTATAATATCTTTTTTTACTTTTCAGGCATATACTGTAGATAAATATTTCATAATGAATAGAGCGTGTAAAAATGATCCCAATAGATTCTGCTACATATGTGGGACGGTTACCATGCCAAATAACCAGTCCCAAATCACTAAATTTGTGAAGACAATGTATAGAGCATACTTTGGAATTAAGCTAGGGGACCAGGACAAAAATTTCGCCCCTCATATGTGCTGCAAGACGTGCATTGAAAATTTGAGAAGATGGAGCAAAGGCAGAGCGAAATCTTTGCCTTTTGGAATTCCCATGATTTGGAGAGAAGGAAAGGATCACGTGACAGATTGCTATTTCTGCATGACAAACCTCCAAGGTGGGCTTATAAATTTATTTTTCTTAAATATTTTGAAATCCTCGTATGAAACTTGACATAATATTCACCATATATAGCATAATATTCACCATAATGGTAATCATACATTTACATATACATATTGTTATAGAAAATACATTTACACATACATATTGTTATACAAGTTACATTTACATATACAGGGTGTCCCGTAAGTCTGGACCCATAGAGAAAAATAATAAAATTACAAAATAGTCCAAAAATTTATTACATAATCTGTTCAAAGTGTCCGCCGTTGTGTCGCACACATAGTTGAAGACGCAATCTCCACTGCGACAGCACTTTCTGAATCACAGTCGCAGAAATTTCTTGACACGCCTCCACAATGCGTGCTTTAAGGTGGAAAATGTTCTGAAGTTTGACCTCGTACACTTTGGCTTTCAAGTGGCCCCACAAATAAAAATCATAATAAAAAATAATAAAAAAATAATAATAATAAAATAATAATAATAACATAATAAAAAATATATTATAAATCCCTATGGGTCCAGACTTACGGGACACCCTGTACAATGATTGTATATTTTCTTTCTTTTTCATTCATATACAGACTCCATCGACCTATTTCATATCTTACAGACCGCAGCCTTCCCTCATGAGCCGCCACTGTCTGAATGCTTCTTCTATTTCATATGCAAATTTTATATCCATGTTTCTGTGTTTCTATTTTCAGGAGTTAACAAGAAGAATAAACACATTGTTGTATACCCTGACATTCCTTCTGCTATGAGACCTGTACCCCATGGTCCTGGAATTCCAATACCCGACCCACCTCAAACCCTGGACTTCGATGATTCTGATGATGAATCAATGACCAGTCCCAGTCGTATATACACCTCAAAATACCGCTTCAAATGAGCCGAGGCCTCTCAACCAGGCCAAACTTAATGATCTTACCAGGGATTTAGGACTTTCCAAATTAGCTGCCGAGATCTTGGGCTCACGACTTCGAGAGGACAACTTGCTGGCTCCGGGAACAACATTCTGCTGGTATAGGAAACGAGAGGAAGAATTCCGCAAGTTTTTTGCAGTGCACGAAAATACCTCTTCCTTAGTGTAATGCTGCAATGTTGAGGGGCTAATCGAATCCTTGGGCCTGCCATATAACGCATCAGAATGGAGGCTATTTATAGACTCGTCTAAACGAAGTTTGAAAGCAGTACTTCTCAACATTGGGAATAGGGTTGCATCAGTCCCTGTAGCACATTCCGTACAACTTACTGAGAGCTACGATAACATGAAAATTTTACTGGATGCTCTCGTATACGACCAACATAACTGGAGGATCTGTGGAGATTTGAAGGTAATACTAATATCATAAGTAAACTATTGCTATTGACTATGTTGTTTTTCCAAAGGTTATTTGAGAGCGTATAAGAACACTTAACTTCCCCACAGAAGTGATACAGTCCAATGCATAGATTTTTTTTCTGACAGAACAAATTCTCTAAATTCTTTAAATATTTTCATTTTTTTTCAGATTGTGGCATTTGTATTGGGAATGCAAGGGGGATACACGAAATACCCATGTTTCCTCTGCAAATGGGATAGCGGAGCGGATGAGAAGCACTATGCACAGCGTGAATGGGCATCCAGAGAGAATTTTGAACCTGGGTCGCATAATGTCGTTCCAGTGCCCCTTGTACCACCAACAAAAATTTTGCTCCCACCACTTCATATTAAGCTGGGCTTGATGAAAAATTTCATCAAATCAATGAATAAGGAGGGTTCAGCATTCCGATATCTCGAGAGTAAATTTCCTCATATATCTGATGCTAAACTAAATGTTGGGGTTTTTGATGGTCCTCAAATCGAACTTTGATCAAGGATACTCAGTTCGAAAACGCAATGACTCCAACTGAGAAGAATGCCTGGCAGGCATTCAAATCAGTTGTCACTGATTTTCTTGGCAAGCGTAGAAGTCCAGAATACGAGTCCGTTGTCGAAAACGTGATGGAAGCTAGTAGTATAGCCGAAAAAGGGGAGTGCAAGAATGTTGCAAGTGATTACGTAATGTTGCAAATGGAGTGGGGGTGTTGCAAAGGGGGTGGGTGTTGCAAAGGGGTGGGGGTTGCTGCAAAGGTGGGTGTTGCAAAAAAAAAAAAAAAAAAATTACCCCAAAGTGGGGATGCTGCAGGTGCAACAAGGAAAACTTGAAGGCGGCGTTATCCCCCAAGAGAAAGGAGAGAAAGGAGGAGAGGTGTTCACCTGGCAGGAGCCAAGTGCATATTAAGACTTCAGTCGAGTAGGCGTTGTTTTATAGGCTCCTAATCAGCCAGTTAGCTTAGAAGGCGTAAATGGCTTGAGTTGCCAGATACCACTTTTTAGCATTATTATTGCCAGATACCACTTTTTAGCATTGCCAGATACCATTGTATACATTATTATAGACTCCTAATCAGCCAGTTGGCTTAGAAGACGTAAATGGCTTGAGTTGCCAGATACCACTTTTTAGCATTATTATTGCGATACCACTTTTTAGCATTGCCAGATACCATTGTATACATTATTATACTCCTAATCAGCCAGTTGGCTTAGAAGGCGTAAATGGCTTGAGTTGCCAGATAGCGCCATGTATTCAGTTTGTGCTATATATTTAATTATAATCGAAGACTGAGTTGCCAGATACCACTTTTTAGCATTGCCAGATACCATTGTATACATTATTATATTTCTTAAAAGTTGGTTTAGAATACCGGTAGTAGGTTTAGAAGGCGTAACATGATATAATTAAGTAAAACAACATTGCATCATTCTGTTTATTATAAATATATAGAAAATAAATATACATTTCAATAATAATTGAGGAATATGCATATAATCATAACAGTACAGGAAATATATACACACAATTATGGATATATATATAAAATAAATATACATTTCAAATAGAAATAAATATACATTTCAATAATAACAGAAATATGCATATAATCATAACAGTACAGGGAAATATCACGCAAAATATATAAATACATTTCACTTTTTTTCAAAATAAACTCGCACTTAATCGAGTTTACAATTACATCATTATTGCTCTGCATTACGCAGTATATGCGGCTTAATAATATTTCACCGCTTAAAGTATAGGGAAACCTGTATTCGATATGAAGGGCTTTCATATCGTTCAGTACTATTTTTGTTCCCACTTTACAACCGGTTGGTAAGTCATCTTTAAATACGTCTAGAATACAATCAAAAGCACGCACAAAGAGTTCATCGTTAGCTACATTATTAAACACAAGTTTATAAACACGCTTTTCCAATCGAGGGTTTATTTCTACCGACTCGAGCTTTTCAATCGTGAACTCACTCAACATAGCGGCAATTGAAATAATCTTCTAAATCGTTACGACAACTGCGCGTTATATAAAGAAATAGTTCTTCAGGGTGAACGGTGTAGGTGAGCTCAGCCTTGTACCGATCAATTGCTTTGTACCAAAGTTCATGGTATTTCAAAGTCTAAACTTTTTAAAGAAACGTCCAGCACTAGACCATTCTCACCAGCCCTACACTCGGTAAACCCGTCGAGCAGAGCGGTGTATGCGTATTCAAGTACTGTATCAAAATAAAGCATGTCGTAACACGCGCGTCTAATATAGGTTTCAGCTTGCGGAATCCGACGATTTCAAACATTCTGTCGAGGATGAAACGGATTCGCGTAGGAACAAGAGCGTTATTATCAGAAGCATTCTTCCACATCAGCCGTATATCAATGCACGGCCGATCGTTATTTATACACAACGTACATACAACGCGTATGAGGGTGCGTCACTAATCTGCTCTCTTCTTGTACCTACGTTAGCAGGTATTTTATAACGATCTTCACTCCACTTCTCAACTATCACGAAGATTCTATTCATCTCCTCGACACTTAAATAAACCCGTTTGTTTGTTTGTCTACATTCCGTTTCCAGTACATAGCTAACGGTACCGGAATTACGCCTGAACACACGCAACGATCTCGTCACGGACACATCGTACGAGGCGTTGAGAATGCTGCTCAAAGGAAGTTCCATCGTATTCGAGGAGCGCACGTCCACTCGGTTCAAGCTCTGAGATAACTATGAGCCGTGTGAGGCACGCAGGTAGGCAGGAACGGTTCGACGGGCGGCTGACTCGATGATACGTGAATGGGGTTGTTCGAACTCGTATGATCCGCGAGTCGTACCGAATTGTTGTACATATTTGTTTTTCCGCTACAAGAATTAATTTCATCACTACCAGCCTACGCACCAGACATTTTACCTCAGGATAAGAACTAGGCACATTTTATGTTTTACTAAACATCTTCACACTCCGGCGCACTATTTGAGAGGAACATATGCTCATATTTTTCCTTTCTGCCCATCAAACGATACTCGTCTCTAAAGTCTGTTAAAAACTCACGCAGGGCACTAGCCACAACCTCACTACGAACCTCATCATGATATACGTTAATATAGTGATAAAAATACTTAAGATTGTCCATGATCACGAGATTCACATTTTCAGTCGTAGGGTATGAGTAATCGACATGGTGTAGCATGACGTAATACCGCTTGTCACACCACCCATCCGCAAGACTCATTATCCATACCTGCTGCTTCTCTTCTGCACGCGTTGTTTCTTTTACTTCACGGTGTATGTGAGACTTTATAAAGTTTAGCTCTGCAGTATACTTCAGCACATCGTCTGTGCAACGAAAGTCTTCAACGGTCTCACCAGAACATCCGTAGAGTATTTGTACATCTTGGAACTTCGCACAATCCAATGTGTTTTTAAAAGAGGCATAGGAGGGAGGAATAGGAAGTTTTTCGGTATCCACCACATCCTGACACTTTGCTGAATACCATTTCATAAACGTTGTACAAGCAATATTAAAGGGAGCCATTTGAATACACGTCTGATCTTTTCTTCTGAATACACGTCTGATCTCTCGGGCTTACTGCAGTCGACTGACCACGCAAGGACTCCCAGATAGTAGCATGACTCACGGTCTTACAGTGGGCGGAGCTTAGAACTTTCACCTGCGCCGCGCGCACCGCACACACACACACACACACACAAAGGAGAAAGTGAAACGCTAATTGAAACATGATTTATTTAATAAACGAGATATCAAGTTATATATATATTTACAATACGTGTAATAAATCAATAGATACGATTATATACAAGACAAATACGTGTGAGTTAACAATAGAAGCATCATACGTTATGGTATCCAAAGGGTACGGTATCATAGGTACCAGGTACTGGTAACGTTTCCTATAGGTGTTACGGCACACCTTCGTACCCCTAAGTTCCTTCACGCCCCCCAGCTTCTGCGCCCGAAAATTGTGGGTGCCTACAATTAGTTGGGGAGGTTGTTCGCCCTCATCATCGTCCAAACACACTAGATCCTTCAACGATTCAAAGTTAACAACACCGCCGATTCGCATGGTTGAGCGTAATACCCTTTGCCTTCACGATATATTTCATTTCCTCCCCCCCTGACCCGTACCCCATAAGTCTTAGGTCCTGTTGAACAAAAGAGTCGGCGTATGCGTTGTCCCCCATACTCATCCTTGATCTCATCAGTGAGCTCGCCGAGGAACTCCCCAATAGCGGGCATGTATTCACCCTCCCTCTCTGTGAATATCACGCTATCTGTATCGGCATACAATACTCTCCGCCCAAGAGAATGCAATAGACCCCAAAGTTTTATACGGGCGTAGCTGTTGTGAAGCTGGCCACAGGTATGTTTGTAACCCTTGAGGTATCTGTGGCAAATTCAGTGTTGTTGTACTTTATTATGTAAGTATTACCTACATTCACGATCTCCATGACCTCTTTATCGGGAGCATTGGCATAATCCCAGACATCGCTATAACTTTGTGCCAAATGAATGCTCCCTTTGCCGTATTCTGCGCAAATTTTCCCCAGAGACTGTTTAGACACAACTTTGCACTAAAGCGCTTGCCAGGATTCTTTACAATTTGGACACGATCAAGTTGTATACCTTCGCGGTCGCGGTAACGTTGAATATAGGCAGACTTTTCATCTTCGGTATCAACTCCTCGCGGATACCCTGATGCCTCAACCTTATCCTTCAAAAAGGCGTTTATATATGGTGTGAAAAGGTTGGGTAGCTTCTGAAACCTCCACACCTCATGTATCTTCAGTATTCTATAACCATGGCGTACGGCTAGGGCCAGCTCAGGACTTGTATATACGCCTCTGATCTTACGCTGGTGGGTATATGGTTACAATCGCCGTTATCCTCTTCCGCGCACTTCACGCACAGGGGAAACATGAGCTTGTCGTCGATAACGACAGGTAAGATTGGCATCCATAAATTGCGTGGGGGGTACGTCTACGAAAGAGAGCCCAAAGTAACGATCATTCAAATTTCTTGAAAATTCATTGATGGGGGGCAGGTTAGGTCACACCAGTTTCTCAGGAGCGCCCACGGAGTACGGATTGTTCTTCATCACGTATGGGTATAAAGAACAGAAATCGTAGTAATGGAGCTTCACGCCCTCCGTAGGTGGAAAGTATAGTCTGAAAGGATTTGTACGTCCTCCAAACAAGCTATCACCACATTTGAGAGGATCCAGCACCATTGAACGCTTGATCGTGTTTATTTCCTCACGGTACACCTCGTCTGTCTCCATCCGTGCATCATATTCATGCTCCCACAAGACTTTGTGAGTTAACTGTGATCCAAAGTTGATCGCGGTGCGGGTCCATGCAAGACAGTCGGCAGGAGATTTACCGTGGATATCTCCGCGATTCCGCACTCAGGACGGGGGCATCCATGCCACCAGCAACCGTTAAAGGAGTACACAGTCTTCACACCAGTGACACGGTTTTCACTTAACCCATCAACCCAAAAAACACGTCCATTAATCTTAATGGGTACTTCACCCGTGTTGCGGGCGTGCTTTATGTATACACCTGTCTGTTGCTGTAGGTGTATGAGCCAGTAAATAGCCTTGTGTCCGTAACTGCGGGGGTTGTTTCGGTGAATAATGGCTAAGGTGTCTTTAGGCATGAAGTTATTCTTGAACACCGTAAACATAATGATGCGATGGTGGTTGCGACTTGCAGTGGATCGCATTTGAAACGGGCTATGTACATCCTTCTAAAGGCCTGGAAACATACTCTAAGCACGCGCACATCATTCACGCAATAACGCTCACATTCATCAGCTATATTATAAGGGTTACTTTCATTAAAACTGTTGTAGTATCGATCAAAGTCTTCACATTCATCCATACAGTCAAAATAATGTTTGGGCGGTGGTGGGCCTACGTAGTTTAAAGTCTCGCTGGTGAGGAAAGTGTAAGGGAAGTATCCTTTGGAAACTTCAGCTGCTACTCCCATCACCTTGGGTAGCTTTGCTAATTTACAAGGTGTGAATAATAAAGTATCTTTAAATTGTACATTGCCTCTTATCTGCATCTGTATTAATTTGTTGCCTCTTTTCAATGGATCACCTGTAAATATCTCAAGGATTCGTGTTCAAGCAACTCCTTATAAAGGAACTGCGTGTCAAACTTTGCCCGTTATGGGCGAGAATATACACAGTCATTTTTTTGAACTTGTCGGCTAACTTGACAATATAGGACACAAATAGTTTCACAGGACTATCGCGGACATTCGTTTTAAAAACGTTTGTCCGTTTACCGCATTTGGGGCACTCGTCACATTCGATACCCATACACTCATCACAGATGGTCTGGCTCACAAGTAAATGTGGAATTACCTCTTTGGTTTCAGCGTTCGTATATGTTTCTATATCGTAGTATACAGTTATACAAGGGCTATTTTTAGGCTTAGCATCTTTCATATAACATACATGCTTTACTCCATCCGCCTTATATTCCTCCTGGCATGTAGGACAGTGAATTACGTCACACTTGTGCTTAAATTTCCCCCAATTATCCATTGTGTGAAACATACCATATTCACAGATTCTCATTTTCCTGCACGTGCCAATTGATTTATGGAAATCAAAACAGCTATTAGTGAAAAATGTGCGTCTACACACATCACAGTCTCTCTTCTCAGCTTCAACTACACGGCTTTCACATTTGGTGCTTTTACACTGCTCACATACCATGTGACATTCTTTACAATGTCTCACTACATCATCCGCAAACTCGAGGCACCCCTTACACAAATCATGATGTCTCCCATATTTTCGACTTTTGTCATAACTCGCGTAAAGCCACCTTATATTACGGATGGAGAGATACGTTGTCCCTGACAATCCTAAAATAAGTAGGGGTCTTGTACGATCTCTCACACAACTTTTAAAAACATACACAGTCCTACGACGATCATCCAACCCAAATACAACTATGCGAACATTCATTTCCTGTTCTACCCTTCTCAGCTCTTCAGGACCCATATTACAGTCAAATTCAAGTTCACAGTCTACAGCTAGTTTACGGGCACGCTCCACGACCGTAGGCAGCCAAATTTTTTGAGTCCGTGTATTTTGTACAGTAAACATACGTGCTAAGAGTACTGCTATAAAGCCGCAACCACGATCGACGTTTATATGCTTTCGGTAAATAGTCGGAGAATTGAAGTTAAGAGTATACGGTATGGCACTATGACCCGCAACACGGAATACACGGTCAATATTTATCGTGAAGTTGTCCATATTGAAGGCTATACTACTTTGGGCGGCTTGCATTATACGTCCTAATATATATTCTACATCTTCAGCCGCCAAACGTCTAAATGGCACTATCACCCAATAATCGTCTACATCACCGTCATCTGACCCGAATCCAAAGGACAGACTCGTTCTGACTTCACGCTCGTCGCGATTCTGAAGAGCAAACTCTACAATACGCTGTACAACCCGGCGTAGCCCGCGCTCAATTCCATTGCTATACACGGCTCTAGGGTCGACCCTGACTCTATACCGATTTCTAGTCAAGGCTGGGGTGGGGGCTGCGGATCGCACCAATTCGATCGTTATATCATCCTCAGCAGAACGGGGGGCAACTGTGGCGGATGAATAAGGGGATATATTAGCGGGAGGTGCTGCTGGGGGGCTTGTTGCGTAAGAGGTTGAGGGTTGGGGATCTATTACTGGTGCAACAGGCGCGTATTTCGGTCGCTTTATACCTGACGTGGGGTTCTCACACCTCCGCTTTGGACGTGCTACCGGTATCGCTGGTGAGGATTCGTTGGCAGGGGAGGAGATTACAACTACACTGTCGTCGAGGTCATCCGTAATGTCAATGATGGGATGCTCTACCTCATCGTCATTCACGGTTCTGTGGGAGAAGAAAGCAAAATATAAGGAACAGCACTCAAAATTTGTAATATTTTGTAAATGACCCACTTAGGAGTGTGACGTGTTAGAAATGGACTCTGTAGAAAAATTCAGATTCACGAGTCCATCCACATGTATTATATCTGGACCTACAGGATGTGGTAAAACTGTGTTTATGCTTAAAATCATTAAAGAAAAGGGAGAGATGTTCTCGAAATTTGTGCATAAAGTTATATGGTGTTATTCGACGTATCAATCAGTGTTCAACGAGTACCAAGATGATATTTTGTTCCACGAAGGCGTATATGACGTTAATTCGTTAAAGGGAAATGAAACATACAGTTATTGTAATTGACGATCTCATGTTGGAGATGGATAAAACGTTTGCGAGACATTTACAGTATTCTCCCACCATCTCAACATAGCGTGTTCTTCATCAATCACAATCTATTTTTCAAAAATAGATACATGCGCGATGTGTCGTTAAATACGCAATATCTAGTCTTATCGCGCAACTAGAGATGTATCACAAATTGGGGTATTAGCCAATCAATGTTCCCGAATCAGCGTAAGGAGTTTTTGGAAGTTTATAAAGAAGCTACAAGCACGCGTTATGGATATTTGCTTTGCGACCTTCATCCGCGAAACACGTTTAGAGTGCTTCTACAAACGAATATATTTCCAACGAGCCTGAAACGGTGTATATTCCAGAATGACAAGAGACTAAAGAATACCGTGAATTAATAAAAATCTATCATCGACTGCCCCGGGCAAGCAGCAGATGTTTATTAAAAATATCGACGCGACTTTTTAAATGCATCTGTGAAATCTGTCTTAACGTTATAAATTGCAATGTATCAATGAAAACCCATCAGAAGGCGCGCCTACGCCGCTACAGAAATAATACGTGCACTCGCTCGTAAAGTCAAACTGTAGCGAAGAAAAAACGAATTATTGTACAAACAGGAGGGTCATTTCTCCCCACTTATTTCAGTTTGGGTCCTTTACTGACTAGATTAATATAATGAAGAAAGTGGTAGTGATTCCCCACGAGGTGTACGCTTCACTGCAAAGAATCCAGACACGGATCTAGATCCCCGTAAAAGCAGACTTAAAAGAATGGAAAGCGAATTGCTAGCCCTATTAACAGTGAAAAAACACCTGATGAGAAAAGAATTTTATACCAAGAAGCTCTGCAGAAATTTCTTCACGAGTACGAAAATTATAAGAGCCCTACAGAGATTCCTGTGGTTATTAGGCACAGCACGGGGGACGATGGACATGGCGACATAGGATCTGAGCCGACGATACAGCTGACCAACCAAAAGATTAGCCACACAACATATCGAAACATGTATTAAAAAGCACCCTCCCACATACATTGATGAGTAAAGGCTTAAGTCTTTATAATCTATTGAATGAGGATCCAGCCATACAATGACCGATACAGGCGAGATCATTGTGGAAGGATCAAAGGTACAGGGATCGATATCGTAGACATTGTCCATGATCTGGTGAGAAAGTGGGATAGGCCATCGCCATCAGGATGGAAGCATATTAAAGCAAGACTACAACAAATAAATGTCCCTAAAACGTTGATAGGAAATCTGAACAGGTTAAAAGACTTGGAACATGCAACGCATGTGACACAATTGAAGGCGCCGTCACCCCCGGCGGTAACACCTTTGAAAAGGAGCAAGAAGAGGTTTAAACAACCCTACCCACGTGCCTCTAAAATACGCAAATGGCTAACGTATTAACTAAACGCTATTATGACATTTCTAACCCATCCTCTTACGGCGGCGTAGATAGACTGTACAGAGTGTTTACGGAGTAGGAAAAAAAAAGTTGAAAGATTTTTGAGGGAGCAGGACGCTTATACGCTTCATAAGCCTGTGAGAAAAAGGTTTAAAACAGCCAAGACAGTGGCTTCCTCGATTGATTCTATTTGGCAAGCAGATTTAACAGACATGCAAAGATATTCTGTGTATAACGATGGTTACCGCTACATTCTATTCATAATAAACGTATTCTCTAGATATCTGTGGCTAGTTCCTCTGAAAAATAAATCACCTGAAACAGTTGCTAAAGCCACCAAAACGCAAATGTTAAAAGAAAACAGGGTTCCTGGCTATTTTTGTACGGATATGGGGAAGGAATTTATAGGCCGTGCTTTTCAGAACATGTTGACAGAGTTTAATATCAGCTATTACACAACCAATTCTATACATAAGGCTTCTTTAGCTGAAAGAGTTCAGCGCACCATAAAGGAACGCATGCACCGTTATTTTACACATAAAACACACACAGATTTCTAGACATTCTGGAATCATTGGCATCATCCTACAACCGCTCACACCATCGCACGATTGGGACACACCTAACGAAGTTTTAGAAAGAGGTACGCTCCCGAGAAGAGATGGATCACCACCACCACCACACTGCGCGCTTCAAAATCAATGATTATGTAAGGCTGTCGCGTTCGGGAATAAATTCGCAAAGGGTTTTGAGCAAGGATGGACACGCGAGATTTTTAAAGTTAGGGCTATGAGACCTAAAGGTGAGATAATGATGTATTACATTGAAGATTTGAATGGGGAAGAAATCTCAGGAGGCTTTTACCGCGAGGAATTGCAGAAAGTTGCGTTTAATTTAGGAAAAATGTGTTTAAAATTGAGAAAATTTTAGGAAGCAAAGGTTCAGGAAAGAGAAAAATGTACCTGGTGAAATGGCTAGGGTACCCAGAAAGCTTCAACACATATAAAAGCTGATGCAATAATGAAGCTTAAATAGTATGCAACATGGCTCCTAACCATTTATACGTCACACTCCCGTCCTCCTCGTCCCTGTCTGTGCACCCTAACAACACACTAGCCAACTTTGTAACAGAGCTCCACAAGCACATTGAATTGGGTCGTGATTCGTATGAGGTAGGGATATGCGAAATTCAGCTGGACACCATCTTTTTAAATATTGAGCATAAAGAAACCGTTTTTACGATTCTTAGAGACATTGACGAGTGTGAAAAAGCTGGGGTAGCTATGGATGAAACTATGCGTATCACTCGGACTAAGATTGCACGGTATTACAGTACAGAAGTAAGACTAGGACCGGGTCAATATGGTTCGGCCGAGGATGTTGTGAGAGGCTTAAACGTAAGTTTAAGAAACTCAAACCTTACGAATGATTTAGTATACGAAATCGTAAACAACCCTGCACATACACTAATCCTAAAATCAAAGACTAACAGACGTATTAAAGACCATAGAAAGTTCCAAATTCTAACCAACGGCCGATATAGCGCAGTCTTCCAAAGAGACACATTTCACGAGACACAGCATGACTTGTCCAGATTAATGTATCAATTGAAGATGGAGAAATTGGCTGAAAGGTCCCCAGACATGTGCTATATTTACAGTAATATAGTGGAGCACCAGTTTGTTGGGGATACCCAGGCACGCCTGCTGCGCATTGCTCACATCCCCAACCATAGAGGAAGGAGTTTGAGTATTACATATGACAGACCCCATTATGTGAATGTCGCAACTAATTTAATAACCAATATCTCAATATATATATAAGAACGATTGAGGGTGAAAACTTCCCATTCGGTAACGGGAGCTTAACAGTGAAGCTACACTTTCGATGCACTGAGTTATAATGGATAGAAAGCCTTTCACCGTCTATCGAGGGGTGAGATACCAGCGCGGTAGTGGACTTGGGTCCATTTTTTCATCCATACTACGTACGGCTGTTCCTTTGCTGAAGAGGGGGCCAGATACCTCGGAAGGAAAGCGCTACAATCAGGTATTAACACTGCAGAAGACATATTGGCCGGGGCTAAACCTAAAGAAGCTCTAAAAAAACATTTAAAGCGTACACGGGACGAAATCATCAAAGATGCAAAGAGAAAAATGCGTGGTGGCGGGAAGAAGAAGAGGGCTGCCCGGAAGAAGAAGGGGTCACGTGGTATTAAACGTAAAAGGCTATCAAAAAGAAGTGCTGTAAGCGAATGAAACCTATGGTTGTCCACTTTTTTGACTGATATAAGCTAAGGACATTGATCTCATGAATCATAGTTTGTTTACCACTTGTCGAGAGAGGAGTCACTATTTCGCCATGGCACGCTTCATCCACCCATGTAGTTCACAATACTGTAAATCGGAGCTGTCCCTTTTTGAGCTGCCTCCAACCCAAGTTTCTATTGAGCACAGTGACTATTACAATTAACCCTTTAAACACAATTAGTTCCCCGAGTGCACCTATAGAATTCGTGATACCCAGCTCAGGCCCTTACTTTTTTGATCCAAGCTGTGTGCACATGTACGCTAAGCTACGTATAGCCCATTCTGATGGAACGGTCTGCGATGACAAATATGCTGTATACCCTGAAACAAACTTTCTGCACTCCATATTCAACCAGTGTGACGATATTTAAATCAGACCAACATATCGGCAGGCACGGGTACTATCATCTACGAGCCTATCTGGAAATGTCCAACTTTTCCAAAGAAGCGAAGGCTACCTTTTTACGTGACGAGGGATATTATCAAACTAAAGATGAAAATAGTATAAAGGACAAATTTAAAAATTCTAAAAAGAAAATATACGAGTGTTTTGGACGCTTGCACACAGATTTCACTTTCCAGGAGAAGTTGCTTGTCAACGGGGTGGATATGAAAATAAAGCTCACCCGCACGAGTCCTGAGATCTGCTTAAATCTGGATGCTGATCAAGAAGAGGGTGCAAAGCCCGTTGTGGTTCACATTATGGACACATACCTCCGCGTACGGCGAGTGAAATTAAGTTCACCAAAACAACTAGAAATTGAGAAAAATTTACTAAACGCTACAGTGAAATATCCTATTAACAGAGTGCAAATCAAACTATATACGGTTCCTGCAGGGTTGGCATCGAAGCAGATAGAAAACATTGCCCTTGGAAATCTTCCTAAAAGGATATTAATCGGTATGCAGGACCATGCTTCGGTGAATGGGAAATATAAAAAGAGTGCCTTTAAATTCGAGAATTTCGGACTTAAAAATATAAATCTATACGTTAATGGCACTGCTTTGGGTGGAACAATGGGCACGGACTATTCATCAGACGCTGTGTTACCTCTTTGTGCCAGAGCCTATAGTAATCTGACCCATATTGCAGGTGATTGTGATGAGCTTGGTAATGGGGTAACGCAGGAAGAATTCATTGATCAATTTAACCTTTACCCGTTTGACATTACACCTGACTTATCTGCTAGCGTAAATACCCATTTAACCCCACAGCAGAGCGGAAACATCTCAGTGCGGCTGGAATTCGCCAAGCCTATAGACGCTCCTATTAGTGTACTAGTATATCTCGAATCGCAAGCCCTAATAGAAGTAGATAGATTTAGGAGCGTTATCAGTGACTTTTAAAATGGATGCTAATACACTTCAGAAAGTAATGGAGCGAGTCACACGTTCCAAATTTATCGGCGTGTTTGCGAAGAATGAAACATTGAGTTTGCCAAGTACGCGAGAATGCGGTAGTCTTATTGTGAACACAGACATCATCGGTAATGAAGGGATTCACTGGATCGCTGTCTATTTTAAAAATAGACAGCGCCTGTACTATTTTGATTCACTCGGTACTCAACCCTGGAGTGACCCTATTATTGTAAAATTTCTCGCTGTTACATATTCCCGAAGTTGTATGGAACCCATTTCGTATACAAGGATATTTTATTAATGTTTGCGGAATGTACTGCGTCTCATTTCTCACGCATATGTCATGTGATAAAGAATTTATAAATTTTTTAAATTTATTTGACCCGTGTCACACTCGCCGAAACGATGAAATGGTATGCAGACAGATAAAAATCCGTTTTCCAATTGTACGTACTCGTTGTATAGTATAATGTTTTTGTTCGTGTATTTGTTCGTGTATTTGTAACGGTATATTCTGTAGTTGGTTATTGTACTGATTTCTTTCATTTAATAAATTTATGAAAATATATTGTCTTCTTATCCCAAAAAGATCGAAAAACACTTACATTATTTCGGTGTGACATTGCTGACTGATCAGTATATCCTCCGTATTCATGACACGAGATTCTTCAAAAGACTGTATAACACGTGTCAAATCCTCATCGGACCTTAAAGGAATAATGTTCATTCTTTTAAAACATATACAGAGTATACAGACAGATCCCCATTATGTGAAGATATCTTTGGTTCATTTAAGAGGAATAACATTGATTGCCATAAAAAATTTCGATTTTAGCATAATGGCGATAGAGGTAAATCCAAATAACATTGATTGCCATAAAAAATTCGATTTTTGGTGAGTATCTAAATGAAGTATTTGACGAGATACTACAACCCTCCATATATATATATATATAAAATCGAATTATAGACACTTACATTTCTATGGTAGTCCCTTGCGTCGGATTGTAAGGAGCGTCACTGCAAATATCTTCAACGGTTTGCGTTGGAAATAATTCATCACGGTCAATTGCATTAAAAAGATTAATTGCAGTTAATGCTGCAGTGTCACTTTCTTCATACAAATCCGGGGAGACGTACAGGTCCATGGTAGAGGATGTGTGACATTGCTGACTGTTCAGTATATCCTCCGTATTCATGACACGAGATTCTTCAAAAGATTGTATAACACGTACCAAATCCTCATCGGACCTTAAAGGAATAATGTTCATTCTTTTAAAACATATACAGAGTATTCAGACAGATCCCCATTATGTGAAGATATCTTTGGTTCATTTAAGAGGAATAACATTGATTGCCATAAAAAATTTCGATTTTAGTATAATGAGGATAAGAGGTAAAACCAAATAACATTGCTTGCCATAAAAAAAAATTTCGATTTTTGGCGAGTATCTAAATGAAGTATTTGACGAGATACTACAACCCTCCATATATATAAAATCGAATTATAGACACTTACATTTCTATGGTAGTCCCTTGCCTCGGATTGTAAGGAGCGTCACTGCAAATATCTTCAACGGTTTGCGTTGGAAATAATTCATCACGGTCAATCGCGTTAAAAAGATTAATTGCCGTTAATGCTGCAGTGTCACTTTCTTCATACAAATCCGGGGAGACGTACAGGTCCATGGTGGAGGGAATGATTATTCACTGACGCGAAAATAGCTACTGTTACTCCAAACTGAAAAATATCCCCTTTTATATGCACAATCGACAAGCTCCGCCCCAAAAGACCAGATGTTCGTAGTGATTGGCGCTATGATGTGTACCAATCCGCTATAACGGGTCCGGACGAGTAATGGCATCTTTATATTTTCACCAATAGATTTAATGCTCGTATTACTCCTTTGAAAATTATTTAGTGATTCTTATAGAACGTTTGATACTGATTCCAAATATGGTTTCAGAATTTTTCTATCACCCATAGTTTTCGAGAAAATAATATTTCCATTTTCCCAAAATATTATCAAGTACTTTGAAGTGTCGCATCGAGGCCTAGTATGAATTGTGCTAAATTTTCACTTCTAACACTAAATATTAAAAAATCAAAGATTTAAGCAGTTAAGACGTAGTTAACTAAAAATTAAGGTAAATATTTTTCACATTATATTTGGCGCATCCGAATTAAACCTAAAATGGCCGCATCGGTTGGCCACCACTGGATTCCTTTTTGAACAAAACTCTCTCTCTCTCTCTTTCTTTCCATATATATAATTATTATTAGTACTTTCAGGTATGCATACCTTATTTCTTTCGCTGATTATTATCGTTGCCGGACGATTGTTCGAACACAATTGTTCGAAAACCATAGTTCGAGAAACAGTTGTTCGAAGCAACAATTATTCGGTTATAATTGTTCGAACACAATTGTTCGAAAAACAGAACGTATTAAAAAAACATTAAAAGTTAAAAATCTTTATTCATACGTTATTCAAAGTTAAAAATCTTTATTAATAAAACAGGATAGAAGCATATGAAAGTCAAGGTAAACTATAGTTGCAAATTATGGTTAGGTTAGGTTAGGTTAGGTCTCTTACATATAAAAAATTCACTAAGAGCATTGCTTTCCTTTCTCACTAGAAAAAACTCTGCCATTTTAAGGGTGGTTTAACTGCAGCACTATAAATGTTATAGTTTAAATGAAGAGGCTAACTTTCTTATTTACGTCTTCGTATTTGCGTCTTGGCAACTAAGATTTTATTTAGTTGGTTGTTCATTCGAACAATTATAACGTCGAATAATTGTTGCTTCGAACAACTGTTTTTCGAACAATTGTGCTCGAACAATCGTCCGTAATTCGATTATTATTTATTATAATTGTGGGTATAGTTAACCTGGAAAAAAGAAAGTAAATTTAAATAATATTTTGGGAAAACAGTAAATGGAAATATTATTTTCTCGAAAACTATGGGTGATAGAAAAATTCTAGGTTACGTGAATGGAATTTGCTGGCAAAAGATACAAGCATATTCCTTTATTTGAACAAAACTCTCTCTCTCTCTCTCTCTCTCGCCCATGTTAATAGCAGAAAGCCAATTAAAAATTCTGTAGGCCCCTTAAAAGATAGAAATGGCGTACTTTAAATTCGGTGATAAAGATATAGCTAATACGTTAAACGAGTTCTTCGTTACAGTCTTCACGGAGGAAGACACAATAGAAGTGCCAAGTCCTCGGATTACATATGATGGTGACAATCCTGTAGAGACCATAAGTTTTACGAGAAATGAGGTACAGCAATTAATTGATAAGATGAATAAATACAAATCACCTGGTCCTGACTTATTTCTTCCAAGGGTATTAAAAGAGGTTAGCCACAATGTTGTTGACGACTTAGTAACCATATTCAAACAATCAATCGAGTTAGGGAAATTCCATCCGACTGGAAGTTAACAAATGTAACACCTATCTTTAAAAAGAGTGATAGGGAAAATCCATGTAATTATCGCCCAATCAGTTTAACGTCAGTTGTCGGCAAGCTGTTGGAATCCATCATTACAAAACGTATTGTGTATCACCTTGAATCTAACAATCTAATTTTTTATTCTCAACATGGATTTAGGCGACATAGATCCTGTCTGACAAACCTGTTGGAGTTTTTCCATGATATGCATACACTGTACGATGCAAGTAGGGCAATAGATATAGTGTATCTCGACTTTCAAAAAGCCTTTGACAAAGTCCCTCACGCTAGATTGGTAGCTAAAGTCAAAGGACTAGGAATCACCGGGCTCGTTTCCAACTGGATTGAGGATGGTTAAAAGATAGAAAGAGAGAGTGGTAATAAATGGCGTGGCTTCGGAGTGGGCGCCCGTCACCAGTGGTGTCCCACAGGGTTCCGTGCTGGGTCCTTTACTTTTTATCATCTATATTAACGATATAGACGTCGGGCTTCTAAGTGCAATCTCCAAATTTGCAGACGATACGAAATTAGGAAGTAGTGTAGGTACTGAGAAGGGCGTAAGAATGCTTCAGAACGATCTTGACAGGTTGGGCGAATGGTCTGCTACTTGGCAGATGCCATTCAACTTGGACAAATGTAAGGTAATGCACATAGGTTATAAAAACCCGAAGACCGATTACTCTCTCTTGGGAAGGAACTTGACTGAGACCGATCTAGAGAAAGACTTAGGCGTCTATATCAGCAACGATCTGAAACCGTCGAAGCACTGTGCAGAAGTCGAAAAGAGGGCCTTAAAATTATTAGGTTATATTAAAAGACAGTTCCAGTTTCGGAACGAGGAGACTGTAATGTGTCTTTATAATTCACTAGTCAGACCTCAACTGGAATACTGTGCGCAGTTTTGGTTTCCGTCCCTCAGGAAGGACATAGAAAGGTTAGAAAGAGTACAAGCAAGGGCTACAAAATTGATCCCTTCAATGAGAATGCAAAGCTACCAACGGAGATTGGAGCGCCTAAATCTGTTTAGCTTAGAGACGAGGAGGTTGCGGGTCAGCTTATTCAAGTCTCAAGATGCTCAAAGGAATAGACAGGGTAGATTACAGACACTTATTCTCACTTAATGCCAATCCGACAAGAAATAATGGGTTTAAACTGGAACTAAAGACATTTAGGACCTCTGTCTGCGGAAATTTCTTTTCCTATAAAATCGTTAATATCTGGAACCAACTTCCCTCAGAGGTTGTTTCCAGTCAAAGTGTAAATGTGTTTAAAAATAGGCTAGACAAAGTGCTGAATACACTCATAGTTTAAGATTAAAACATAAGAAAACTCTGCAGGAGTTCGCTTGCACAGTGTCTCTGTGAGCAAGCTAATATAGAGCTATTTATATATTCTCCACTTTCCTGTAAAATTTCCTTGGCTACTTTTCCAGGGTCAAGGTATTTTCTTCAACCTTTTTCCGTACTGCCTCTGGCAGGGAGGGAGCGGAGGGTGGGGAGAGAGCCTTCTACTTTTCTATCCAGTTTTCTACTACTGCTAGGATAGTTGAAAGAAAAATAAACTTTTAATAACAGGAACCTCCCAGAATGGACCAAAAGGTCTTTGAGGCTTCCTCTTGTCCTTGTAACTCCTTGTAACTCTCTCTCTCTCTCTCTCTCTCTCTCTCTCTCTCTATATATATAATATATATATATATATATATATATACAGTGCCCGCGAAAAGTATCCGATCACTCAAGAAAATACAATTTTTCCCTTGATATTCAGAGACACGTAATTCACTTTCTATTTGTTCTAGCGACATCTGGTAACTTTGAGGTTGCTCGCTGATATGAGAGCTATCCAACGCATTCTCAAATTAGTGTTCTGGTAGCCTTCGTTGCGGGTGGCTGTGTCTCAATTTGTCAGATTTCACTGTTTGTGTAAATTTCTTGATATTTTTTTTTTTTTTACAGAAAGTGGTGTAAATAAAATTTATATATAATGTGTGCTAAAAAACAACTTAAGAGTGATTGTCGAGGTGCTATTGTTGCTTTGCATGCATGTGGGAAATCACAGAGACAGATAGCTAAGGAATTAAACATATCCCAAAGTACCGTTAATTTATGGGTTTCACGGGCTGAGAACAATGGTGGCCTAACCACGCCAGTCCCTAAAAAACGATCTGGCAGACCGAGAAAAACAAATTCGCGAACAGACAAACTTATGAAACGTTTAGTATTGAAAAACCCAACAATAACTGCGAAAGAAATAAAATTTAATATGAATAATTTGTTATCTGGTGTTTTCTGAACGAACTATCCAGGAGCGGCTCCAAAAAGAACTCGGATTACCATCTCGCCATGCTGCTAAGAAACCGTTCATTAATGAAAAAATGCGTAAAAAACGTGTCGCATTTTGTAAAAAATACATTCATTGGACTGTTGATGACTGGAAGAAGGTTTTATTTAGCGATGAGTCGACATTTTTGACATTCAGAAGTTGTCCAAAAAAGGTTCACCGGCCTATTGGCTCAAATAGGATGGACCCTAAATACACCCTAAAAGACAATGAAACACCCTCCAAGTGTGATGGTTTGGGGTTGTTTCGGTTACTATGGGCGTGGAAACTTATATTTTCTTCCGAAGAACACAACTATGAATGGTGCACGGTATTTAGCAATGCTACAGGATAAACTTCCAATGGCAATGGCAATCCAAAGGACAAAAAACATACATGCATGATGGTGCACCTGTCACAGGGCCAAAATAGTGACAAAATGGATTACTGACAATAAATTTGATATTTGGATTGGCCTGGTAATAGTCCAGATCTCAATCCGATGAAAATCTGTGGCTAATAATAAAAAATAAGGTTGAATGCCACGACACTGGCTCAGTCGAAAAATTACAAGAGGCCATCAAAAAGGTATGGTGCAAGGAAATATCAGTGGAAGTTTGTCAAAACTTGATTAAATCCATGCCAAAACGTCTAGAACAAGTCATCCAAACCAAAGGACAGATGACAAAATACTAATATAAGGTTAGTATACATTTAAACATTGTTTTTTATGTAAAAAATACAAATTTTAAGGGTGATCGGATACTTTTCGCGGGCACTGTATATATATATATATAATTGTGGGTATATCTAAGAAATGGAGTCAAGAGAGGATTTGTTCAAGCTGTCTGGGAGAAAGGTAAAATTATGGTCAGAAAAAAATCGCCTCGGGTGAATCGATTTGACCCAGATTGTCGGTATCCCTTTCCTCGTGTGTTTTGAATTGTTTCGTAAATTTTCATTTCATTTGGAGTGAAGGGAGACTTATCAAGAGCGGTCTGGAAGGAAGATCTCTCAACAAGCAGGTGTTCTTCGAAAATATAAAGATGTCATTAGTCGTCCGACCCCGTTATAGCGGATTGTGTTTTGGCTAATTTGAATTTTAAATGAATCTTCCAATTGATTAACTATATAAATATATTGTGGTATTTTATATGGTTGAATCTTCCAATTGATTAACTATATAAATATATTGTGGTATTTTATATGGTTGAATCTTCCAATTGACTAACTATATAAAATATATTGTGGTATTTTATATGGTTTGTGAGCACGAGTGGTTCATTAGTTTATTATATATACAAGTACAGATGAGTGGTGGGGGAATGAGGAGCGTGTGTTTTGAATTGTTTCGTAAATTTTCATTTCGTTTCGTTATTCGTGACTTAAATATCTATAATAAAAATTAAGTGTGTAAAAATTATTTATTTAATAAACAGAATTTAATTGGATTCATCGATTAACTACCGTCATACCTGTGGCCAGCTTCACAACGCCCGTATAAAACTTTGGGGTCTATTGCATTCTCTTGGGCGGAGAGTATTGTATGCCGATACAGATAGCGTGATATTCACAGAGAGGGAGGGTGAATACATGCCCGCTATTGGGGAGTTCCCCGGCGAGCTCACTGATGAGATCAAGGATGAGTATGGGGACAACGCATACGCCGACTCTTTTGTCTCAACAGAACCTAAAACTTATGGGGTACGGGTCAGGGTGGGGGAGGAATCGGTAGAAATAAACCCTCGATTGGAAAAGCGTGTTTATAAACTTGTTTAATAATGTAGCTAACGATGAACTCTTTGTGCGTGCTTTTGATTGTATTCTAGACGTATTTATATTTGGGATTGGGTTGGGGTAATACGAGCATAAAATCTATTGGAGAAAATATAATGATGTCATTAGTCGTCCGGCCCCGTTATAGCGGATTGTGTTTTGGCTAATTTCAATTGATTAATTTCTTTAGAATTCGTTTTTTTTTTGCAATTTTGTTCGTTTCTTCTCCTTTCGTTTTTCGATATTTAAATAGGAATTAAATGATTTATTGGAACGTGTGTTTAAATGAATCTTCCAATTGATTAACTATATAAATATATTGTGGTATTTTATATGGTTGAATCTTCCAATTGATTAACTATATAAATATATTGTGGTATTTTATATGGTTTTTGCTATCTGGAATACATGGCGCTATCTGGCAACTCAGCAACTGAATACATGGCGCTATCTGGCAACATGGCTGATTAGAGGTTTATAAAAGACTGAGAAGCTGATGACGGAATCATTCAAGCTCGGCTCCCAGCCGAGCAAGGACCTCTGGTCCTTCTCTTTCTGGCCCTTTGGGAAAACCCCTTAGAGGCCTCTTAGGTTAGGTAAACGAAAATAGCTTGGGGGAGAACTCCGCCTCCAAGTTGCATGCCTTGCAATCAAAGGCAACTACTCTCTCTCTCCTTCAGGTGTACCCCTCCCCCCCTTGGCTCAGCCAACTGACTGATTCAGCCAACTGGCTGATTAGGAGCCTATAAAACAACGCCTACTCGGCTGAAGTCTTACTATGCACTTGGCTCCTGCCAGGTGAACACCTCTCCTCCTTTCTGGCCCTTTGGGGGGAATAGCTTGGGGGAGAACTCCGCCTCCAAGTTGCATGCCCCTTGCAACCCGGTTGGCAACAAAGGGCCCTTTGGTTTTTTTTTGCAACACCCACCCCTTGCAACATTACGTAATTACTTGCAACATTCTTGCACTCTCCCCTTTTTCGGCTATACTACTGAAGCTTTCAAAGCTCATGGGTCGCGCATGTCCATAAAAATGCACTTTTTGTGGTCCCACTTGGACTATTTTCCTGAAAATTGCGGGGATTATAGTGAGGAACAGGGTGAACGATTTCACCAAGATATCAAAATAATGGAAGAGAGGTACCAGGGAAACTGGGATATCAATATGCTGGCGGACTATTGCTGGTGTTTGAAGCGAGACGTGCCCGAAGAAAAACACAGACGGAGAGACAAAAAAACTTAATTCCTTCCTCAATAAACTTTTTTCCATATTCATTGTATGAATAAAAGTATTTATTCACACAATGTTTTCATTTTTCACGAGTGTTCTTATAATATTACTCGTATCTACAGTGTTTAAGCTAAAAAAATCAATAAATTTGGGGATAAAATTGGACTTATAATAAATGGCCAATAGAGAAAAAACCTGACCTGATTGAGGAAAACCAATGTCATTTTCGAATTCAGCATGGTCGAATTATATAATATGAGTTGAAAAAACCCTCACAGCAGACAAAAAAATTTCATATGCATACCAGTGTGCATTTGATCATGGGATTATAGCATACAAACTTAAGAAAACAGAAATTACTGAAAAGTTGTAACGATGTATATTTAATTTTCTGACCCAAAGAAATGCAAAAAGTGATAGTAAATGGCGTTAAATTTGAAGTCTCAGAAGTTATCAGTTTTGTCCCACAAAGTACAGTGCTCTCTTGCTGTTTATAATAATAACTGTAGACAAAGATTAAGATTTAGCTAAAGGCAGTATTGTATTGTACTTCGCGAACAACACAAAGATGACACGAGCTATATACATGCACAACACTGTACATTAGGGTGGAGTGAAAATATTAAACCGTCTTGCCTCACTCATGATTTGGTGTATTGACCCTCTAGAAGTTCTAAAAAGATATTTTCTTTTTTAGGACCCTCCACCCGCCGCATTTTTGCCGAAAAAAAAAGGCGAAGGCATATTTGAAAGATCCCTAGTATAATATCTATCGGTTTTTGAGAGAAGATGTCGCATTATATTGTGCGTTATTTGGTTATAACTATGATAACGAGTAAATATATTCACACAACACAAGCGATACTTACTAATCACCAACTACTTTAGAACACACAGACGCTTATCTAAACATCAGTCTCACTCGAGGTCAATGACATCTTGCATATGGGTGATAATGGATGGAGGTAGGAGCCGCATGCTGCATATTGTAGCATGGGTGGCTACAAAGAGAGTAAAATATGTTTACATTTTGTATGTTACATACAAATGAACTTCCCTTAAGGCATCTGTTTGAGAGATACGACGGGAAAACGACGGGAAAACAACTGGGCCAAGATCATTCAGTGGATCTATTGGTAATGCTCTTAAGACTTGCCACGAGATGCCTGTGGTAAAGTTCTCCCCAATTACGGATGGGGCCGATAGCATCCCAGTTCTCATAGATGAGCTCATAGAAGATTTAAGTAATGATCAACAATACATGTTCAGAAAAATTGGGACCATAAGAGAAGGATATGTTGACGGAAGCCTAGAGACACTCAAGCCTGGTCCCCTTAACAATTCTAGATGGTTAACTATAGCTAACAGACTATGTCGTTATTATGTCTCCCAAAAGAATCCCTCCAGAGAGTTACGTAGCCTTGTTCTGTTCATACATAGTAACAAACTATGGTCGTAACTGGTTCAATATAAAATTTAAACCGTATCTGCCTGATGGACCCAAACATATCTTTGATGCGATAAAAAGGTTCAACCTGTTACCCCAAGATATACAAAAAGTTGCCCAACTTTATATATCACAGAATGCCTATTTTGCTCACTCGGAAAATATTCTTCTATCAATGCTGTCAGAGAGTGAGCAAAAGCTGCGCAAAGTTGCAATCGATCGAATAATACGGACAAGAAAGTGTAAGGAAGCCAATACAAGGAAAATCAGAGAATTTAGAGTACCAGAATTGAACTTCAAAGCATCACATTGGACAGACATCATCTGGGATAGGATTGGTATCAGTGAACCACCTCTCACTTCTAAATTGTGTGAAGAAGAATTGCTTGAGTACGAAACAAAATGTTTCAAAGTTGAGCAATACCCAATTCACACACACAACGTCGAAAGAGCCGTGAAGTTGGTTACAGATGCATCAGCATCAGTAATATCACAGGAATCAAAAGACGGATTTATTAGGTCAAGAATAAAAAGTCGCTCTCTGCTTCCCTCAGTTGAAACCAAAAAGATTCTGATGCCTCTCCCGGAAAAAATAATAATATTTGAGATAGCGGGTTTTATATCGCATTCAAATGTAATTGATTTACGGCATCTAACCAAGTGAGACCAAATACAATTTTATTTCAATACAATGTATGCACAATAGTGTTTTTTAAGTATAGTTTTGCATTATAAAGCGTTTTTCTTCAATTATTTTTTTTGATAGAACACTTAGTTTTTATGTTATGAGCATATTTTTATGCTCATGGCTGATGGCCATTTTGCTTTTATGTAAAAATGCGAGATGGTTTGAGTTACAAACATTAAATGACTGAATACATAATTTGTATGTCTAATACACCAAAAAACAAGTGAGGCAAATAAATTTTAAATAAAAAGTTGTTTCACTCCGCCCTACTGTACATGTGTAGAAGATAGGGTACTCGAGGAATGTGTCCCAAACTTTAGAAATGAAATAAAAATACACTGGAATGAGAGAACAGATGGATTTTATACTATCCCAGCTACGGGAGTACAGGGAGTCATGAAAACGAAGATAGATATTCGAGTCTCGTATTCTCAGAGTATTTTCTAACGTGCTGCCAAAAGAACTAAGGAATCTCCAGTTCACGAACCTAAGTACCTTCAAAACACCAATACGGTAGGTTCCTGTGTAAAGTCCGGATCAGCCATAAGGGCAGAATGAGAGTAGAAAGCAAATCTCTCCTTCACCAAATCCCCAAATAAGGCGGGATGGTGCAGAGGGGTCGAGCGGAGGTCGACCTTGAACAGTTGCTCAAACCCAACCAAAGTTGTTATAATGTTTCAGACCAACAAAGACCCTAGGATCCACTCATGGCTGGTCTACCTAACTGTGTTCGTAATTGTGTATGTCCTCCGTGGTGGCGGAGGGGACCTACAATTTTACGTGGGTTCCGAACCACAAGAACATAAGAAATTTATGTAACAACTGCCTGTACATTGGCAACGACCAATTTTTGCAAAATTAAATAATGATCAATTTAAAACTAATTAATTATCGATTTAAAACTAATTAATTATCGATTTAAACTAAAGATAGAATCTCTGGATCCAGAGGATCAAGTCATAACAGACTACTGTCCACAAATATGTTACATTCTATATCTATTTATAACCGACATGCAAATATATCAGATCCAAAGAATCCAGTCAATTTCATTACGGTATCCATCAATACTAGTACCTTGCCAACGAAAAATAAGTCACGGTCCATATCGATTGCGGACCAAGTCAAAATTTACAACCATATACATTACAATATATATACTTAGGAGGAAAAGTGTAGGTGTGGCTGTAAAGACTACAGTAATGTAGAAATGTGTGTGCACCCATTTTGGGTCTCCCATTTAAAGGTGTTTGTGGGGCAAGTGAAGATCACGAGTTTTTCAATACCTCACAGTACTATGGGGGGCACCGCTCGGCAGAGGAATCTCTCTAAATGGGGTGTGTAAGGACAGAGAGTATCCCCTAACTCAAGATGCTGCCTCCCTATATCCCACAACACTTGTGTTGAGCTGTGGGATCTATCACCACAAAGCCTTAATTTTACTATCTTAAACTATACCCAATCTATCAACATATGTGTCTAATCGATTTTTAAACATGTTTATAGACGTGCTACTAATTACTTCTACCGGCAAACTATTCCAGCTATTTACTATTCTATGCGTAAAAAAAAATTTCGCAACTGCTGTCTCGAACCTTCTACTTGTCAACTTACACCCGTTATTTCTAGTTCTATTATATTGAGATATTTCGAAAAAGCTATCTCTATCTACGTTATCGAACCCATTCATAATTTTGAAAACCTGGATTAGATCACCCCTTAGCCTCCTAGTCTCGAGTGTTGTCAATTTTAACTCCTTAAGCCTATCCTCGTACGACTTTGACCTAAGTGACGGAATCATCTTAGTTGCTCGTCTTTGAACTCTTTCGATTTTGTCTATATCTTTGCGCATATGCAGATTCCAAAATTGGACCGCGTACTCCAAATGGGGTCTAACTAATGATTTATAAAGAGGAACTATAATATCGCGCGATTTGTACACAAAATTTCGAGCTATAAAACCTAACACTTTGTTCGCTTTATTGACCGCTGCTGTACTTTGTTTCGCTACTTTTAAATCACCAGTGACTATAACTCCTAAATCTTTTTCCTGCTCTACGCTTGTTAAATCTTTCCCTGACATACTATACGCAAAATTACCGTTACGCGAACCTATATGCAAAATTTTGCACTTATCAACGTTAAATCTCATTTGCCATGTGACTGACCAATCAACGATTTTATTCAGATCTTCCTGGATTTTACCTCTATCTTCGTCATTAATCGCCCTACCACCCAGCTTCGTGTCATCCGCAAACTTTGAAACTGTACTGACTAGGCCGACATCTAAATCGTTAATATATATAAGAAAAAGCAAGGGGCCCAATACAGAACCCTGAGGAACGCCACTCGCTACATTAGCCCAACACGACTCCGCTCCATCAACGACCACCCTCTGTTTCCTACCTCGCAACCACTCTTCTAGCCAATTTATTACTACACCCCTGATTCCATGAGCCTTAGTTTTTTCAATGAGTCTTTTGTGCGGCACGCTGTCAAACGCTTTTTGAAAATCTAAATATACTACATCAACCGCCCGATGTCTATCGTAAACGTCAACCACGCTTTGGAAAAATTCTAAAAGATTAGTTAAGCAAGATTTGTTTCGCCTAAAACCGTGCTGCGTATTTCTAACTAGTTTATGCAATTCTAAGTGGTCGACTATACGATCCCTACAACAGACGTTAAACTGATTGGCCTATAATTTCCCGCCGCACCTTTATCGCCTTTCTTAAAGATAGGTGTTACGTTCGCTAACTTGAAATTATCTGGTACGCACCCCTCAGAAATAGACGCATTAAAAATCTTTGTTAGCGGCACAACAATGCTATCTTTTAATTCTTTTAGTTGTATAGGATATATGGAATCCGGCCACGGTGATTTACGCGTTTTCATTTTATCAATATAGCGCATTACCTCCCCTTCACTAACCACTATATTATTCAAAAATTACCATTATCAAAAGGTATTATGTCTATGACCGGATATTCGTTACATCTTCTATAGTAAAAACTGACGTAAAAAATTCGTTTAGCAAGGTAGCCATTTCCTTGTTTTCAGAAACTAGATCTTCGTTTACATTTTTCAAAGGCCCCAACACACTTTTTACTGGATTTCTATTATTGACGTATTGAAAGAATCGCTTGGGGTTTTCTTTACCGTCAAGAGCTATGAAAATTTCAATTCGCGCTTGGATTTTTTTATTACACTTTTCGCTTCACGCCTTAGCGATATGTAGTTGTTTCGTAACCACAAATTGTCTTTATCGCACTTATGTAGCCTATAAGCCCTATCTCTACTCTTTATAATGTCTCCTACTTTAGAAGTAAACCACAAGGGCTTGTTGTTAACTTTCGCACGCTTAATTTTGTACAGTACACATTCCTCATTTATAGTCCTAAATACTGTTTCGAACGATTCCCACATTAGTTTTGCGTTGGAGTTCCCCATTACTTTTTCTCAATTGACGTGTGACAATTTATTTCGAAATTTACAAAAGTCTGCGTGTTGGAAGTTAGGAATTTTAGTCGAGTTAGTTGGTTTCGAGTGACTTACTGAGAGGACAAACTCTACCATATTGTGATCGCTATTGCTTAATGGTTCTATTACTTGAAGATCAGTAATTAGCCTATCATCTGTAGTTATTACTAAATCTAAAATACTGTCCAACCTCGTACGTTCCCCAACCTTTTGAATAAGAAAGCTATCCTCGAGAAAATTAACTAAACGATTACCTTCCGCGTCTCCCTGCATTGTATCGTAATTCACGTTGGCGCAATTAAAGTCACCCATAACTAAAGCCTGCTCACTACCGATTATTCTCTTTAGTTCACGATATAACGCTTCGTCCGTATTAGCTGTTTGATTAGGGGACCTACATATAACCGCAACAAGAAGTTTGAAATCGTTCAATTTAAGTTCTGCTACAGTCGAATCTATCGGTTCTGGAATTGTGTGCTTTACTTCTATAACGTTCGCAATATTATCTTTGATATACAACATAACCGCCTCCTCGCCTACCTATTCTGTTTTTAACAAAAAATCTATAACCTTTAATTTGATACTCCCCTACAAAGTTACATGTTTCAGTACTAAGCCACGATTCACTTATCGCAATTACATCATAGTCTTTACAAGCAATTAAAGAAAAAAATTCGTTTATTTTATTTCGTAGGCTACGAGGATTTAAGGATAGAACCTTCAAATTGTTTGTAACTGCGACACCTTCGCGAGCGCAGGGGAAATTTGTGGAATTTACGCTGGGACCGTTCGAGTTACGGCAGCCTGAAAAGAAGAGACAGTATTATGAAATAGTCTTCCTAAACGCGCAGCTCCAACGTCATTAAGATGAAGTCCATCTTCGAGGAACAAGTCCCTCCTGCCGTAGAAACTGTTCCAAAAATTCGCAAAATGCACTCCTTCCTGTTGGCAAAGAGATTTTAGGTTATTGTTAATATAGGTCGCCTTGCTGTAGAAATCGTTTCGTTGGATAATTCGAGGAAGTATACCTGTTAAGACAATCTTATTAGTTTTCTCCTTTAGTCGCTCTAGTAAGTCCCTGTACCTAGCCAGCAGTTCTTCCGATCTAGAATTTAAAACGTTATTAGTACCGACATGAATAACATACGTTGTGTCCTCGGCGGTACCGTCTGTAAAATGGTCAACACTATTAGTTATATCCTCCACCCTTGCACCAGGGTAGCAGTAACGGCGCCTACGACGAGGGTTTCTCCCACAGAATTCCTCGAGCTGCCCTCGAACAATGGAATCGCCAACGAGTCGTATTTCCGGTTCATCAGCATCTTCGAAACCTAAAACAGAAAACTTATTGCTTGTTATTACTGGTAGTCAAGTCTTAGGTTTTCTCAATGGGGCTCCAATACGCACTCGAACGAAGGGTTGGGAACTAGGGGAAGAGAGGGCTATTAATACTATTCATATTATTAGTAGAAACTGAGGCAGGAGGGGTCGTAACTGGAGTCTCAAGGGATTCTACTTTTGCCGTCAGGAGCATCACGCTTTCTTCAAGCCTCACCCTGGCCTCCCTCTCACGTTCCAACTCGTTCCTCAGGACTTCCATGCTTGAGCACCACCTGCAAACTAACTGTTCATTATTATTTGCCCTTGTAAACGCTAAGCGGAAAATTTCTCTTCACAGCGACTGCAAATACTTGACGGGGGTGCCATGCTTTTAATTAGTTAAAAAACAAAAAACGAGCGTTTGGAAATTAATAAATTACAACGTAGGTCTACCGCGTGCTTATTGTGCCGTCACCTGCGAAAACCCGCAAAAATGTTCTTGAAACGCAGAAACAGGTTCTTGTAACACAATTTTATGCTAAATGAATATATAATTAAGCTACCGACGAAAGATCTGTTAAAGAAAAAGTATTAAATGAAACTTATCTGACCGCTGTTCGACCGACTTAATTCCTTTTATCCCACGGTGCGTGACCCTTCGGGAGGTCAGGTAGAGTGTGAAGGGAAAATGAACCTTAAGAAACCTCGTTTCTGATAATTTGAAAAACAACAAAGGCAAACCAAGGGAATTTCAACCTTATGAAACCTCGTGTAGCAACAGATTCGGGAACAAAAGGCACTAGCTTTGATTTAGTCAAGTAATATAGTAATGAATAAATTCAATAAAGTATATTCGTTAATGAATGATTAGTAACACGAAGTAATTTAGTTAAGAATAAAAAAAAAAAAAGAAGTGTTTGGTGCAAAGACACTTGAACGAAAACCACTTATTCACTTGGTAACACTGGACACTCGATAAAACACGTCTGTTCACAAGGAAAGACTGATCACGACTTACATGTTATGCAGTTTACGAGCACCGAGTACCAACTTGTAACACTGGTCTACAGCCAAAATGCTTCGGAAATAAAAGTAGTCAATCTTTACTAATTTTGGGTCACTGAATACGAAAATGATGCCGAAAATTGCCAATTGGCCTATTTATAAAGATATCAGGCAACCCTGCACCCTACTAACTGGACTGCATCTGTCGCGTAATATGTAGACGCCTGTGACACATCGACGCATTGACTGTACTGCGCATGCGGGTAGTTATATTTTTTTTATTTTAATAAATTAATGTAAATATATACATATATACACAATAAAATGTAATTTTAAATTTATCTATTACATTATGTATTTGTAAATTATTTATTAAGAAATAGATTGGATCATTTTAACATATTGCTTCCCATAATGTTTTTGATATTAATATAAATGGAATACTAACCTAACTTAACCTTACCTAATTTAAAAGTATTAAAATGCAATGTAATTACATTAATTTATTAAAATAAAAAAAAATATAACTACGCGCATGCGCAGTAGAGTCAAGGCGTCGATGTGTCACAGGCATCTACATATTACGCCACAGCATCAGTTCATTCGCGGAAGTCATACAGTGCAACCTTGTCAAACTCTTTTTAGTGTTTGCTTTAGAAACTGAATTTTTTTTTTCAGCCTAATTTGAACAAAGATGCCTCGTAATTGCATGAACAGTGTAGATAACTTCTGTTATGTTTGTGGAGAATTGACTTTTGCATCACAAGAGCGTGCTATAACCGTCGTGATTAGGAAAACCTATCACCTTTATTTTGGCTGTAAGATTGGAGATCAGGACAAGAGCTGGGCCCCACACATATGTTGCAATACTTGTGCAACAAACCTTCGCCAGTGGTTGAATCGGAAAAGGAAATCTATGCCTTTTGCAGTGTCAATGGTGTGGAGGGAACCAACAGATCATGTCAGCAATTGTTACTTCTGCATGGTGCGGGCCGGCTGCGAAACTTGTGAGCCTTCAACTTCACAAGACCCTGAATTTGTTTATAACTTGACACCTTCTAAACCGCACATGATAACTCAATGAATTAAACGACCTTATCAGAGATTTAGAACTGCCAAAGAGTAAGGCAGAGCTGTTGGGCTCCAGATTGCAGCAGTGGAATCTCCTCGCTGAAAATGTTAGTGTGTGTAAGTTTCGTGACCGTCAAAAAGATTTTGTCCCATTCTTCATCATGGAAGGTGACCGACCTTGTAGCTTGCAACGACATCGATGGTCTGATGGTAGCTCTCAACATTATTCACAATCCTGATGAGTGGAGACTGTTCATTGATTCATCGAAGTTGAGTCTAAAAGCTGTTTTGTTGCATGTTGGCAACGTATTGCCATCAATTCCAGTTGGTCATGCAGTATATGAAGGAAACATATGACAAGATGAATAAGCAACTTTAGAACTGCATAAACTATGACAAACATCAGTGGCAGGTTTATGGTGACTGACAAGTTGTAGACAGATAGTGGACTGGAGCCGGGCTACACTAGGTATTGCTGTTTTCTGTGTGAATGGGATAGTCGGGCTAGGACTTCTCATTACATCAAGAAGGATTGGCCACTCCGACACTCATTGGAACCTGGAACAAAAAATGTTGATCAGTATCCTCCACTTGTAGAATCGAGCAAGATTTTGTTACCACCCTTACACATCAACCTGGGCGTCATGAAAAATTTTGTTAAGGCTATGGATAAAACGGGGCAACTTTTAAGTACATAGGTGGTAAATTCCCAAAGCTCAGTGAAGCAAAAATCAAGGAGGGTGTATTTGTTGGTCCACAGATCCGCGAGCTTCTTAGAGATGAGGAGTTCGACCGTATCCTAGGTGGTGAGAAGAAGAAGAGCGTGGAATGCTTTCCGGTTAGTAGCAACCAATTTTCTCGGAAATACCGAAGCTGACAATTACAGGGAGCTGGTGGAAAACCTGCTGCTGTTCTATCAAAACATGGGATGCAATATGTCTTTAAAGATACATTTCCTCCATTCGCAACTGGAATTTTTTCCGGCCAACTGCGGAGCAGTCAGCGATGAACATGGTGAATGTTTCCACCAGGATATCTCAGCGATGGAGAAACGCTACCAGGGGAAATGGAGTCCATCATTGTTAGCAGACTACTGCTGAACAATAACAAGAGATGCTCCAGAAGTTGAATACAAGAGACAAGCAAAGAAGCGGCGGGTTGAATCAATATAAGTGACTGCATTATACAGGTATGTTACTAATATATGGTATACATATACGCAAAATGTGTAACTTAAATTTTCTTGAAACTATAGCCAATAGACTGTTTTTATGGTCATATTCGTTTTCAGCACCCCAAAATCCGTAATAGGAAACACATTTTATCTCCGAAGCACAAACTTTTTCAAAATTTGTAGACCAGTTAATCAGTATACAATTATCATAGTACACAGTAACGAGTATTTGCGAAATTAATATTCATCTCTGCTACGTTTCAAAACATTTTGTGAACTTAATTTAAGGTCTACGAATCAACATCAGCTTCCAAATAAAATAAATCTAAACATTAAAAAATCATAAAGCTTCAACCATTAGGTATTTTACGCTACTATACTACTATTATAACTAACTACCCACCGCCTCCCGTAGCTCAGTGAGTAATACCGTTTACATGCAAGATAAATGAAGTCCGGGTTCGACTCCCTCCAATGATGCTGGTAATAATAATAATTCAAAAGTTAGTGTAATGGGATCACGTTAGTTGGCCTATGCGATGTACCGGTTTCTGGCTTTCCTGAATAATTATTATATTACTGTATAACTATCTGAACTGATAACTAACAACATATATTACACTATATAATTCGATAATCCTTATCAGTTACATTAAGTAATTTCATGCTATTGTATTTTATAGAATTGTTGTTAACACTTCTTAACTTCATACTTAAACTGCAATAAGTAAATCGTTACATACTTTCTTTTAAAAAATTAATTAATTAATTAATTAATTAATTAAATTAATTTTAGTATCCCCAAGAACACTTCAAAAATTACTTAGTCATTTCCATCTGATCTTGTAATGCAATTAGTACATTACTTGGGTAGTTTTGTTTTACTACTTTTTGGGTCGGAGATCATTCGACTGAAATCTGCCCTGGTTCTCCCTTAATGTGTATATTAAATTTGGTGCAGATTGTCCCAGCTGTTTAGGCGTGTATAAAATGAACAGATATCATCCCCTACACACACACACACACACACACACACATATATATATATATATATATATATATATATATATATATATATATATAATTACGATTACGTTCTACCTAATTTAAAACCTGTTGTTTAAAGATGACATTATAAAGGTTTTCAAAACAGGTTTCAGTTGACCTCACTTCATAATGATCTTAGCAAGTAAGGAGTGCCTGGCACAATATATGTAAAAACAGGACATTCTTATTCAGACGTATAAAAACACGACTCAATTCGTATGGAAATATTTTTAAAAACTTTAATTAGAAGTACCAGTAAAAACAAATATATATATATATATATATATATATATATATATATACACACACACACATTTTAACTGCAAACACGCAGTATAATTAACGTAAAGACCGACGCTTGTATAGGAGAATATGCCGCGCAAGATGAGGAGGGAGAACGAAACAAATGAAAAAATGAGGTAACCTCATTTTTTCATTTGTTTCGTTCTCCCTCATCATCTTCCGCGGAATATTCTCCTATACAAGCGTCGTTCTTTACGTTAATTATACTGCGTGTTTGCAGTTAAAATGTATATAATGTACGGCATGCGGGAGGTGCCCCCTTGGAGCATTGGTTTCTGCGCGTATGTAGGAGAATTACGGCATTTGATCGAGTGAGGCCCATGGTGTAATGGTTATCATATCTGACCGGCAATCGGAAGATCCCGGGTTCGATTCCCGGGTGGTTACCTCATTTTTTCATTTGTTTCGTTCTCCCTCATCATCTTGCGCGGAATATTCTCCTATACAAGCGTCCTTCTTTACGTTATATATATATATATATATATATATGAGTAAACAGAGGTGGTTTAGAATTTATATTATTTACTGATGTACAGAGGTGGGTACAGTGAGAATAATCAGGAAATTGTGATTTAAAGTTTTTCATCAAACTATCCACACTTTTTTTTCAATAACTGCTGCACGTCGTTCAGGCATCGTTTAGCAGAGTTTTGATAAAGTATTACTGCGGTATTTGTATATTCTTCCAGAGTATTCGTTAATTGAATTGGATGCACTCAGTTTTTGGCCTCCTCTCCATTCATCACAGAGTAACTCCATTGGGGGGGGGGGGGGATTCAGAAGGCGTGAGGCGGATCACGTCATCAATTTCAAAACCGGTTGTTCCACCTTCCGCTGTAGGTAATTTTTGACAATCTTAGCTGCGTGCCTTATGGCGTTATCTTGCTGGAAAATGAACTCCTCAACCATAAATTCGACTCCCTGATGGTACAGCATGTTGAAGAATGGAATTGTAATTTTGACCAATTATCCTTCGGTTTTCAGAGAATCCGTTTTCTCGCCGGCAAAACAACCGGAGACCTTCAAATTACCAGCCCCCTGCTTCACAGTGGCATTTTTTCTGACCATCTCTCTCCTACCTTTCTCCTAACATAGTCTTTTGTTCTGAAGAGTTCAGATTGCGACGTTAGTCCACAGTACGCTTTCCCTTTTCTACCATCCAATTCCTGTCTTTCCTGCACAGTCCAGTCGTTTCTGCCTGTTTCCTCGTCTTAGCAGAGGTTTCCGGACTAACTCCTCCTCCTGAAACTAGCTTCTCTTAGGTCACAGTTTCGTTTGAGATACTGCTTTTTGCTGTTGAAGTTAACCAATTTCTGTATGTGATTGCGTGAAAGCAATTAGCCTTTGACTTCCTGAAGATGATCAGGTCTTTATCTTTGACCTTTTGTTTACTCCCTCTTCCACCTTCATTCATGGTATTACCCGTTTCGCGAAATTTGGTGATGGTCGTTTGCATGCCAATGCGTGAGACAAATTTTTTTTTTATACATTTCCCGGACCGAGTGGCCTTTTTCGTAAAGGGTAATGACAGACGCGTGTATCATGGCTTATTTCCTCCTTTGGGGTCATCTCTTTACCTGGGAGTAAAGATTACTTCTACAGTAAGTAACGTTAGCCTTACTCAGAATATCCAAATTCATACTATAAAATATGTTGTTACCTATAAACGACCACAAACTCTTCGGCTCACGTAAATGCTGCCAAACCACTACTATTCTAGTGAATTAGTATTGGATTGATTAGTAGAGCAAAGAGCAATTTCATTAAGCATCACTTTCCCCAAATATCCAAAAACGTCTAATTGTAATTAATTGAACGAATATGAAAATAAAAACCCACTCTAATAGACAGAGTTTATTTCCACAACAGTTTCGATGCCCACTGGCATCCTCCTCGGTTTTTCTGTATCCACCCGAGGAGGATGCCAGTGGGCATCGAAACTGTTGTGGAAATAAACTCTGTCTATTAGAGTGGGTTTTTATTTTCATATTTTGACCTTCACGTAGAAAAAAGTGTTTTTTTTGCATTTAATTGAACAAATTTCCACAATGATATAACATGACACCAAGTCATAATTCTACATATACCATGCCATATCTATTCGAAATTACAGAGTTTGCCGAGTTGGAGTAGGTGCTTATGCATGCATATATGTATATGATCATTACAAACTGCTGCCGAATGATTTTGTACAATATGCGCGTTTATTCTTAATATAAATGTTTACACTGTGCGTAGATATACGCACAGGATAGCGATGTTCTGAAAGATTTCCAACAATTATTGTAAAAGGTGATAATTACATTTCAAATTTACATAAAATTATAGGGTATAAAAGAAATTTCCTGAAAAACGATCGTTTTACGAGAGAATAAATTTACATTCTTTAATGCTTAAAAATTCCCTATTATTTTCCTTATCTGGAAAATAGAAGAAGCAAAAAGATAAAGAAATAACTCGTCAACTTGACAATTCAATGTTCTTAAAATCTAGTGTCTTTCTGCTCTTTGATAAGAAATAAAATACATCAAGAATTATAGTTCAAACCGTTGTGCGGCTTAATGACACACTTTGCACGGTTTATCCTTCCAAACAACTGTGGATTCACCACTCTACTGAAGAGAATCATTTTTTTTGTTTTGTTTTGTTTTCTCGCCATTCATGGTGCGTGTAAGCGCGTCGTCGCAGTTGTATGCAGTTAGTTTTTAACACTTTCCAGAGGTTATACAGTCAAACCGTGTCCAACATCGGAGAGAGAAGGGGACTCTTGATGCCTTCTTCAAACCATACCATAAAGTTAACAAACAACTTTCTGTAAGAGATTTGGAATGGTAATAAGATAATGTTAATGACTTGGGGTAAATGAGGAAAGTTCTGATTAACTCTTTTTTTTTTAATTTTCCATGCAACGGTGTTCAATTCTTTACACACGATGTCAGGTCCGAGATAATGAAATCTGATCGACTTGACATCCTATCGACAAATATACTGTGGGTTAGATTAAGTTAGGTCAAGTTAGCGCAGGTTAGCTGTTGAAGTGCTGATGTTTTGGTGGTGTTAATCCGATGGGTATAGGTCCATCAGGTCTATCATAAAAAATAAACTCACTCACTCTCGAGTGGCTGGATGCGCGTGACGGGTGAGAGCATGGTGTGGAAAATCTGATTTTTGTTCTTAATTCTCGTTTCCACCCCTTTCCTGTAGAAGCATTTCATCACTTTGCCGGCATGATGGCTCTGCGAGTGGAGGGGTAGATATGGAGTTTAACTTTTACCTCTCTCTTAATCCTTTTGGGGCTAGCCTGAAGTGGGTCAGAGAGTCTTTATTGTACTGAAACCTCGGTAAATAGAGCTTTAAATATTTTGTATAAAATCAAAGCCATATGTTCGAGGTTTTTGTGACGATACCAAGTGTTTGATGTGCGATCGGCACAAGTATAATATTGGTTACCATATACTCATACAAAACTCCTATCTCGTGTGTGTGTGTGTGTGTGTGTGTGTGTGTGTGTGTGTGTTAGAGCTACCTTATATATTCCCCTCTTTCATGTAAAAATTTCCTTGGCTACTTTTCCAGGGTCAAAGTATTTTTTCAACCTTTTTCCGGACCCGCCTCTGCAGAGCGGGAAGTTAGCGGAGGGTGGGGAGAGAGCCTTATGCTTTTCTATCCAGGTTTTTACTACTACTAGAATAGTTGAAAAGATTAACAGTTAATAACAGGAACCTCTCCGAGTGGACCGAAAGGTCTTTGACGCTTCCTCTTGTCCTTGTAACATTCTTTCTTTCTCAAACATACGCACTGTAAAAATAGTACATTCTTCCAATGTTGAGAATATAATTTTTTTTTGGCAGCGTAGAGATAACTAATCAGTATATATATATATATATATATATATATATAATATAGAGAGAAGAGAGAGAGAGAGAGAGAGAGAGAGAGAGAGAGAGAATTACACTGATACATCTCCTCGGACATCATTCATTCTAGCCTTAATACTTCGTTCCTTTCATTTTGGTTTTTTTTTATGAAGAAGAGTCAAGGATCCACTTGGGCGTCACTGTAAAGAAAATAATTTGAAAATCTTTTTTTGAAGTGATACCTTTAAAATTTACTGCTAAATTTTACTTTTAAATTTTAGTGTATATATATATATATAGTGGGTCCTTGATTGTTCCTTCATAAAAAAAAGGATTAAAATGAAAGGATCAAAGTACAGTATTAAGGTAGGATAAATGCGTTTTCTCTCTCTTCTCTCTCTCTCTCTCTCTCTCTCTCGAAACTCGGAGGCTGCGCGGTCAACTGATCGAGGTTTTCAAGCTCTTACGAGGGTTCAACGATGTCGATTTTAGAAGTATGTTCAGTTTAAATGATAACCCAACTCGCAACAATGGTTGGAAGTTGGATTTGAAACGGTTTAGGACTAGTGTGTGTGGGAATTACTTTACCGGTACGTATAAGATCTGTGACACATGAACAGGTTACCTTCGGAAGTTGTGAACAGTTCCTCTGTGGATCAGTTCAAGAAAAGGTTAGACGAAATCTTGCACACTATTTGAGTGTGTAAAGACATTTAGGACCTCAGTCTGCGGAAATTTCTTTTCCTATAAAATAGTTAATATCTGGAACCAACTTCCCTCAGAGGTTGTTTCCAGTCAAAGTGTAAATCTGTTTAAAAATAGGCTAGACAAAGTACTGAACACACTCATAGTTTAAGATTAAAACCTCAGAAAACTCTGCAGGAGTTCGCTTGCTCGGTGTCTCTGTGAGCAAGCTAAATATAGAGCTATTTATATATTCTCCACTTTCCTGTAAAATTTCCTTGGCTACTTTTCCAGGGTCAAGGTATTTTCTTCAACCTTTTTCCGTACCTGCCTCTGGCAGGAGGGAGCGGAGGGTGGGGAGAGAGCCTTCTACTTTTCTATCCAGTTTTCTACTACTGCTAGGATAGTTGAAAGAAAAATAAACTTTTACAAAATTTTCCCTGGCTCCCGTTGCCATTGGTACCTCCTCGGTATGGGCCGCAAGGCCTTTTGAGGTACTTCTTTTCCTTGTAACTCCTTGTAACTCTATATCTATATATCTCTCTCTCTCTCTCTATATCTATATCTCTCTCTCTATATCTATATCTATATCTCTCTCTCTCTCTCTATATCTATATCTTCAACCTTTTTCCGTACCTGCCTCTGGCAGGGAGGGAGCGGAGGGTGGGGAGAGAGCCTTCTACTTTTCTATCCAGTTTTCTACTACTGCTAGGATAGTTGAAAGAAAAATACAAAATTTTCTCTGGCACCCGTTGCCATTGGTACCTCCTCGGTATGGGCCGCAAGGCCTTTTGAGGTACTTCTTTTCCTTGTAACTCTCTCTCTCTCTCTCTAAACGATTATTAGAGAAACTTAAAATTTAGCTCACAGAATAAGGGGTCAAGTTCTTCATTGGATTGGTAATTAAGTGGTAAAAAACAAAATGCTTATATTATATATACCTAAAAATTAGCACGCTCACTCACTGCTATGAATGTAGAGTATGGTGGCCACTAGGGTATGGTACTACAGAAAAAAAAGTTTTAAAATTGATACGTGCCTCCCTTCTATCTTATAACAAATACAGGTCATTTGAAGTTCACAAAAAACACATACATTGGGGCCTATATATATATATATTATATATACGACTTGATATGACCTGAAATGACCTGAAACGACTTGAAATTATGTAGCCTAACCTGACATGACCCGAATGGACTGATTTGTATTAAATAAATTTATTTTTACATGATGACCAAATGACCTTAGTTTAACTGATAATTACTTTTTCACTAAAAACTTTTTATACTTTTTTATTTACTTTTTCGATCTACTGATACCCATATTTATTTTATTAACTGATGTTTCACATATTTATACCATACCATTATTATACATATTTTCTTGCCATATTTTTTGCATGAGACAGCCTATTTATTGATGTACAAATCTACTTTTGTGTTTGTCATAAGATAGGAGTGGGGGGGGGGGGGGGGGGGGGGGGGGGGCACTTATCACTTTTAAAACTTTTGTTTTTCTGCAATACCCTAGTGGCCACCGGTGAATGACGCAGAGCGTCATTAAGTCATCAAGTATAAAGGATGGCTACTCTTTGGGTACATAGTGTTTATTTACTGAGAGAAGCAGTGATTTCCCTTAAGGCGTAAATGTCGTCGGAGGCGCTGGTCTGGTCTCTTTACAGACATTGGGTATTGTCATTGTGAGAACGCTCGGAAATCAAAACCTTCGGATAAGCCTACAAAGGAGTTGTCACGGGAGTTCGTTGGGGTGGAGTTGGGGATGGTGATGTTTCCTTTTTATTGTAAATGTAGTAGGTGGTGTTGGTCAGGTCTGGTATCAGAACACTAGGAGTACTGAAAAAATAGCGCTTTTTTTAATTTTTTTTTATTTATTCTAATAGATGGGAATTCTCGGGAGTCAAAATCTTTGAATAGTTATATTAAAAATTATTTTGAGTGGCCACTCCTTTCCCCACTACTAACTTTTGCTCCTTGATTTTTCCTTTTTGTTTTACTATTTCAAAGGGAGCTGCTTGAGGAAGGCTTAGTTAGGATAGAGTAGAAATAGTAATGTTGCCTTTGTCAATAAATGTAATGGGAAGCGCTGGTCTGGTCTGGTTTCCGAGCACTGGAGGTACTCAGATGATGGGAAGCGTGATGAAAATTCTTGGGAGTCAAAACATCTGAGTAGACATTCATTTTCAGGGAAGCTACTTACATGTATATATTTAAGAGTAGACAATTTTTATAAATTAAATATTTTAACACAAAATGATTTAACTTTCATACATTAATATTTTTAACCATAATTTAAAGGTCTTCACTCAGAGTGAACGTTTTATCTCTTAAAGATCAATGTTTTTTCTTACATAAAGAATGTCCCTAAAAAATATCATTAAATGAAATACAGACAAACACTCTCTTATCATTTTGAACATCTTCCAACATTTCCTTGACAGGCACGTAAATAACCGCTTTTTTGCCTCGGTTCCATCGGGAGGAACCTTTTTTTTCTAAAAGGATATTAATTTAACCGCTTCAGATTGGTGGTTTAGTATTGGAATAACGTTTTGGTACATCCTTTGAGAGGTTTGTCGCCATAAAAGGGTATTTGTGAAGGAAAGTGTATGTGGGTATCACTCATTCGTCTTGTTTAGTTCAGATATATTTGTTTTGGGTAACTATTTTATTTTAAGGGATATTAAATTTAAATGACGGAATTTTAGCGTCGTTCAAATATTCGTCATTATGATATTAAATTTTTTACCATGTTTTCATTTATTTTTAATTAATTATTTCAGATTTTTAATTATGAATTGGGGGTTTTGTAGCAAGATGCCGCAGTTCAGTGTAGAATTAACTAATCCCCGTGTGTAGTTTCAGAAACAAAAAATTCAACTACAAACGAAATTTATGAACAAAAAATTACTAATTAGTAAAAATATTAAAAAATACAAAACCCAAATCCTTACTAATTTGTATTTTTTATTCTTTTTAGAAATTTCGTTTCTGGGGCGAACCTTTTCCCGAACCCTGTATTAAATACATCTTTTAGCTTTGAGAAAAATTTTATAGTCGAAGGTTTAAAACTTCGATTATACGAGTAATTAATTACGAAAAAACTTTGAGTTCCACAACAAATCAGGTCACAAATCAGTAACATTTTTAGTCATAAAAAACGTATTAAAAAATTAACTGTTAAATATGATTAAATATATGAGAGAGAGAGAGAGAGAGAGAAGTGGATTATGTACAATCCCAGTTGCGGTGGGATTAGGGGTCATGGAAACGAAAATGGAAAATACTCTGAGAATACAAGGCCCAAAACTGTTTGACATGGTGCCAAAAGAACAGAGGAAACTGCATCACATCAACTTCGATACATTAAAAAATAGTATATACCGATTAACCTGACCAGCCATGAGGGCAGGATGAGAGTAAAAACAAACTCTCACCTTCATAAAAAGCCTAAATGAGACGGGATGCTACAGAGGTGTTGAACACAGGTCGATCCCGAACATTTATTCAAATCCAACTGAAGTAAATTTTATATACCTTATGAACCTTATGTTGTTTCGTGTGTTGGTCTCTCTTCACACGGAGGTCAAGCTGGTGGCCCGCCTCTAGGTCTGGCCTGGTGGAGGAGCGAGTTACTTTCTTGCGCTCTCCACCGTACATAGCCAGGCACGCCCGGCTCATCTGGTACTGTCCTGAGCCAGGCATCCAGTCTTTCTTGAAGACTTCAACTTTGACCCCCGTTACGTTTCTGAGGTCCTTAGGAAGGTGGTTGAAAAGTCTTGGCCCCCTGACAACCAAGCTATTTTCCTTCAGGGTTGAGGAGGTCCCTTGTCGTGCTTTTAATTTGGGAACACTACACATTCTGCCTTCCTATTTTCCAGTGTTGTTTGAATGGTAATTGGGTTTAGTTTTAGGTTTGGTACCAGTTTTTCGATCATTTTCCATATGTAGATTATGATGTACCTCTCTTCTTCTTCTTTCCAGTGAGTACAGATTTAGTTTGCGTAGTCTTTCCCAGTAGTTGAGTTCTTTGCAGCCATCAATCTTGGCTGTGAAATGCCTTTGCGTTTCTTCTAGTTTATTAGTTTCTTCCTTTTTATATGGGGACGTCAAAACTGAGCAGTATTCAAGTTTTGGTATAATCAGTGTTTTTAGCAGGGGAATCATTACTGTCCTGTCCCTTCTCTTGAACGTTCTTAGAACCTGTCCGGCGACTCTTTTGCTTTTTATCGCTATCTGATTTTGTGTTTCGAATTTCGCATCATCTGTCATTATTATCCGAGATCAATCGCTTTCATGCTTCTCTGAATTTCCTGTCTATCTGGAGCATAATATGCAGTCTGTTTAAGTTCTTCTTTTCTACCATATCTCAAGAGTTGAAATTTCTCGGCGTTGAATGATATGTTGTTGTCTTCTGACCATTTGTATATTTTGTTCGTGTCCCTCTGCAAGGCCTCCACGTCATGTACATCGCTGATTTTTCTGCTGATCTTTGTATCGTCTGCAAAGGATGTTACTATACTATTGCTGTTTACTCCGCTGTCTATGTCTGTTAGCATGATAATGAACAGGAGTGGGGCCAGTACTGTCCCTTGTGGTACTGAGCTGCGTACTTCCGATTCTGATGATGATATACCTTGAATTTTGACGACCTGCAGACGATCACTAAGGAAGTTGTAGATCCATTTTCCCACTTTGCCTGTTATTCCCATGTCTTTAATTTTATGTCCTATTATACCATGGTCACATTTATCGAAAGCTTTAGCAAAATCTGTGTATATAACATCGTAGTTGTCATTGCCTTCCAATGCATCTAGGATATTGTTGTAGTGCTCTATTAGTTGTGATAGGCATGATCTACCTGATCGGAATCCATGCTGATTTTCGTTGAATCTTTCCGTGTCTCGAGGAAATCATAAATTTTCTCTCTAACTATTCTTTCAAATACTTTGGTGAGGTGGGACGTCAATGACACTGGTCTATATATATACAGGGTGTCCCGTAAGTCTGGACCCATAGGGCAAAATTAATAAAATTACAAAATAGTCCCAGTTTCGCTGGACATACGTCGAAGTGACTTCTTGGGACTGACAGCGAAGCTAGCCAACACATTGGTACTGGTTTCGTCTTCCGTAACAGTCCTTGAAGGTCCTCTGCGAGGCTTGTCAGCTACGGATCCAGTTTCCTTAAATTTGGCTATCAACTTGCCAACACATATGTGAGAGATTGGTGCGCGGTCTGGATGCATATTGTTGAATTCTTCGGCCACTTCCCGGTGACTGCGGGTCCCGACCAGCAAAATAACTTGAACTCTCTCCTCTCTAGTCAGTGATATGGTTTACCTGCAACATAATAAAAAAATATATTATAAATCCCTATGGGTCCAGACTTACGGGACACCCTGTATTGTTACTAGTACAGTTCCCGCCGCTTCGCTGACGGTTAGACAGGCTAAACTACAAAAAAAGAAAATTTTGAGCTTCACATTGTGTCAACATTTCTGAATCTGGTATCTCCCAAAACCTCCTCACCCCCATTCATGCAACTTGGGGACTAACCCCCATTACCCCCACCCCTCCCCATACCCCCACCCACACCCTTCCCCCATTGCTAAACTACAGAAAAGAACACAGTCATGAAAATCTTGAGCTTCACATTGCCGCCCGTAATACAATTTCTGAATTTTTTCTCACAATTTTTTCTCACAATTTCTGAAAGTGTGACGGACAGACGGACAGCTCTCTTATTATAATATAGTACAGGGTGTCCCGTAAGTCTGGACCCATAGGGATTTATAATATATTTTTTATTATGTTGCAGGTAACCATGTCACTGACTAGAGAGGAGAGAGTTCGTTATTTTGCTGGTCGGGACCCGCAGTACCGGGAAGTGGCCGAAGAATTCAACAATATGCATCCAGACCGCGCACCAATCACATACAGATGTGTTGGCAAGTTGATAGCCAAATTTAAGGAAACTGATCCGTAGCTGACAAGCCTCGCAGAGGACCTTCAAGGACTGTTACGGAAGACGAAACCAGTACCAATGTGTTGGCTAGCTTCGCTGTCAGTCCCAGAAGTCACTTCGACGCATGTCCAGCGAAACTGGGACTATTTTAATTTTATTAATTTTGCCCTATGGGTCCAGACTTACGGGACACCCTGTATAATAGAAGGCATACATTTAATGAATACTTAAGCATACGATTCTACATGAGCACCATCAGTATCTCTACAGAGTTCGAATCTGTCAGCAGCATTGCGGAACACATTTCGTAGCATGACAGGGGTTATTTTTGTAACTGCTGTTACGATACAAGCACGTAAATCTTGCAGATCTGTAACCCTCGTTTGATAGACGTTTGATTTGATAAAGCCCTATGCAAAGAAATCCAAGGGCGTTAGGTCAGGAGATCGAGTCGTCCAGGGGCTGTTGCCTCCACGTCCGATCCACCGATTTGGAAATCGTTCATTTAGGTACTCCCGAACAATGTTTGCGTAATAGCAAGGTGCCCCATCTTGTTGAAAGACGACGGTGTTTAAAATTGCATCTGAATGAAGCTGGGACATTTACATGCTCGTATCGTAACAGCAGTTACAAAAATAAACCCTGTCATGCTCCAAAATGTGTTCCGCAATGCTGCTGACAGATTCGAACTCTGTAGAGATACTGATGGTGCTCATGTAGAATCGTATGCTTAAGTATTCATTAAATGTATGCCTTCTATTATATTGTTATTGAATTTTACCCTTTTCACTACGTTTTCACTGAAATCGATAGGGACTTTATAAACACCGTGTGTGTGTGTGTGTGTGTGTGTGTGTGTGTGTATATATATATAAAATTTACTTCAGTTGAATTTGAATAAATGTCGGGATCGACCTGTGTTCAACACCTCTGTAGCATCCCGTCTCATTTAGGCTTTTTATGAAGGTGAGAGTTTGTTTTTACTCTCATCCTGCCCTCATGGCTGGTCAGGTTAATCGGTATATACTATTTTTAATGTATTGAAGTTGATGTGATGCAGTTTCCTCTGTTCTTTTGGCACCATGTCAAACAGTTTTGGGCCTTGTATTCTCAGAGTATTTTCCATTTTCGTTTCCATGACCCCTAATCCACCGCAAATGGGATTGTACATAATCCTCTCTCTCTCTCTCTCTCTCTCATATTTAATCATATTTACTCCATGTTGTTTCATCATTTAATAAAAAATTAAAACTTAAAGATGCCCGTAATGCCCACATTTTAAAAAAACTGGGTGATCCAAGATTGTATCTATTCATATTTATTTCTCACTTCTGTGAAATTGAGAAAGTCCCTACTTCAACTCTTCACTCATGCCGAGATTCTGAGGTGTGTTCTCACTTTTGCACATACCTCAGAGGTAATGTTACACTCCGTTACATCCTTTGTCTTGCGTCCCGTAGTGAGAGATTAAATATTTAAAATGAATTTTATAATATCGTAATCTAACAGTATGGTGGTATCTGGTAGTCAACGATTTAATTTGCGGCGATAAAATGATGATTTCTTTAATAAAGGACTTCTAAAATCCTTTCAAAATGGACGGTCTAGATTAGATTACAGAATTCAAAGTTTCTTTTATTTTACGCTTCCCTCTATAGTGAGTACAAGCGATAAAGGGTACGCAGAGCAACTCTAAAAGCTATTTTCGTTATACCTTTTCCTACTTTCCTATAAATCATCTTTCGCAACTATTTTCTATGACGAATGCGTGGCGAAAGAAGAACTTTCTCTCTCTTATACTTAACAAAAACAACAACAACGACTATTACTATTACAGTACTATTTGTATGTAGAAAACTTGCGTGTTTATGAATGTAAACATGATATGAGAGAGCAACTGAAAATAAAAAAAGCTAAAACCTCTCTCTCTCTAACGCGTAATGGCCTGACCAGCCCCCTGCGACCGTTCTTTGGTGACCAATTGATGGTGCTTGGCTGTACTGCTCTGAGGTGAGAGAGCTTTACTGCCCAGCTGGCTGCCAGGCCAGCGTAAAGTCTCGGGCGTAGACTCTGGGTCTGGTGGGATATCCCTTGAACACTGGATTCTAAGAGTTTGGCCGCTTGTGAGTGACTAGTAAGACTTAGTAAGGGGCTGCATCTCGCTGGCGCTCCTGGCGGAAAATCCGTGATGCCTGCGTTGCGAGTGTTTGTCAGTTGGTAGCTGCGACACGTTTGGGATTGTCCGGCCCTGGGGAGACCTTTGGTCGGTGCGGCAGCAGGAGAGGTGTAGTCTTCTGGAAGGGATGAACGTCACTTGCAAATAGGTGGATGCGTCTACGCGCGGGATGAATTCACCCCACCCCCTTTTTATATACTGGTCAGAACGTTTTTGATAGTTTTCATTGCTAGAACGCTTTATCTTATTCAGAGTATTCAGAAAAAAAAAAAAAGAGAAAATATGGCAGGGCAGCTAAATTGAAAGCAGAATGCTTTAAATGTAAAGTTAATCATTGGTGCGTTGACTTCCCTGAAGGTAGTATCAGCGATATCACATCCCTTAGTGTATGTTTGTTTTGTAAACTTAGAGACAACCACGGAAAAAGAGCTAAGTTAGTAAGCTAGAAACCACGAAAAGGAAGTTAAAGAGCTAAAGGAATTAGTAAAAAAGCTTGAAGCTAGGGTCGTCGCACTGGAAATCCAACCCAGTGGACAAGATCAAACTAAAAACACACCAGCAGATTTAAACTAAGATTAAGCATCTAGAACAAAGCGTGGCACGCTTGGAAAACACTGACTATTCCGGAAAATAGAACGGAGGAACAAGAATTCAAATTGGTCAAAAATAAAAGACCCTCCAAACCAAAACCAAAACATAAGGATTTGGAACCCATTACCATCAAAAATAAGTTTCACTTACTTGCTGATGAGGAGGATGAATCCTTTTTAATTGGGGATTCTATGCTAAGGAATCAAGGGGACTTTTTCGGAGCAAGACGGGTGACCAAGAGAAAACTCCGATGTTTTCCGGGTGCCACAAGCCAGATAATTAATAGGGAATTAGGCAAAATTAATATCAAGAATAGGAGTTGCCCTATCATTGTCCATGTTGGTGGCAATGACGTTTTTCTGGGAGGGACAGGAGGGCAGACAGAGCCCATTATAAAAGAATTTAAGAACCTAACTGACAAGGTTAGGGATAGGACAGACATGGGTATGGTCGTAGGAATTCTCCCTCGAATGCGTGCTAGTGATTATACTCTAAGTAAAGCCATTAGCATAAATAAAAGAGTTAAACGCATGTGTGAGGAAAAAGGCCTAAAGTTTGTCGATTTTTGGCCTACATTCTACGGAAATGGGGAATACTTTGGTTCGGACGGGATACATTTTAACCAGAAGGGAAAAAGAAGTATGGTGATTTACTGAACATTAATTTGTATAATCTTTTTAAACTAGGACCCCCCCAAACCAGTAATTGATCCTGCTTCCCAAACAGTTAAACCTACTCCCCCAGCAGTTAGTCACCCTCCCCCAGCAGTTAGTCACCCTCCCCCAGCAGGTAGTCACCCTCCCCCAGCAGGTAGTCACCCTCCCCATAGTGTAGTTCACCCTCCAACAGCAGGTAGTGACTCTCCTTCCACGTTGGAGGGGACTCAGGCTCCTGCGGAGTTTGTCCCCTCGTTAGTGAGGGGCTCTTCAACTCCCGACAGCCCTGGCTGTTCGGGAAACGGGTCGTGCTAGGGGGCGGTCAGAACAGGGGAGGCTCCCTCCGTGCAATGCTTTTTAATGCTAGGTCGATCAGGAACAAGTTTGCGAGCTACGGGCGCTCTTAGCATCAGAATACCAGGATATCGTTGCTATCACCGAGTCCTGGATTCATACTGATCGTAGGGACTACGTTGGGGAGTTCGAAATTCCCGGGTATAGAATGTTTCGCAAAGACCGCACCCGTGGGGAGGGGGTGGGGTACTAATATACGTCAGGACACGTTGAGTCCGGTTGACTGCCAGTTCCGGTCGGAACGGGAGCTGCTTGGCGTCGATCTGAACGTGGGAGGGACGAACTATAGGTTAATCTTGGTGTACAGACCTCCGCATCTCCTCCTCGAGGAGGATACAGCCCTGTACACCGAACTCAGTAGCCTGCTAGGGGATAGGGTGTGTGTAGTTTTAGGAGACTTCAACTGTCGCGGCATAAAGTGGGAAAACAGGACTGCCGATGCTGAAGGGAGGAGGCTAGTTGACTTTGCTGATGAGAATTCCTCACTCAGTGGGTCAACGAGCCTACACGAGGCGAAAGCGTTCTAGACTTAGTATTCACGACCGAAGACAACCTCGTCACTGGCCTCACCGTTGACGAATCATTGGGCGGGAGTGATCACGGTCTTATTAGGTTCCGTGTGTGCGTCCCTCGGGTGAAGCGTAGTAACTCGAGAGGCAGTAAGCTCGATCTCCGGCGGGCGAACTTTGTTAGCCTCAGGGATAGCGTAGGAGAGATGGGGTTAGAGGTTGGCGGCGATGTTGAGGGAGTGTGGAGTGCATTCCGGGACGAGTTTATGGTGCTGCAGTCTGCTGCCATACCCTCAAAACCGGTCACCCCTGCTTCAACGCAGCCTAAGTGGTTCAATCGTGACATCGCTTCGGCTATCCGAAATAGGAAAGTAGCGTATAGGAGGGCGAAGGCCAATCGTTCCCACGAGAACACTGAAGCGTATGTCGACTGTGGAGGGAAGTGAAGGCGAAGGTTTAGGTTAGATGTACCGCGGACAGTCGTTGCCGATAGAATAGACAAACTGAGCGCGTTTAAGGCTCCTGGGCCAGACCAGTTTCTCCCCAGAGTGTTGCGAGAAGTGCGCGACCAGGTGGCTCCCCACCTGGCTACAGTCTTCAACAAATCGTTGGAGATGGGCCAGGTGCCTGGTGACTGGAGGGAAGCCAACGTGACCCCTATCTTTAAGAAAGGGGATCACGAAAGTCCAGGGAACTATCGTCCCATTAGTCTCACTTCAGTTGTAGGTAAATTATTAGAAGGGATAATAGCTGATAGGATCGTTGACCATTTGGATTCCTACAAGCTGCTTGGGGACTCCCAACATGGGTTTAGACGGCATAGGTCGTGTCTCACCAACTTGCTCGAGTTTTTCCACGTCATGTTGAGTGAGTACGATAAGAGTAGGGCGATTGATATACTTTATCTCGACTTTCAGAAAGCCTTTGATAAGGTACCTCACCGCCGGCTAATGGCGAAAGTGCGCGCGCTGGGTATCGGTGGGGAAATAGGTAGGTGGATTGAAAACTGGCTGAGGAATAGGCGGCAGAGGGTGGTAATTAAAGGGGCTAGTTCGGGTTGGGCCTCGGTCACTAGTGGGGTTCCTCAGGGTTCCGTTTTGGGGCCGCTGTTGTTTATCATTTACATAAATGATATCGACGGTGGCATCGTCAGTCGGATCGCCAAATTCGCTGATGACACCAAGCTTGGGGCCAATGTTGGGACGCCCGAAGCGATCGAGGAACTGCGTGCGGACCTAGGTAGGATAGGAGAGTGGTCCGAAAAATGGCAAATGCCGTTTAACTTGGGTAAATGCAAAGTGATGCACATTGGCTACGCCAATCCCAAGTCGGACTACTCGATGTTGGGTAGTAATATCGAGGTGACTGATTTAGAAAAGGACTTGGGTGTGCTAATTAGCAGCGATCTTAAGTTTACGAAACAGTGTGTAGAGGTGGAAAAGAAAGCCCAGAAACTATTGGGTTATATCAGGAGGCAATTTCAGTTTCGGAACAAGGAGATTGTGCTCTCACTGTACAATTCCCTTGTTCGGCCGCACCTGGAGTATGCTGTGCAGTTCTGGTCGCCCACCCTCAGGAAAGATATTGAGAGGCTGGAGCGAGTGCAGGCGAGGGCCACAAAGTTAATCCCTTCCGTTAGGCATATGGGCTACAATCGACGGTTACGCGCCCTGAACTTGTTTTCGCTTGAAACTCGGAGGCTGCGCGGTCAACTGATCGAGGTTTTCAAGCTCTTACGCGGGTTCAACGATGTCGATTTTAGAAGTATGTTTAGTTTAAATGATAACCCAACTCGCAACAATGGTTGGAAGTTGGATTTGAAACGGTTTAGGACTAGTGTGTGTGGGAATTACTTTACGTATAAGATCTGTGACACATGGAACAGGTTACCTTCGGAAGTTGTGAACAGTTCCTCTGTGGATCAGTTCAAGAAAAGGGTAGACGAAATCTTGCACACTATTTGAGTGTGTAAAGACATTTAGGACCTCAGTCTGCGGAAATTTCTTTTCCTATAAAATAGTTAATATCTGGAACCAACTTCCCTCAGAGGTTGTTTCCAGTCAAAGTGTAAATGTGTTTAAAAATAGGCTAGACAAAGTACTGAATACTCTCATAGTTTAAGACTAAAACATAAGAAAACTCTGCAGGAGATCGCTTGCACGGTGTCTCTGTGAGCAAGCTAAATATAGAGCTATTTATATATTCTCCACTTTCCTGTAAAATTTCCTTGGCTACTTTTCCAGGGTCAAGGTATTTTCTTCAACCTTTTTCCGTACCTGCCTCTGGCAGGGAGGGAGCGGAGGGTGGGGAGAGAGCCTTCTACTTTTCTATCCAGTTTTCTACTACTGCTAGGATAGTTGAAAGAAAAATAAACTTTTACAAAATTTTCCCTGGCACCCGTTGCCATTGGTACCTCCTCGGTATGGGCCGCAAGGCCTTTTGAGGTACTTCTTTTCCTTGTAACTCCTTGTAACTCTCTCTCTCTCTCTCTCTCTCTCTCTCTCTCTCTCCGCAGGGGGTATAAAGGTTATGACATTTTTTCTGGATGTTGTAAACTTTATACTTGGGGTGTGACAGCCCTCCGGTCCCGAGTCGTGGGATTCTAGAGAAATTGGCTGCCAGTTTCTTTAGGTTCTCTCTCTCTTTCGGGAGGGCGGGTAAAGTATGTTGTACAATCCTGTCCCGTGGGTTACTAGGACCCCATCCCATCCCTACTCTGTCCTTTTAGCTTACATTAAGGATGTTCTCCTCTGACTGGAAAAAAAAAAAAAAAAAAACTTTTCTTTTAGTATAAAGTATTTTTCTCTTCTTTTACTATTAGGACCCTACTGCTACCTCATGCGTGGGAAGAGAGGCTTTGGAACCTCTATAAATAACACCATTTAACGCTCGTAGGTTGTGAGAGACTGGGATGGAGGGGTCCCAGGCGTAGGGGCGCGATGAATGGAGTGTGGCTAGTGCCCCGTTAAGCCCATTCCTAACGCGTAATGGCCTGACCAGCCCCCTGCGACCGTTCTTTGGTGACCAATTGATGGTGCTTGGCTGTACTGCTCTGAGGTGAGAGAGCTTTACTGCCCAGCTGGCTGCCAGGCCAGCGTAAAGTCTCGGGCGTAGACTCTGGGTCTGGTGGGATATCCCTTGAACACTGGATTCTAAGAGTTTGGCCGCTTGTGAGTGACTAGTAAGACTTAGTAAGGGGCTGCATCTCGCTGCGCTCCTGGCGGAAAATCCGTGATGCCTGCGTCGCGAGTGTTTGTCAGTTGGTAGCTGCGACACGTTTGGGATTGTCCGGCCCTGGGGAGACCTTTGGTCGGTGCGGCAGCAGCGAGAGGTGTAGTCTTCTGGAAGGGATGAACGTCACTTGCAAGTAGGTGGATGCGTCTACGCGCGGGATGAATTCACCCCCCCCCCTTTTTTATATACTGGTCAGAACGTTTTTGATAGTTTTCATTGCTAGAACGCTTTATCTTATTCAGAGTATTCAGAAAAAAAAAAAGAGAAAATATGGCAGGGCCAGCTAAATTGAAAGCAGAATGCTTTAAATGTAAAGTTAATCATTGGTGCGTTGACTTCCCTGAAGGTAGTATCAGCGATATCACATCCCTTAGTGTATGTTTGTTTTGTAAACTTAGAGACAACCACGAAAAGGAAGTTAAAGAGCTAAAGGAATTAGTAAAAAAGCTTGAAGCTAGGGTCGTCGCACTGGAAATCCAACCCAGTGGACAAGATCAAACTAAAAACACACCAGCAGATTTAAACTGTAAGATTAAGCATCTAGAACAAAGCGTGGCACGCTTGGAAAACACTGTGACTATTCCGGAAAATAGAACGGAGGAACAAGAATTCAAATTGGTCAAAAATAAAAGACCCTCCAAACCAAAACCAAAACATAAGGATTTGGAACCCATTACCATCAAAAATAAGTTTCACTTACTTGCTGATGAGGAGGATGAATCCTTTTTAATTGGGGATTCTATGCTAAGGAATCAAGGGGACTTTTTCGGAGCAAGACGGGTGACCAAGAGAAAACTCCGATGTTTTCCGGGTGCCACAAGCCAGATAATTAATAGGGAATTAGGCAAAATTAATATCAAGAATAAGAGTTGCCCTATCATTGTCCATGTTGGTGGCAATGACGTTTTTCTGGGAGGGACAGGAGGGCAGACAGAGCCCATTATAAAAGAATTTAAGAACCTAACTGACAAGGTTAGGGATAGGACAGACATGGGTATGGTCGTAGGAATTCTCCCTCGAATGCGTGCTAGTGATTATACTCTAAGTAAAGCCATTAGCATAAATAAAAGAGTTAAACGCATGTGTGAGGAAAAAGGCCTAAAGTTTGTCGATTTTTGGCCTACATTCTACGGAAATGGGGAATACTTTGGTTCGGACGGGATACATTTTAACCAGAAGGGGAAAAAGAAGTATGGTGATTTACTGAACATTAATTTGTATAATCTTTTTAAACTAGGACCCCCCAAACCAGCAATTGATCCTGCTCCCAAACAGTTAAACCTACTCCCCCAGCAGTTAGTCACCCTCCCCCAGCAGTTAGTCACCCTCCCCCAGCAGTAGTCACCCTCCCCCAGCAGTTAGTCACCCTCCCCCAGCAGTAGTCACCCTCCCCAGCAGTAGTCCCTCCAACAGCAGGTAGTGACTCTCCTTCCACGTTGGAGGGGGCTCAGGCTCCTGCGGAGATTGTCCCCTCGTTAGTGAGGGGCTCTTCAACTCCCGACAGCCCTGGCTGTTCGGGAAACGGGTCGTGCTAGGGGCGGTCAGAATAGGGGAGGCTCCCTCCGTGCAATGCTTTTTAATGCTAGGTCGATCAGGAACAAGTTTGGCGAGCTACGGGCGCTCTTAGCATCAGAATACCAGGATATCGTTGCTATCACCGAGTCCTGGATTCATACTGATCGTAGGGACTACGTTGGGGAGTTCGAAATTCCCGGGTATAGAATGTTTCGCAAAGACCGCACCCGTGGGGAGGGGGGTGGGGTACTAATATACGTCAGGGACACGTTGAGTCCGGTTGACTGCCAGTTCCGGTCGGAACGGGAGCTGCTTGGCGTCGATCTGAACGTGGGAGGGACGAACTATAGGTTAATCTTGGTGTACAGACCTCCGCATCTCCTCCTCGAGGAGGATACAGCCCTGTACACCGAACTCAGTAGCCTGCTAGGGGATAGGGTGTGTGTAGTTTTAGGAGACTTCAACTGTCGCGGCATAAAGTGGGAAAACAGGACTGCCGATGCTGAAGGGAGGAGGCTAGTTGACTTTGCTGATGAGAACTTCCTCACTCAGTGGGTCAACGAGCCTACACGAGGCGAAAGCGTTCTAGACTTAGTATTCACGACCGAAGACAACCTCGTCACTGGCCTCACCGTTGACGAATCATTGGGCGGGAGTGATCACGGTCTTATTAGGTTCCGTGTGTGCGTCCCTCGGGTGAAGCGTAGTAACTCGAGAGGCAGTAAGCTCGATCTCCGGCGGGCGAACTTTGTTAGCCTCAGGGATAGCGTAGGAGAGATGGGGTTAGAGGTTGGCGGCGATGTTGAGGGAGTGTGGAGTGCATTCCGGGACGAGTTTATGGTGCTGCAGTCTGCTGCCATACCCTCAAAACCGGTCACCCCTGCTTCAACGCAGCCTAAGTGGTTCAATCGTGACATCGCTTCGGCTATCCGAAATAGGAAAGTAGCGTATAGGAGGGCGAAGGCCAATCGTTCCCACGAGAACACTGAAGCGTATGTCCGCCTGTGTAGGGAAGTGAAGGCGAAGGTTAGGCTAGCGAAACGTAACGAAGAACTACGGGTGGCAAGCCTCTGCAAGGGGAACCCTAAGGAATTCTTCAGTTATGTTAATAGTAGAAAGCCCATTAGAAGCATGAGTTAAAGGATGGAAGCGGCGTTCTGCGGACCTCCGACGCGGACATCGCTAATGTGCTTAATGAGTACTTTGCGGGAGTGTTCACCAGGGAGGATACCCGCGTCATCCCCGAGCCAGGCGTGAGGCACGAAGGTGCTGGCCTGGATAGTGTTAGATGTACCGCGACAGTCGTTGCCGATAGAATAGACAAACTGAGCGCGTTTAAGGCTCCTGGGCCAGACCAGTTTCTCCCCAGAGTGTTGCGAGAAGTGCGCGACCAGGTGGCTCCCCACCTGGCTACAGTCTTCAACAAATCGTTGGAGATGGGCCAGGTGCCTGGTGACTGGAGGGAAGCCAACGTGACCCCTATCTTTAAGAAAGGGGATCACGAAAGTCCAGGGAACTATCGTCCCATTAGTCTCACTTCAGTTGTAGGTAAATTATTAGAAGGGATAATAGCTGATAGGATCGTTGACCATTTGGATTCCTACAAGCTGCTTGGGGACTCCCAACATGGGTTTAGACGGCATAGGTCGTGTCTCACCAACTTGCTCGAGTTTTTCCACGTCATGTTGAGTGAGTACGATAAGAGTAGGGCGATTGATATACTTTATCTCGACTTTCAGAAAGCCTTTGATAAGGTACCTCACCGCCGGCTAATGGCGAAAGTGCGCGCGCTGGGTATCGGTGGGGAAATAGGTAGGTGGATTGAAAACTGGCTGAGGAATAGGCGGCAGAGGGTGGTAATTAAAGGGGCTAGTTCGGGTTGGGCCTCGGTCACTAGTGGGGTTCCTCAGGGTTCCGTTTTGGGGCCGCTGTTGTTTATCATTTACATAAATGATATCGACGGTGGCATCGTCAGTCGGATCGCCAAATTCGCTGATGACACCAAGCTTGGGGCCAATGTTGGGACGCCCGAAGCGATCGAGGAACTGCGTGCGGACCTAGGTAGGATAGGAGAGTGGTCCGAAAAATGGCAAATGCCGTTTAACTTGGGTAAATGCAAAGTGATGCACATTGGCTACGCCAATCCCAAGTCGGACTACTCGATGTTGGGTAGTAATATCGAGGTGACTGATTTAGAAAAGGACTTGGGTGTGCTAATTAGCAGCGATCTTAAGTTTACGAAACAGTGTGTAGAGGTGGAAAAGAAAGCCCAGAAACTATTGGGTTATATCAGGAGGCAATTTCAGTTTCGGAACAAGGAGATTGTGCTCTCACTGTACAATTCCCTTGTTCGGCCGCACCTGGAGTATGCTGTGCAGTTCTGGTCGCCCACCCTCAGGAAAGATATTGAGAGGCTGGAGCGAGTGCAGGCGAGGGCCACAAAGTTAATCCCTTCCGTTAGGCATATGGGCTACAATCGACGGTTACGCGCCCTGAACTTGTTTTCGCTTGAAACTCGGAGGCTGCGCGGTCAACTGATCGAGGTTTTCAAGCTCTTACGCGGGTTCAACGATGTCGATTTTAGAAGTATGTTTAGTTTAAATGATAACCCAACTCGCAACAATGGTTGGAAGTTGGATTTGAAACGGTTTAGGACTAGTGTGTGTGGGAATTACTTTACGTATAAGATCTGTGACACATGGAACAGGTTACCTTCGGAAGTTGTGAACAGTTCCTCTGTGGATCAGTTCAAGAAAAGGGTAGACGAAATCTTGCACACTATTTGAGTGTGTAAAGACATTTAGGACCTCAGTCTGCGGAAATTTCTTTTCCTATAAAATAGTTAATATCTGGAACCAACTTCCCTCAGAGGTTGTTTCCAGTCAAAGTGTAAATGTGTTTAAAAATAGGCTAGACAAAGTACTGAATACTCTCATAGTTTAAGACTAAAACATAAGAAAACTCTGCAGGAGATCGCTTGCACGGTGTCTCTGTGAGCAAGCTAAATATAGAGCTATTTATATATTCTCCACTTTCCTGTAAAATTTCCTTGGCTACTTTTCCAGGGTCAAGGTATTTTCTTCAACCTTTTTCCGTACCTGCCTCTGGCAGGGAGGGAGCGGAGGGTGGGGAGAGAGCCTTCTACTTTTCTATCCAGTTTTCTACTACTGCTAGGATAGTTGAAAGAAAAATAAACTTTTACAAAATTTTCCCTGGCACCCGTTGCCATTGGTACCTCCTCGGTATGGGCCGCAAGGCCTTTTGAGGTACTTCTTTTCCTTGTAACTCCTTGTAACTCTCTCTCTCTCTCTCTCTCTCTCTCTCTCTCTCTCTCTCTCCGCAGGGGGTATAAAGGTTATGACATTTTTTCTGGATGTTGTAAACTTTATACTTGGGGTGTGACAGCCCTCCGGTCCCGAGTCGTGGGATTCTAGAGAAATTGGCTGCCAGTTTCTTTAGGTTCTCTCTCTCTTTCGGGAGGGCGGGTAAAGTATGTTGTACAATCCTGTCCCGTGGGTTACTAGGACCCCATCCCATCCCTACTCTGTCCTTTTAGCTTACATTAAGGATGTTCTCCTCTGACTGAAAAAAAAAAAAAAAAAAAACTTTTCTTTTAGTATAAAGTATTTTTCTCTTCTTTTACTATTAGGACCCTACTGCTACCTCATGCGTGGGAAGAGAGGCTTTGGAACCTCTATAAATAACACCATTTAACGCTCGTAGGTTGTGAGAGACTGGGATGGAGGGGTCCCAGGCGTAGGGGCGCGATGAATGGAGTGTGGCTAGTGCCCCGTTAAGCCCATTCCTAACGCGTAATGGCCTGACCAGCCCCCTGCGACCGTTCTTTGGTGACCAATTGATGGTGCTTGGCTGTACTGCTCTGAGGTGAGAGAGCTTTACTGCCCAGCTGGCTGCCAGGCCAGCGTAAAGTCTCGGGCGTAGACTCTGGGTCTGGTGGGATATCCCTTGAACACTGGATTCTAAGAGTTTGGCCGCTTGTGAGTGACTAGTAAGACTTAGTAAGGGGCTGCATCTCGCTGGCGCTCCTGGCGGAAAATCCGTGATGCCTGCGTCGCGAGTGTTTGTCAGTTGGTAGCTGCGACACGTTTGGGATTGTCCGGCCCTGGGGAGACCTTTGGTCGGTGCGGCAGCAGCGAGAGGTGTAGTCTTCTGGAAGGGATGAACGTCACTTGCAAGTAGGTGGATGCGTCTACGCGCGGGATGAATTCACCCCCACCCCCTTTTTTATATACTGGTCAGAACGTTTTTGATAGTTTTCATTGCTAGAACGCTTTATCTTATTCAGAGTATTCAGAAAAAAAAAAAGAGAGAAAATATGGCAGGGCCAGCTAAATTGAAAGCAGAATGCTTTAAATGTAAAGTTAATCATTGGTGCGTTGACTTCCCTGAAGGTAGTATCAGCGATATCACATCCCTTAGTGTATGTTTGTTTTGTAAACTTAGAGACAACCACGAAAAGGAAGTTAAAGAGCTAAAGGAATTAGTAAAAAAGCTTGAAGCTAGGGTCGTCGCACTGGAAATCCAACCCAGTGGACAAGATCAAACTAAAAACACACCAGCAGATTTAAACTGTAAGATTAAGCATCTAGAACAAAGCGTGGCACGCTTGGAAAACACTGTGACTATTCCGGAAAATAGAACGGAGGAACAAGAATTCAAATTGGTCAAAAATAAAAGACCCTCCAAACCAAAACCAAAACATAAGGATTTGGAACCCATTACCATCAAAAATAAGTTTCACTTACTTGCTGATGAGGAGGATGAATCCTTTTTAATTGGGGATTCTATGCTAAGGAATCAAGGGGACTTTTTCGGAGCAAGACGGGTGACCAAGAGAAAACTCCGATGTTTTCCGGGTGCCACAAGCCAGATAATTAATAGGGAATTAGGCAAAATTAATATCAAGAATAAGAGTTGCCCTATCATTGTCCATGTTGGTGGCAATGACGTTTTTCTGGGAGGGACAGGAGGGCAGACAGAGCCCATTATAAAAGAATTTAAGAACCTAACTGACAAGGTTAGGGATAGGACAGACATGGGTATGGTCGTAGGAATTCTCCCTCGAATGCGTGCTAGTGATATATACTCTAAGTAAAGCCATTAGCATAAATAAAAGAGTTAAACGCATGTGTGAGGAAAAAGGCCTAAAGTTTGTCGATTTTTGGCCTACATTCTACGGAAATGGGGAATACTTTGGTTCGGACGGGATACATTTTAACCAGAAGGGGAAAAAGAAGTATGGTGATTTACTGAACATTAATTTGTATAATCTTTTTAAACTAGGACCCCCCAAACCAGTAATTGATCCTGCTTCCCAAACAGTTAAACCTACTCCCCCAGCAGTTAGTCACCCTCCCCCAGCAGTTAGTCACCTCCCCCAGCAGGTAGTCACCCTCCCCAGCAGTAGTCACCTCCCCCAGCAGGTAGTCACCCTCCCAGCAGGTAGTCACCCTCCCCCAGCAGGTAGTCACCCTCCCCAGCAGCTAGTCACCCTCCCCCAGCAGCTAGTCACCCTTCCCCAGTAGTTAGTCCCCTCCAACAGCAGGTAGTGACTCTCCTTCCACGTTGGAGGGGACTCAGGCTCCTGCGGAGTTTGTCCCCTCGTTAGTGAGGGGCTCTTCAACTCCCGACAGCCCTGGCTGTTCGGGAAACGGGTCGTGCTAGGGGGCGGTCAGAACAGGGGAGGCTCCCTCCGTGCAATGCTTTTTAATGCTAGGTCGATCAGGAACAAGTTTGGCGAGCTACGGGCGCTCTTAGCATCAGAATACCAGGATATCGTTGCTATCACCGAGTCCTGGATTCATACTGATCGTAGGGACTACGTTGGGGAGTTCGAAATTCCCGGGTATAGAATGTTTCGCAAAGACCGCACCCGTGGGGAGGGGGGTGGGGTACTAATATACGTCAGGGACACGTTGAGTCCGGTTGACTGCCAGTTCCGGTCGGAACGGGAGCTGCTTGGCGTCGATCTGAACGTGGGAGGGACGAACTATAGGTTAATCTTGGTGTACAGACCTCCGCATCTCCTCCTCGAGGAGGATACAGCCCTGTACACCGAACTCAGTAGCCTGCTAGGGATAGGGGTGTGTAGTTTTAGGAGACTTCAACTGTCGCGGCATAAAGTGGGAAAACAGGACTGCCGATGCTGAAGGGAGGAGGCTAGTTGACTTTGCTGATGAGAACTTCCTCACTCAGTGGGTCAACGAGCCTACACGAGGCGAAAGCGTTCTAGACTTAGTATTCACGACCGAAGACAACCTCGTCACTGGCCTCACCGTTGACGAATCATTGGGCGGGAGTGATCACGGTCTTATTAGGTTCCGTGTGTGCGTCCCTCGGGTGAAGCGTAGTAACTCGAGAGGCAGTAAGCTCGATCTCCGGCGGGCGAACTTTGTTAGCCTCAGGGATAGCGTAGGAGAGATGGGGTTAGAGGTTGGCGGCGATGTTGAGGGAGTGTGGAGTGCATTCCGGGACGAGTTTATGGTGCTGCAGTCTGCTGCCATACCCTCAAAACCGGTCACCCTGCTTCAACGCAGCCTAAGTGGTTCAATCGTGACATCGCTTCGGCTATCCGAAATAGGAAAGTAGCGTATAGGAGGGCGAAGGCCAATCGTTCCCACGAGAACACTGAAGCGTATGTCCGACTGTGTAGGGAAGTGAAGGCGAAGGTTAGGCTAGCGAAACGTAACGAAGAACTACGGGTGGCAAGCCTCTGCAAGGGGAACCCTAAGGAATTCTTCAGTTATGTTAATAGTAGAAAGCCCATTAGAAGCATGACCGTTAAAGGATGGAAGCGGCGTTCTGCGGACCTCCGACGCGGACATCGCTAATGTGCTTAATGAGTACTTTGCGGGAGTGTTCACCAGGGAGGATACCCGCGTCATCCCCGAGCCAGGCGTGAGGCACGAAGGTGCTGGCCTGGATAGTGTTAGATGTACCGCGACAGTCGTTGCCGATAGAATAGACAAACTGAGCGCGTTTAAGGCTCCTGGGCCAGACCAGTTTCTCCCCAGAGTGTTGCGAGAAGTGCGCGACCAGGTGGCTCCCCACCTGGCTACAGTCTTCAACAAATCGTTGGAGATGGGCCAGGTGCCTGGTGACTGGAGGGAAGCCAACGTGACCCCTATCTTTAAGAAAGGGGATCACGAAAGTCCAGGGAACTATCGTCCCATTAGTCTCACTTCAGTTGTAGGTAAATTATTAGAAGGGATAATAGCTGATAGGATCGTTGACCATTTGGATTCCTACAAGCTGCTTGGGGACTCCCAACATGGGTTTAGACGGCATAGGTCGTGTCTCACCAACTTGCTCGAGTTTTTCCACGTCATGTTGAGTGAGTACGATAAGAGTAGGGCGATTGATATACTTTATCTCGACTTTCAGAAAGCCTTTGATAAGGTACCTCACCGCCGGCTAATGGCGAAAGTGCGCGCGCTGGGTATCGGTGGGGAAATAGGTAGGTGGATTGAAAACTGGCTGAGGAATAGGCGGCAGAGGGTGGTAATTAAAGGGGCTAGTTCGGGTTGGGCCTCGGTCACTAGTGGGGTTCCTCAGGGTTCCGTTTTGGGGCCGCTGTTGTTTATCATTTACATAAATGATATCGACGGTGGCATCGTCAGTCGGATCGCCAAATTCGCTGATGACACCAAGCTTGGGGCCAATGTTGGGACGCCCGAAGCGATCGAGGAACTGCGTGCGGACCTAGGTAGGATAGGAGAGTGGTCCGAAAAATGGCAAATGCCGTTTAACTTGGGTAAATGCAAAGTGATGCACATTGGCTACGCCAATCCCAAGTCGGACTACTCGATGTTGGGTAGTAATATCGAGGTGACTGATTTAGAAAAGGACTTGGGTGTGCTAATTAGCAGCGATCTTAAGTTTACGAAACAGTGTGTAGAGGTGGAAAAGAAAGCCCAGAAACTATTGGGTTATATCAGGAGGCAATTTCAGTTTCGGAACAAGGAGATTGTGCTCTCACTGTACAATTCCCTTGTTCGGCCGCACCTGGAGTATGCTGTGCAGTTCTGGTCGCCCACCCTCAGGAAAGATATTGAGAGGCTGGAGCGAGTGCAGGCGAGGGCCACAAAGTTAATCCCTTCCGTTAGGCATATGGGCTACAATCGACGGTTACGCGCCCTGAACTTGTTTTCGCTTGAAACTCGGAGGCTGCGCGGTCAACTGATCGAGGTTTTCAAGCTCTTACGCGGGTTCAACGATGTCGATTTTAGAAGTATGTTTAGTTTAAATGATAACCCAACTCGCAACAATGGTTGGAAGTTGGATTTGAAACGGTTTAGGACTAGTGTGTGTGGGAATTACTTTACGTATAAGATCTGTGACACATGGAACAGGTTACCTTCGGAAGTTGTGAACAGTTCCTCTGTGGATCAGTTCAAGAAAAGGGTAGACGAAATCTTGCACACTATTTGAGTGTGTAAAGACATTTAGGACCTCAGTCTGCGGAAATTTCTTTTCCTATAAAATAGTTAATATCTGGAACCAACTTCCCTCAGAGGTTGTTTCCAGTCAAAGTGTAAATGTGTTTAAAAATAGGCTAGACAAAGTACTGAATACTCTCATAGTTTAAGACTAAAACATAAGAAAACTCTGCAGGAGATCGCTTGCACGGTGTCTCTGTGAGCAAGCTAAATATAGAGCTATTTATATATTCTCCACTTTCCTGTAAAATTTCCTTGGCTACTTTTCCAGGGTCAAGGTATTTTCTTCAACCTTTTTCCGTACCTGCCTCTGGCAGGGAGGGAGCGGAGGGTGGGGAGAGAGCCTTCTACTTTTCTATCCAGTTTTCTACTACTGCTAGGATAGTTGAAAGAAAAATAAACTTTACAAAATTTTCCCTGCACCCGTTGCCATTGGTACCTCCTCGGTATGGGCCGCAAGGCCTTTTGAGGTACTTCTTTTCCTTGTAACTCCTTGTAACTCTCTCTCTCTCTCTCTCTCTCTCTCTCTCTCTCTCTCTCTCCGCAGGGGGTATAAAGGTTATGACATTTTTCTGGATGTTGTAAACTTTATACTTGGGGTGTGACAGCCCTCCGGTCCCGAGTCGTGGGATTCTAGAGAAATTGGCTGCCAGTTTCTTTAGGTTCTCTCTTCTTTCGGGAGGGCGGGTAAAGTATGTTGTACAATCCTGTCCCGTGGGTTACTAGGACCCCATCCCATCCCTACTCTGTTTTAGCTTACATTAAGGATGTTCTCCTCTGACTGAAAAAAAAAAAAAAAACCTTTTCTTTAGTATAAAGTATTTTTCTCTTCTTTTACTATTAGGACCCTACTGCTACCTCATGCGTGGGAAGAGAGGCTTTGGAACCTCTATAAATAACACCATTTAACGCTCGTAGGTTGTGAGAGACTGGGATGGAGGGGTCCCAGGCGTAGGGGCGCGATGAATGGAGTGTGGCTAGTGCCCCGTTAAGCCCATTCCTAACGCGTAATGGCCTGACCAGCCCCCTGCGACCGTTCTTTGGTGACCAATTGATGGTGCTTGGCTGTACTGCTCTGAGGTGAGAGAGCTTTACTGCCCAGCTGGCTGCCAGGCCAGCGTAAAGTCAGGGCGTAGACTCTGGGTCTGGTGGGATATCCCTTGAACACTGGATTCTAAGAGTTGGCCGCTTGTGAGTGACTAGTAAGACTTAGTAAGGGGCTGCATCTCGCTGGCGCTCCTGGCGGAAAATCCGTGATGCCTGCGTCGCGAGTGTTTGTCAGTTGGTAGCTGCGACACGTTTGGGATTGTCCGGCCCTGGGGAGACCTTTGGTCGGTGCGGCAGCAGCGAGAGGTGTAGTCTTCTGGAAGGGATGAACGTCACTTGCAAGTAGGTGGATGCGTCTACGCGCGGGATGAATTCACCCACCCCTTTTTTATATACTGGTCAGAACGTTTTTGATAGTTTTCATTGCTAGAACGCTTTATCTTATTCAGAGTATTCAGAAAAAAAAAAGAGAGAGAAAATATGGCAGGGCCAGCTAAATTGAAAGCAGAATGCTTTAAATGTAAAGTTAATCATTGGTGCGTTGACTTCCCTGAAGGTAGTATCAGCGATATCACATCCCTTAGTGTATGTTTGTTTTGTAAACTTAGAGACAACCACGAAAAGGAAGTTAAAGAGCTAAAGGAATTAGTAAAAAAGCTTGAAGCTAGGGTCGTCGCACTGGAAATCCAACCCAGTGGACAAGATCAAACTAAAAACACACCAGCAGATTTAAACTGTAAGATTAAGCATCTAGAACAAAGCGTGGCACGCTTGGAAAACACTGTGACTATTCCGGAAAATAGAACGGAGGAACAAGAATTCAAATTGGTCAAAAATAAAAGACCCTCCAAACCAAAACCAAAACATAAGGATTTGGAACCCATTACCATCAAAAATAAGTTTCACTTACTTGCTGATGAGGAGGATGAATCCTTTTTAATTGGGGATTCTATGCTAAGGAATCAAGGGGACTTTTTCGGAGCAAGACGGGTGACCAAGAGAAAACTCCGATGTTTTCCGGGTGCCACAAGCCAGATAATTAATAGGGAATTAGGCAAAATTAATATCAAGAATAAGTTGCCCTATCATTGTCCATGTTGGTGGCAATGACGTTTTTCTGGGAGGGACAGGAGGGCAGACAGAGCCCATTATAAAAGAATTTAAGAACCTAACTGACAAGGTTAGGGATAGGACAGACATGGGTATGGTCGTAGGAATTCTCCCTCGAATGCGTGCTAGTGATTATACTCTAAGTAAAGCCATTAGCATAAATAAAAGAGTTAAACGCATGTGTGAGGAAAAAGGCCTAAAGTTTGTCGATTTTTGGCCTACATTCTACGGAAATGGGGAATACTTTGGTTCGGACGGGATACATTTTAACCAGAAGGGGAAAAAGAAGTATGGTGATTTACTGAACATTAATTTGTATAATCTTTTTAAACTAGGACCCCCAAACCAGCAATTGATCCTGCTCCCAAACAGTTAAACCTACTCCCCCAGCAGTTAGTCACCCTCCCCCAGCAGTAGTCACCCTCCCCCAGCAGTAGTCACCCTCCCCCGCAGTAGTCACCCTCCCAGCAGGTAGTGACTCTCCTTCCACGTTGGAGGGGACTCAGGCTCCTGCGGAGTTGTCCCCTCGTTAGTGAGGGGCTCTTCAACTCCCGACAGCCCTGGCTGTTCGGGAAACGGGTCGTGCTAGGGGGCGGTCAGAATAGGGGAGGCTCCCTCCGTGCAATGCTTTTTAATGCTAGGTCGATCAGGAACAAGTTTGGCGAGCTACGGGCGCTCTTAGCATCAGAATACCAGGATATCGTTGCTATCACCGAGTCCTGGATTCATACTGATCGTAGGGACTACGTTGGGGAGTTCGAAATTCCCGGGTATAGAATGTTTCGCAAAGACCGCACCCGTGGGGAGGGGGGTGGGGTACTAATATACGTCAGAGACACGTTGAGTCCGGTTGACTGCCAGTTCCGGTCGGAACGGGAGCTGCTTGGCGTCGATCTGAACGTGGGAGGGACGAACTATAGGTTAATCTTGGTGTACAGACCTCCGCATCTCCTCCTCGAGGAGGATACAGCCCTGTACACCGAACTCAGTAGCCTGCTAGGGGATAGGGTGTGTGTAGTTTTAGGAGACTTCAACTGTCGCGGCATAAAGTGGGAAAACAGGACTGCCGATGCTGAAGGGAGGAGGCTAGTTGACTTTGCTGATGAGAACTTCCTCACTCAGTGGGTCAACGAGCCTACACGAGGCGAAAGCGTTCTAGACTTAGTATTCACGACCGAAGACAACCTCGTCACTGGCCTCACCGTTGACGAATCATTGGGCGGGAGTGATCACGGTCTTATTAGGTTCCGTGTGTGCGTCCCTCGGGTGAAGCGTAGTAACTCGAGAGGCAGTAAGCTCGATCTCCGGCGGGCGAACTTTGTTAGCCTCAGGGATAGCGTAGGAGAGATGGGGTTAGAGGTTGGCGGCGATGTTGAGGGAGTGTGGAGTGCATTCCGGGACGAGTTTATGGTGCTGCAGTCTGCTGCCATACCCTCAAAACCGGTCACCCCTGCTTCAACGCAGCCTAAGTGGTTCAATCGTGACATCGCTTCGGCTATCCGAAATAGGAAAGTAGCGTATAGGAGGGCGAAGGCCAATCGTTCCCACGAGAACACTGAAGCGTATGTCCGCTGTGTAGGGAAGTGAAGGCGAAGGTTAGGCTAGCGAAACGTAACGAAGAACTACGGGTGGCAAGCCTCTGCAAGGGGAACCCTAAGGAATTCTTCAGTTATGTTAATAGTAGAAAGCCCATTAGAAGCATGATAGGTCAAAGGATGGAAGCGGCGTTCTGCGGACCTCCGACGCGGACATCGCTAATGTGCTTAATGAGTACTTTGCGGGAGTGTTCACCAGGGAGGATACCCGCGTCATCCCCGAGCCAGGCGTGAGGCACGAAGGTGCTGGCCTGGATAGTGTTAGATGTACCGCGACAGTCGTTGCCGATAGAATAGACAAACTGAGCGCGTTTAAGGCTCCTGGGCCAGACCAGTTTCTCCCCAGAGTGTTGCGAGAAGTGCGCGACCAGGTGGCTCCCCACCTGGCTACAGTCTTCAACAAATCGTTGGAGATGGGCCAGGTGCCTGGTGACTGGAGGGAAGCCAACGTGACCCCTATCTTTAAGAAAGGGGATCACGAAAGTCCAGGGAACTATCGTCCCATTAGTCTCACTTCAGTTGTAGGTAAATTATTAGAAGGGATAATAGCTGATAGGATCGTTGACCATTTGGATTCCTACAAGCTGCTTGGGGACTCCCAACATGGGTTTAGACGGCATAGGTCGTGTCTCACCAACTTGCTCGAGTTTTTCCACGTCATGTTGAGTGAGTACGATAAGAGTAGGGCGATTGATATACTTTATCTCGACTTTCAGAAAGCCTTTGATAAGGTACCTCACCGCCGGCTAATGGCGAAAGTGCGCGCGCTGGGTATCGGTGGGGAAATAGGTAGGTGGATTGAAAACTGGCTGAGGAATAGGCGGCAGAGGGTGGTAATTAAAGGGGCTAGTTCGGGTTGGGCCTCGGTCACTAGTGGGGTTCCTCAGGGTTCCGTTTTGGGGCCGCTGTTGTTTATCATTTACATAAATGATATCGACGGTGGCATCGTCAGTCGGATCGCCAAATTCGCTGATGACACCAAGCTTGGGGCCAATGTTGGGACGCCCGAAGCGATCGAGGAACTGCGTGCGGACCTAGGTAGGATAGGAGAGTGGTCCGAAAAATGGCAAATGCCGTTTAACTTGGGTAAATGCAAAGTGATGCACATTGGCTACGCCAATCCCAAGTCGGACTACTCGATGTTGGGTAGTAATATCGAGGTGACTGATTTAGAAAAGGACTTGGGTGTGCTAATTAGCAGCGATCTTAAGTTTACGAAACAGTGTGTAGAGGTGGAAAAGAAAGCCCAGAAACTATTGGGTTATATCAGGAGGCAATTTCAGTTTCGGAACAAGGAGATTGTGCTCTCACTGTACAATTCCCTTGTTCGGCCGCACCTGGAGTATGCTGTGCAGTTCTGGTCGCCCACCCTCAGGAAAGATATTGAGAGGCTGGAGCGAGTGCAGGCGAGGGCCACAAAGTTAATCCCTTCCGTTAGGCATATGGGCTACAATCGACGGTTACGCGCCCTGAACTTGTTTTCGCTTGAAACTCGGAGGCTGCGCGGTCAACTGATCGAGGTTTTCAAGCTCTTACGCGGGTTCAACGATGTCGATTTTAGAAGTATGTTTAGTTTAAATGATAACCCAACTCGCAACAATGGTTGGAAGTTGGATTTGAAACGGTTTAGGACTAGTGTGTGTGGGAATTACTTTACGTATAAGATCTGTGACACATGGAACAGGTTACCTTCGGAAGTTGTGAACAGTTCCTCTGTGGATCAGTTCAAGAAAAGGGTAGACGAAATCTTGCACACTATTTGAGTGTGTAAAGACATTTAGGACCTCAGTCTGCGGAAATTTCTTTTCCTATAAAATAGTTAATATCTGGAACCACTTCCCTCAGAGTTGTTCCAGTCAAAGTGTAAATGTGTTAAAAATAGGCTAGACAAAGTACTGAATACTCTCATAGTTTAAGACTAAAACATAGAAAACTCTGCAGGAGATCGCTTGCACGGTGTCTCTGTGAGCAAGCTAAATATAGAGCTATTTATATATTCTCCACTTTCCTGTAAATTTCCTTGGCTACTTTTCCAGGGTCAGGTATTTTCTTCAACCTTTTTCCGTACCTGCCTCTGGCAGGGAGGGAGCGGAGGGTGGGGAGAGAGCCTTCTACTTTTCTATCCAGTTTTCTATATTACTGCTAGGATAGTTGAAAGAAAAATAAACTTTACAAAATTTTCCCTGGCACCCGTTGCCATTGGTACCTCCTCGGTATGGGCCGCAAGGCCTTTTGAGGTACTTCTTTTCCTTGTAACTCCTTGTAACTCTCTCTCTCTCTCTCTCTCTCTCTCTCTCGCCGCAGGGGGTATCAAAGGTTATGACATTTTTTCTGGATGTTGTAACTTTATACTTGGGGTGTGACAGCCCTCGGTCCCGAGTCGTGGGATTCTAGAGAAATTGGCTGCCAGTTTCTTTAGGTTCTCTCTCTTTCGGGAGGGCGGGTAAAGTATGTTGTACAATCCTGTCCCGTGGGTTACTAGGAGACCCCATCCCATCCCTACTCTGTCCTTTTAGCTTACATTAAGGATGTTTCTCCTCTGACTGAAAAAAAAAAAAAAAAAACCTTTTCTTTTAGTATAAAGTATTTTTCTCTTCTTTTACTATTAGGACCCTACTGCTACCTCATGCGTGGGAAGAGAGGCTTTGGAACCTCTATAAATAACACCATTTAACGCTCGTAGGTTGTGAGAGACTGGGATGGAGGGGTCCCAGGCGTAGGGGCGCGATGAATGGAGTGTGGCTAGTGCCCCGTTAAGCCCATTCCTAACGCGTAATGGCCTGACCAGCCCCCTGCGACCGTTCTTTGGTGACCAATTGATGGTGCTTGGCTGTACTGCTCTGAGGTGAGAGAGCTTTACTGCCCAGCTGGCTGCCAGGCCAGCGTAAAGTCTCGGGCGTAGACTCTGGGTCTGGTGGGATATCCCTTGAACACTGGATTCTAAGAGTTTGGCCGCTTGTGAGTGACTAGTAAGACTTAGTAAGGGGCTGCATCTCGCTGGCGCTCCTGGCGGAAAATCCGTGATGCCTGCGTCGCGAGTGTTTTCAGTTGGTAGCTGCGACACGTTTGGGATTGTCCGGCCCTGGGGAGACCTTTGGTCGGTGCGGCAGCAGCGAGAGGTGTAGTCTTCTGGAAGGGATGAACGTCACTTGCAAGTAGGTGGATGCGTCTACGCGCGGGATGAATTCACCCCCCCTTTTTTATATACTGGTCAGAACGTTTTTGATAGTTTTCATTGCTAGAACGCTTTATCTTATTCAGAGTATTCAGAAAAAAAAAAGAGAGAAAATATGGCAGGGCCAGCTAAATTGAAAGCAGAATGCTTTAAATGTAAAGTTAATCATTGGTGCGTTGACTTCCCTGAAGGTAGTATCAGCGATATCACATCCCTTAGTGTATGTTTGTTTTGTAAACTTAGAGACAACCACGAAAAGGAAGTTAAAGAGCTAAAGGAATTAGTAAAAAAGCTTGAAGCTAGGTCGTCGCACTGGAAATACAACCCAGTAGACAAGATGAAACTAAAAACACACCAGCAGATTTAAACTGTAAGATTAAGCATCTAGAACAAAGCGTGGCACGCTTGGAAAACACGGTGACTATTCCGGAAAATAGAACGGAGGAACAAGAATTCAAATTGGTCAAAAATAAAAGACCCTCCAAACCAAAACCAAAACATAAGGATTTGGAACCCATTACCATCAAAAATAAGTTTCACTTACTTGCTGATGAGGAGGATGAATCCTTTTTAATTGGGGATTCTATGGTAAGGAATCAAGGGGACTTTTTCGGAGCAAGACGGGCGACCAAGAGAAAGCTCCGATGTTTTCCGGGTGCCACAAGCCAGATAATTAATAGGGAATTAGGCAAAATTAATATCAAGAATAAGAGTTGCCCTATCATTGTCCATGTTGGTGGCAATGACGTTTTTCTGGGAGGGACAGGAGGGCAGACAGAGCCCATTATAAAAGAATTTAAGAACCTAACTGACAAGGTTAGGGATAGGACAGACATGGGTATGGTCGTAGGAATTCTCCCTCGAATGCGTGCTAGTGACTATACTCTAAGTAAAGCCATTAGCATAAATAAAAGAGTTAAACGCATGTGTGATGAAAAAGGCCTAAAGTTTGTCGATTTTTGGCCTACATTCTACGGAAATGGGGAATACTTTGGTTCGGACGGGATACATTTTAACCAGAAGGGGAAAAAGAAGTATGGTGATTTACTGAACATTAATTTGTATAATCTTTTTAAACTAGGACCCCCCAAACCAGCAATTGATCCTGCTCCCCAAACAGTTAAACCTACTCCCCCAGCAGTTAGTCCCCTCCCCCAGCAGTTAGTCCCCTCCCCCAGCAGTTAGTCCCTCCCCCAGCAGTTAGTCCCCTCCCCAGCAGTAGTCCCCTCCCCCAGCAGTAGTCCCCCCCCAGCAGTAGTCCCCTCCCCCAGCAGGTAGTCCCTCCCCAGCAGCTAGTCCCCTCCCCCAGCAGCTAGTCCCCTCCCCCAGTAGTTAGTCCCCCTCCAACAGCAGGTAGTGACTCTCCTTCCACGTTGGAGGGGCTCAGGCTCCTGCGGAGTTGTCCCCTCGTTAGTGAGGGGCTCTTCAACTCCCGACAGCCCTGGCTGTTCGGGAAACGGGTCGTGCTAGGGGGCGGTCAGAATAGGGGAGGCTCCCTCCGTGCAATGCTTTTTAATGCTAGGTCGATCAGGAACAAGTTTGGCGAGCTACGGGCGCTCTTAGCATCAGAATACCAGGATATCGTTGCTATCACCGAGTCCTGGATTCATACTGATCGTAGGGACTACGTTGGGGAGTTCGAAATTCCCGGGTATAGAATGTTTCGCAAAGACCGCACCCGTGGGGAGGGGGGTGGGGTACTAATATACGTCAGGGACACGTTGAGTCCGGTTGACTGCCAGTTCCGGTCGGAACGGGAGCTGCTTGGCGTCGATCTGAACGTGGGAGGGACGAACTATAGGTTAATCTTGGTGTACAGACCTCCGCATCTCCTCCTCGAGGAGGATACAGCCCTGTACACCGAACTCAGTAGCCTGCTAGGGGATAGGGTGTGTGTAGTTTTAGGAGACTTCAACTGTCGCGGCATAAAGTGGGAAAACAGGACTGCCGATGCTGAAGGGAGGAGGCTAGTTGACTTTGCTGATGAGAACTTCCTCACTCAGTGGGTCAACGAGCCTACACGAGGCGAAAGCGTTCTAGACTTAGTATTCACGACCGAAGACAACCTCGTCACTGGCCTCACCGTTGACGAATCATTGGGCGGGAGTGATCACGGTCTTATTAGGTTCCGTGTGTGCGTCCCTCGGGTGAAGCGTAGTAACTCGAGAGGCAGTAAGCTCGATCTCCGGCGGGCGAACTTTGTTAGCCTCAGGGATAGCGTAGGAGAGATGGGGTTAGAGGTTGGCGGCGATGTTGAGGGAGTGTGGAGTGCATTCCGGGACGAGTTTATGGTGCTGCAGTCTGCTGCCATACCCTCAAAACCGGTCACCCCTGCTTCAACGCAGCCTAAGTGGTTCAATCGTGACATCGCTTCGGCTATCCGAAATAGGAAAGTAGCGTATAGGAGGGCGAAGGCCAATCGTTCCCACGAGAACACTGAAGCGTATGTCCGCCTGTGTAGGGAAGTGAAGGCGAAGGTTAGGCTAGCGAAACGTAACGAAGAACTACGGGTGGCAAGCCTCTGCAAGGGGAACCCTAAGGAGTTCTTCAGTTATGTTAATAGTAGAAAGCCCATTAGAAGCATGATAGGTTAAAGGACGGAAGCGGCGTTCTGCGGACCTCCGACGCGGACATCGCTAATGTGCTTAATGAGTACTTTGCGGGAGTGTTCACCAGGGAGGATACCCGCGTCATCCCCGAGCCAGCGTGAGGCACGAAGGTGCTGGCCTGGATAGTGTTAGATGTACCGCGACAGTCGTTGCCGATAGAATAGACAAACTGAGCGCGTTTAAGGCTCCTGGGCCAGACCAGTTTCTCCCCAGAGTGTTGCGAGAAGTGCGCGACCAGGTGCTCCCACCTGGCTACTCTTCCAACAAATCGTTGGAGTGGGCCAGGTGCCTGGTGACTGTGAGGGACCAACGTGACCCCTATCTTTAAGAAAGGGGATCACGAAAGTCCATGGAACTATCGTCCCATTAGTTCTCACTTCATGTTGTAGGTACATTATTAGAAGGGATAATAGCTGATAGGATCGTTGACCATTTGGATTCCTACAAGCTGCTTGGGGACTCCCCAACATGTTTAGACGGCATAGGTCGTGTCTCACCAACTTGCTCGAGTTTTTTCCACGTCATGTTGAGTGAGTACGATAAGATAGGCGATTGATATACTTTATCTCGACTTTCAGAAAGCCTTGATAAGGTACCTCCCGCCGGATAATGGCGAAAGTGCGAGCGCTGGGTATCGTGGGAATAGGCAGGTGGGTTGAAAACTGGCTGAGGAAGGCGGCAGAGGGTGGTAATTAAGGGGCTAGTTCGGGTTGGGGCTCGGTCCTAGTGGGGTCCCAGGGTTCCGTTTTGGCCGCTGTTGTTTATCATTTACATAAATGATATGACGGTGCATCGTCAGTCGGATCGCCAAATTCGCAGACGACCAAGCTTGGGCCAATGTTGGACGCCCGAAGCGATCGAGGAACTGCGGTGCGGACCTAGGTAGATAGGAGAGTGGTCCGAAAATGGCAAATGCCGTTTAACTTGGGTAAATGCAAAGTGATGCACATTGGCTACGCCAATCCCAAGTCGGACTACTCGATGTTGGGTAGTAATTCGAGGTGCTGATTTAGAAAAGGAATTGGGTTGCTAATTAGCAGCGATCTTAAGTTTACGAAACAGTGTGTGATGTGGAAAAGAAAGCCAGAACTATGGGTTTTATCAGGAGGCAATTTCAGTTTCGGAACAAGGAGATTGTGCTCTCACTGTACAATTCCCTTGTTCGGCCGCACCTGGAGTATGCTGTGCAGTTCTGGTCGCCCACCTCAGGAAGATTGATTGAGGCTGGAGCGAGTGCAGGCGAGGGCCACAAGTTAATCCCGTCCGTTAGGCATATGGGCTACAATCGACGGTTACGCGCCCTGAACTTGTTTTCGCTTGAACTCGGAGCTGCGCGGTCAACTGATCGAGGTTTTCAAGCTCTTACGCGGGTTCAACGATTTCGATTTTAGAAGTATGTTTAGTTTAAATGATAACCCAACTCGCACAATGGTTGGAAAGTTGGTTGAAAGGTTAGGACTAGTGTGTGTGGGAATTACTTACGTATAAGATCTGTGACACATGGAACAGGTTACCTTCGGAAGTTGTGAACAGTTCCTCTGTGGATCAGTTCAAGAAAAGGGTAGACGAAATCTTGCACACTATTTGAGTGTGTAAAGACATTTAGGACCTCAGTCTGCGGAAATTTCTTTTCCTATAAAATAGTTAATATCTGGAACCAACTTCCCTCAGATGTTGTTTGCAGTCAAAGTGTAAATGTGTTTAAAAATAGGCTAGACAAAGTACTGAATACTCTCACAGTTTAAGACTAAAACATAAGAAAACTCTGCAGGAGTAAAATTTCCTTGGCTACTTTTCCAGGGTCAAGGTATTTTCTTCAACCTTTTTCCGTACCTGCCTCTGGCAGGGAGGGAGCGGAGGGTGGGGAGAGAGCCTTCTACTTTTCTATCCAGTTTTCTACTACTGCTAGGATAGTTGAAAGAAAAATAAACTGTTACAAAATTTTCCTGGCACCCGTTGCCATTGGTACCTCCTCGGTATGGGCCGCAAGGCCTTTTGAGGTACTTCTTTTCCTTGTAACTCCTTGTAACTCTCTCTCTCTCTCTCTCTCTCTCTCTCTCCTCTCCGCAGGGGGTATAAAGGTTATGACATTTTTTCTGGATGTTGTAAACTTTATACTTGGGGTGTGACAGCCCTCCGGTCCCGAGTCGTGGGATTCTAGAGAAATTGGCTGCCAGTTTCTTTAGGTTCTCTCTCTCTTTCGGGAGGGCGGGTAAAGTATGTTGTACAATCCTGTCCCGTGGGTTACTAGGACCCCATCCCATCCCTACTCTGTCCTTTTAGCTTACATTAAGGATGTTCTCCTCTGACTGGAAAAAAAAAAAAAAAAAAAAACCTTTTCTTTTAGTATAAAGTATTTTTCTCTTCTTTTACTATTAGGACCCTACTGCTACCTCATGCGTGGGAAGAGAGGCTTTGGAACCTCTATAAATAACACCATTTAACGCTCGTAGGTTGTGAGAGACTGGGATGGAGGGGTCCCAGGCGTAGGGGCGCGATGAATGGAGTGTGGCTAGTGCCCCGTTAAGCCCATTCCTAACGCGTAATGGCCTGACCAGCCCCCTGCGACCGTTCTTTGGTGACCAATTGATGGTGCTTGGCTGTACTGCTCTGAGGTGAGAGAGCTTTACTGCCCAGCTGGCTGCCAGGCCAGCGTAAAGTCTCGGGCGTAGACTCTGGGTCTGGTGGGATATCCCTTGAACACTGGATTCTAAGAGTTTGGCCGCTTGTGAGTGACTAGTAAGACTTAGTAAGGGGCTGCATCTCGCTGGCGCTCCTGGCGGAAAATCCGTGATGCCTGCGTCGCGAGTGTTTGTCAGTTGGTAGCTGCGACACGTTTGGGATTGTCCGGCCCTGGGGAGACCTTTGGTCGGTGCGGCAGCAGCGAGAGGTGTAGTCTTCTGGAAGGGATGAACGTCACTTGCAAGTAGGTGGATGCGTCTACGCGCGGGATGAATTCACCCCCACCCCCTTTTTTATATACTGGTCAGAACGTTTTTGATAGTTTTCATTGCTAGAACGCTTTATCTTATTCAGAGTATTCAGAAAAAAAAAAAGAGAGAAAATATGGCAGGGCCAGCTAAATTGAAAGCAGAATGCTTTAAATGTAAAGTTAATCATTGGTGCGTTGACTTCCCTGAAGGTAGTATCAGCGATATCACATCCCTTAGTGTATGTTTGTTTTGTAAACTTAGAGACAACCACGAAAAGGAAGTTAAAGAGCTAAAGGAATTAGTAAAAAAGCTTGAAGCTAGGGTCGTCGCACTGGAAATCCAACCCAGTGGACAAGATCAAACTAAAAACACACCAGCAGATTTAAACTGTAAGATTAAGCATCTAGAACAAAGCGTGGCACGCTTGGAAAACACTGTGACTATTCCGGAAAATAGAACGGAGGAACAAGAATTCAAATTGGTCAAAAATAAAAGACCCTCCAAACCAAAACCAAAACATAAGGATTTGGAACCCATTACCATCAAAAATAAGTTTCACTTACTTGCTGATGAGGAGGATGAATCCTTTTTAATTGGGGATTCTATGCTAAGGAATCAAGGGGACTTTTTCGGAGCAAGACGGGTGACCAAGAGAAAACTCCGATGTTTTCCGGGTGCCACAAGCCAGATAATTAATAGGGAATTAGGCAAAATTAATATCAAGAAGGAGTTGCCCTATCATTGTCCATGTTGGTGGCAATGACGTTTTTCTGGGAGGGACAGGAGGGCAGACAGAGCCCATTATAAAAGAATTTAAGAACCTAACTGACAAGGTTAGGGATAGGACAGACATGGGTATGGTCGTAGGAATTCTCCCTCGAATGCGTGCTAGTGATTATACTCTAAGTAAAGCCATTAGCATAAATAAAAGAGTTAAACGCATGTGTGAGGAAAAAGGCCTAAAGTTTGTCGATTTTTGGCCTACATTCTACGGAAATGGGGAATACTTTGGTTCGGACGGGATACATTTTAACCAGAAGGGGAAAAAGAAGTATGGTGATTTACTGAACATTAATTTGTATAATCTTTTTAAACTAGGACCCCCCAAACCAGTAATTGATCCTGCTTCCCAAACAGTTAAACCTACTCCCCCAGCAGTTAGTCACCCTCCCCCAGCAGTTAGTCACCCTCCCCCAGCAGGTAGTCACCCTCCCCCAGCAGTAGTCACCCTCCCCAGCAGTAGTCACCCTCCCCAGCAGGTAGTCACCCTCCCCCAGCAGTAGTCACCCTCCCCCAGCAGGTAGTCACCCTCCCCAGCAGCTAGTCACCCTCCCCCAGCAGCTAGTCACCCTTCCCCAGTAGTTAGTCCCCTCCAACAGCAGGTAGTGACTCTCCTTCCACGTTGGAGGGGACTCAGGCTCCTGCGGAGTTTGTCCCTCGTTAGTGAGGGGCTCTTCAACTCCCGACAGCCCTGGCTGTTCGGGAAACGGGTCGTGCTAGGGGGCGGTCAGAACAGGGAGGCTCCCTCCGTGCAATGCTTTTTAATGCTAGGTCGATCAGGAACAAGTTTGGCGAGCTACGGGCGCTCTTAGCATCAGAATACCAGGATATCGTTGCTATCACCGAGTCCTGGATTCATACTGATCGTAGGGACTACGTTGGGGAGTTCGAAATTCCCGGGTATAGAATGTTTCGCAAAGACCGCACCCGTGGGGAGGGGGGTGGGGTACTAATATACGTCAGGGACACGTTGAGTCCGGTTGACTGCCAGTTCCGGTCGGAACGGGAGCTGCTTGGCGTCGATCTGAACGTGGGAGGGACGAACTATAGGTTAATCTTGGTGTACAGACCTCCGCATCTCCTCCTCGAGGAGGATACAGCCCTGTACACCGAACTCAGTAGCCTGCTAGGGGATAGGGTGTGTGTAGTTTTAGGAGACTTCAACTGTCGCGGCATAAAGTGGGAAAACAGGACTGCCGATGCTGAAGGGAGGAGGCTAGTTGACTTTGCTGATGAGAACTTCCTCACTCAGTGGGTCAACGAGCCTACACGAGGCGAAAGCGTTCTAGACTTAGTATTCACGACCGAAGACAACCTCGTCACTGGCCTCACCGTTGACGAATCATTGGGCGGGAGTGATCACGGTCTTATTAGGTTCCGTGTGTGCGTCCCTCGGGTGAAGCGTAGTAACTCGAGAGGCAGTAAGCTCGATCTCCGGCGGGCGAACTTTGTTAGCCTCAGGGATAGCGTAGGAGAGATGGGGTTAGAGGTTGGCGGCGATGTTGAGGGAGTTGGACGAGTGTGCTGCAGTCTGCTGCCATACCCTCAAAACCGGTCACCCCTGCTTCAACGCAGCCTAAGTGGTTCAATCGTGACATCGCTTCGGCTATCCGAAATAGGAAAGTAGCGTATAGGAGGGCGAAGGCCAATCGTTCCCACGAGAACACTGAAGCGTATGTCCGACTGTGTAGGGAAGTGAAGGCGAAGGTTAGGCTAGCGAAACGTAACGAAGAACTACGGGTGGCAAGCCTCTGCAAGGGGAACCCTAAGGAATTCTTCAGTTATGTTAATAGTAGAAAGCCCATTAGAAGCATGATAGTTAAAGGACGGAAGCGGCGTTCTGCGGACCTCCGACGCGGACATCGCTAATGTGCTTAATGAGTACTTTGCGGGAGTGTTCACCAGGGAGGATACCCGCGTCATCCCCGAGCCAGGCGTGAGGCACGAAGGTGCTGGCCTGGATAGTGTTAGATGTACCGCGACAGTCGTTGCCGATAGAATAGACAAACTGAGCGCGTTTAAGGCTCCTGGGCCAGACCAGTTTCTCCCCAGAGTGTTGCGAGAAGTGCGCGACCAGGTGGCTCCCCACCTGGCTACAGTCTTCAACAAATCGTTGGAGATGGGCCAGGGGATCACGAAAGTCCAGGGAACTATCGTCCCATTAGTCTCACTTCAGTTGTAGGTAAATTATTAGAAGGGATAATAGCTGATAGGATCGTTGACCATTTGGATTCCTACAAGCTGCTTGGGGACTCCCAACATGGGTTTAGACGGCATAGGTCGTGTCTCACCAACTTGCTCGAGTTTTTCCACGTCATGTTGAGTGAGTACGATAAGAGTAGGGCGATTGATATACTTTATCTCGACTTTCAGAAAGCCTTTGATAAGGTACCTCACCGCCGGCTAATGGCGAAAGTGCGCGCGCTGGGTATCGGTGGGGAAATAGGTAGGTGGATTGAAAACTGGCTGAGGAATAGGCGGCAGAGGGTGGTAATTAAAGGGGCTAGTTCGGGTTGGGCCTCGGTCACTAGTGGGGTTCCTCAGGGTTCCGTTTTGGGGCGCTGTTGTTTATCATTTACATAAATGATATCGACGGTGGCATCGTCAGTCGGATCGCCAAATTCGCTGATGACACCAAGCTTGGGGCCAATGTTGGGACGCCCGAAGCGATCGAGGAACTGCGTGCGGACCTAGTAGGATAGGAGAGTGGTCCGAAAAATGGCAAATGCCGTTTAACTTGGGTAAATGCAAGTGATGCACATTGGCTACGCCAATCCCAAGTCGGACTACTCGATGTTGGGTAGTAATATCGAGGTGACTGATTTAGAAAAGGACTTGGGTGTGCTAATTAGCAGCGATCTTAAGTTTACGAAACAGTGTGTAGAGGTGGAAAAGAAAGCCCAGAAACTATTGGGTTATATCAGGAGGCAATTTCAGTTTCGGAACAAGGAGATTGTGCTCTCACTGTACAATTCCCTTGTTCGGCCGCACCTGGAGTATGCTGTGCAGTTCTGGTCGCCCACCCTCAGGAAAGATATTGAGAGGCTGGAGCGAGTGCAGGCGAGGGCCACAAAGTTAATCCCTTCCGTTAGGCATATGGGCTACAATCGACGGTTACGCGCCCTGAACTTGTTTTCGCTTGAAACTCGGAGGCTGCGCGGTCAACTGATCGAGGTTTTCAAGCTCTTACGCGGGTTCAACGATGTCGATTTTAGAAGTATGTTTAGTTTAAATGATAACCCAACTCGCAACAATGGTTGGAAGTTGGATTTGAAACGGTTTAGGACTAGTGTGTGTGGGAATTACTTTACGTATAAGATCTGTGACACATGGAACAGGTTACCTTCGGAAGTTGTGAACAGTTCCTCTGCGGATGAGTTCAAGAAAAGGTTAGACCAAATCTTGCACACTATTTGAGTGTATACAAAATTTTCCATGGCACCCGTTGCCATTGGTACCTCCTCGGTATGGGCCGCAAGGCCTTTTGAGGTACTTCTTTTCCTTTTAAATCCTTGTAACTCTCTCTCTCAGAGGCGAGGTACCGACTTTTTGTAAATTCCTAAATCTAAAACATAATTAACCAAAACTATTTAACCTTAGTGTAGTGGCATCAAACTGAGAAGGACATGATAAGTGTTTGGGATGCATTTGAGGATTCGAAGGGTGTTTTCTATTAAATCATTATATAACGAAGTAATCGCTAATCTAACCTAACTTAGCGTAACCCAGTGGTTCCCAAACTTTACTAACTGTCGGAACCCTTACAGACTTGTTTTTATTTCGCGGAACCCCAACTCCATACATATATACAGGGCGTCCCAAAAAAATGTATACACACTTTAAATACTTATAAAGGCAGTGTTTATTAAAATACATTTCATTTTCAAAATGTAATAGAATCTACAGACATTATTTAATTGTTTTGTCAACGCCATTTTTCAAACTGACGTCCGTTCTGGTCCAGGCACTGCTGATAACGCGAAGCAATGGAATCGCAAACATCACGAAACATTTCGTTTGGTATTTGTGTGCATTCTCGTTCAATGGCTGCTCTCAATTCAGCGACTGTTGCAGGTTTTATAGCGTAGACTTTGTCTTTTAAGTATCCCCATAAAAAAAAGTCTAGTGGTGTGAGGTCTGGTGAACGCGGAGGGTATTCTACAAACCCCTTCGTCCAATCCACATCCACATCGTGCCAAGTACCACTCGCAATACTCCACTCTTCGGTCCGGATCATCTTCATTAATAGCATGGACTAATCTTGGAATGTAACTTTTCCATTAACAGCGCTTCAAAATGCGTTGGACAGACGATTCTGAAATTCCTACCTCACGACTCGCTTGCCGCACAGATTTTCTTGGACTTTGGTGATACGTTTCCAGTACTCTTTCTTGCTTTGTGGGCTTGTCGATGTCCGTGGTCTTCCGGAACGCTTCTTGTGGACATTCTGAACAGTTCCATCGGCTTCAAACTTATCTCTAATTCGAGTGATGGTAAGTCGCGTTGGTGGATCTGTTTGAAACTCCCTCCTAAACTGTCTTTGCACTTCAACTGCGTTTTCACACTTCCAATAGCATTTTAGAATGAATTTCCTTTGTTCAAAGCTTAGTCTGACTGCCATTATTAATTCTAATGGGTTTAACTTGGAAAGAAAGAAACATCAATTGAGCTATCAGCTGTTAAAGTGTGTATACATTTTTTGGGACGCCCTGTATATATATATATATATATTAGACTTAGAGCTGTAAAATATTTATTGAGCAACCAAAACTTACAGATTTTAGTGATGAACACAATACAAGTTTTTACACTGAAAACACTTAAGTAAATAAAGCCTATCAGAAATTAACTTGACAGTGCACCACGCCAACGGCTATAGTTATACTGATTGGTTCACAATTAATTACGAAAGTGCACATCAAATCAACTGGCAACTTAGAAAATTTTAATTTTAGCGAAAACATATTGCTCAAAATTAATTACAGTTAAATTCTCACGAGTAAAAATATATATATTAAAATTTATGACAAATTTTAAATACTATGGCAGAATTATATGATATTTATTTTAAAACAGTACTAATAGAACTAGTCTTTTATAAAATTGTTAAAATTAAAATCTGCCAAATTACACTTTTGCAGTTGCCGAGTAGCGAAAATTTATTTACATATACTTAGCAGATTTTAATTTTAGCGAAAAATATTTAGTGATCCCAAATCCACGATGGTGCCATTTTAAGTCAGAATAAGAATATAAAATATTATTTAACAAAGAGCCACAAGGTAAAATTATGTATAAATATTAGGACCTTAATTAGACCTTAACATTAAGACCTGATTAGACTGATTGGAAAACGTGTCACGGAACCCTTGTTAAGCCTCCGTGGAACCCCAGGGTTCCGCGGAACACAGTTTGGGAACCACTGGCGTAACCTAACCTAATCAGGACCAACATATCTTTTATCTAACAATAAAAATACTTCGATTTTTTATATACACTTTTTATTGCTCCGAGGTACCAAAAGTGTTAATTTACAAACCAATTAACGGTACCTCGCTACATCTGCGAATTATCACGCACTTGACCATGCTTATGCCCAGTTACCTGGCGCGCACGCATACACACACACACACACACATATTTAATATTGCAGCATAGCAATGTTGGAGAAGGTAGGGAGGGAAGAAGGACGTCAGAGAGCTTTTACTGAGTTTACAGTCACGGAATATATTATTAGCGTAGTCAATAAAGTAGTAATTTATCTTTAAGATTGTATTTCAACCTTTGAAAAAATAAAAGGGGCTTATTATTTTTTTTTATTTTTTTTTTGGCCATTTTGAGCTCACTGAGTCAGAAACATTTAAAAACACTCGGAAATATAGGACAACCTGACACAACGTAGGAGGATACATAGCCATTTATTCTGGGGTTTAACTTTGGCTTAATTACAGCTATGGCCAAAAGAGTTGAAACTCTTTAATTTTTTTTTTTTAATGAAAGAGGGGAGCAAGTGTAGTTTACGTCCCCCTGACGCAAAAGGGGACACAAACTACACTAGGTCAAAGTTGGGGAACGTAAACTACACTAGGATCTTTAGTAGACATTTTTTAAATGGGATCACCTGAAGATCAGGGCCCCATGTATTCTTGTTTTTTGCTTTACAGTACCAAATATAATAATAAATTAAATTCAATGCCCGGTTAGGTCAACTGTACGCCCTTGACGATTGGTTAGGTTAAGTCGTGATATTTTCGTTAGTTTTAACGAAGATATCATTTGGTAATTGAGGCTGGGGGCCCTGATCTTCAGGTGATCCTTTAAATGACTCCATCAAATAAAATGTTCAAACTAACGAAAATATTACGACTTAACCTAACCAATCGTCAATTTATATATATATATATATATATATATATATATAGAGAGAGAGAGAGAGAGAGAGAGAGAGAGAGAGAGAGAGTGACGATTGGTTAGGTTAAGTCGCAATATTTCGTTAGTTTTAACGTTTTATTTGATTAGGTATACGCAGAGAATTTGATGAGTTTAATGTCTCGCTTTTCGAGTGAGTTTTAGTCGCGGTTGTCAGTACGCGACCCACGGATCAGATTCGGTCTGCCATCAGCTGCAGGGTATAAACAGTAAAATAAGAAAAAAACTGAAAACTAGAAAAATAAAAGTAGAATCCCTTCTCAATTTAAGCAACCTACTCTTCTCGCAGTTCATCGTTCTAATAACTCTTTAGCGTATTCTTTATATGAAAGTAGTGAAGCGTGATACATGCACAAATTTGGAGGACGAAGTTTCTGTGCTCGGTTAACACTCTTCACAGTACTTATTCTTTATTATTAACATAAAATCTTTTAATGAATTCTCCTCCAAAGCACTTTGTCATGAAATTTAATTTCGCCTTCTATTATAAAATACTTTTCGAAATAAACATAAAAGTCCACAATATGCAAACTTCTTTTTAAATGCTCTGTTGTACAGGGTGAGTCAAAACTCTGGAAACGTCGGAACTATGCTTTTCAATGCAAATATACATATATATTTGCATTGAAAAGCGTAGTTCCTATGTTTCCAGACTTTTGACTCACCCTGTATTTACTCGGTAATAAAGTCAATTTATAGTTTTAACTGTTTTTAAATGTTTCACCTTTAAAATAATGAGTGAAATAAATTTGCCTTGTCATTTTTAAGTGCCAATAAAGTAACTCGTTTATTATTTTATTTATTCTGATTAAATATTTTTACCAATTTCCCGCGTTGACATTTAAAAATAATTCTTTTCTTCGGCTAAGTTGTCTTAAAATTGAGTCACAAAGTAAAATGTCATGAAAAGTTTTGTTCAGTTGTCAGACTGAATGATTACTGGGCAAACTTAACATTCAAAAATGGACACTGAGAGATTACAGAAAATTATGCCACAAATATCCCAGTAAACATTTAAATCAAGAAATATAAATGTTCTACGCTTACTTTGACAGTTCTCTCGTTCAATGGATCCTCTATAAAAGGTTTCTGATCCTTTCCTGGGCATTAGAAGGTTTACAATTATCAAAGCTCGCAAACGTTTAAGAATCACTTGAAATCTCGACTTGTCCCCTTTCAAACATTATCACCATTTCAAAAATAATACGAGGATTCGTTTTCTTGCTAATTTGTGGTTATTATAAATTACTTAAACGAACACGGCGGTCGATACTTTAAAATATAGATAAGATAATGAAAAAGATAAAAAATAATTTATTAAGTATTCTTTGTCTGGGCACAAACACATTTGACTTTCTCAGTAGTTAGTTAACGATTGAGAAAGACAACTGCATAATATACAAAATATATACACTGTGTGTATATATATAATGAAAATTGCTTATTATCTTTAATAAGATATCGATAGGGCAATATAAAAAAAGTATAATACGTTATAAATTAGATTTTCAAACAAACGCATAAGTAAAAAAATTTAGTCTATAATTTCTTTAGTTCGTTATCGCAACATAAATCTTTACTTTGTAATTTGATTTCACTTCAGGAATAATGGCGAAATCATTTAATGCGAAAGGAATATCGAGGTGGAGTATAACTGTATTCTTTATCGTTCCATTAATGGTCGTTGATTCTTTGTGGTTTCGAAACACAAAAGTTTCTGTCGATTCTTTGAAGGTTTCGTCTTCGTTGATTCATACGAATTTTGATATCGTCTGCGTTACATTTTGCTCCAGAGGTAGTTTCACTCACGCGCGTTTACTGTCTTTTTTATGTTCATATTCAGTTAATCCAAGTCGAATGATCACTAAGACCAATCATTTTCATGAAAAAGTATATTAAATGAAAACATATTCTTAAATATATTCCTTTGTATATATTCCTGTCTGAAAAATTGACTCTAAATAAATATCGCATAAAAATAAAATTACAAAAAATAGGCGTGTACAGCCAGTAAATATTCACTTAACATTTTTTTAATGCAGCTCCTTCTTGCACTGCCGCTTGCTTGATCTCTCCATACGAATGCAATCTACTTGAGTCGGTGTCATTTCATGTTACAAATGATACCATCGAATGCTACGTCAAAGGTAAGCGTCTTTATCCATGAAAAACGAATCAAATCACACAAAAAATATCCCAATTAATCAGATGATTTTGTTGAGATTTTGACAGTGAAAATTGAAAAATTACATTCGGTATTATAGTACTGTACGGATCAGTTGTATAGCTGTGAACAAATGGGTTGTAAACATATTTTCTTTGCACATTGCAGTGAGCAAAAGAAAACTACTTGTGCTGCAATTTTGTTAGACTCTATCCCCACCCCCTCCACCCCTTTTTTTTTTACCTATGGCCATTCATATCCTAATGATTGGCAGAGCAAACTAGAATGAAAGAGACAACTGTTTTATATATATATATATATAATATATAATATATATATATATATATATATATATATATATATATATATATATATAATATATATATATATATATATATATTAAGGTGGAGTGAAAATATCATTTTTGGATTTTTAATTTACTTGAGTGTGGAAAAGTTGCCAATGGGCTTTAGAAACAAGCATGTGAAATTATAACACAATTGAAGCATTGCTTGATTGACCACCAGCGATTTTAATATATGGCATATTTCATGTTTTAACGATCGCTTTGCCCATCAGGAGTCATCCAAGATGCTGGTCTTTCATCCATGTTTATGCAAATAATTAACAGCTTAGTTTGCTGTAGACTGTGTTATTGCATACTTGAGGTTGACATTTAAGATTACAACATGTGTGGAATGTAAATTAATGGCAATTACAGAGGGTGGCCAAATTATTGAAGGTTATTTGTGCTGTTATCATCATTTTTTCAGCATTTAGATGGAGCAACTACAGGACCTAAGTGCTTCTCAGGACCGATAGGGAAATCTCTCACAGCATGCACGGAACTCCATATAACATCGTATGAACCTATATCTCCATTACAGCCACTGCCGCATGTTGACGTGAAGGACCTGAGCACTGACCAGCAGTACCTGTGGCAGATGTGTCAAGCTGTCAGTGAAGGACACTGGGTCTGTGATCTAGCATTGCGAAAACCGGCACCATTGAACCACTCGCGATGGTTGACAACTGCCAACAGAATCCTCCGCCTCTATGTTGGCCTCGATGCACCATCCAACAACATCAAAACTCTTGTCACATTCATCATCCGGGTCTACGCCCCAACATGGTTCGCCATCAAGACGCAGCCATCATGCAAAGATGGAGCCAAACATCTGCACGGGATGATGGTGAGAACACGGTACCTCAGCTCCTCTCTAAAGAAAGTCGTCGACCCGGTGATTCGGCGAAACGGCTTCTGCGGACACCCGAGAACGTGCTATTAGCCATGATCACAGATGAGCGACCACATATAAGGGAACTCGGACTCAGAAGAATCATGAAGGCAAGATCACATGTGTCTGCAAACAAAATCCGCAGGTTTCGAGTGCCACCGCTCAACCTCGACGCGACCGAATACCAGGACATGGTCGATTGGCAGACTTTGACCGTGACGGAGCCTCCTGTTACGATGGATATGACGGACAACGAATTGAACGACATGATCTCTGCTCAAATTTCACCAAGTGTCCTCTTCCCTCGCTTCCCTTGTCACACACAGCGGTGGAAAGATGCGTGAACCTAGTACCGAAGCTTCAGCCGCTGTGTGTGGCGAGACGTCCCGCCATGGATTTATTCGGGCTCGCGTCGCTTCTCGGCAGCTTATGCCGAAACTTGAGTAAACGTGACCATCAATTCTGAATTAACCATGCATGCATAACTCAGACTCTATCGTTAGCATAATAGTGTGCCAAAATAACTAAAAATATATAGTCTGATGTTTACTCGTATTTTAGGTATTTTTGTGTAAAATCATATATTATTGTAAACTTATAACGTCTGGTGGTCGATCAAAAGATTGTCTGATTTTAATAAACTTTTTTGCATATTGTTCTATTAGTCCATTGGCAACTTTTAAAACTTCAAGTAAGTTAAAATTCACAAAAAAAATTTTTGGGCCATTTTCACTCCACCCTAATATATATATATATATATACAGTGGCGCTCATAGTATTCGGACAGAGAACTATATCAGTTATGTTCGTCCTTATCTTTTGTACCATGCATAGGATTGTGAAAAGTTTACCATTCGTTTAGGAAAAATTTACAAAGAAAAAATTAGTTCAACTACAACATAATTATAATGTAAAACATCAAATAATTTGAGGAAAATTAAAAAAAAAAGTTAAAATGCAAAAATTTTCGAATACTGTACTTATTTACAAAATTATTTAATATTTTGTGTATTCACCCTTCGCTTGAATTACTTCAAGGATTTGTTTCGGGTATTTTTCTACAAGGTTCCGATATCTCTCAGTGGAAATTTTAGTCCATTCTTCTAAAGGAAATTGTTGCAATTCATTCAGATTCGAAAGGTTTCTCTTGCGGATAGTTTTTTTTTTAAATCAAACCATAAATTCTCGATTAAACTGAGATCTGGGCTTTAAATGGGCCACTCGAGAAGCTTGAAATTCTTTTGTTGAAGCCATTTCATGGTGCTCTTACTTTTATGTTTTGGATCATTACCTTGTTGCAGTACCCAACTGCGACCCACTCGCAACTCCTGAATTGAAAGCAATTCATTTTCTTCTGAAGTGTCCTGATATTTCTTCGAATTCAAGATTCCACTGGTGACAATGAGCTTTCCTGGACCAGAAACACTAAAACATCCCCAAAGGAGCAAACTATCACCACCATGTTTAAACGTAAGGCTATTTTTTTTCTCGAATGTAGTATTTCATTTTCGCCAAACATACCGGTGCTCGTTGTTCTTGAACAATTCAATATTGGTCTCATCTGTCCACAGAACTTTCTTCCAAAATGGAAATCCATCATTTTGATGATCTTTGGCGTACTTTAAACGAGCTTTTTTGTGCGCTTTTTGTAACAGAGGTTTTCTTCGTGCAACTCTTCCATGCAGACCATTCTTTCTCAATGTACGATGTAGAGTAGAGGGGTGGACATCGATCTTAGACAGTCTTATATTTGGCAAATATCACCTGCAGTCACTCGTGGATTTGTAGCAGCCATTCTTTCAATACATCCGGCTGTACGTTCTGAAATCCTGCAAGGTCGTCCACACCTTGCTAGAATTTTGATTGTTCCAAAGCCTTTCCATTTTTCATAAATGCAGCAACCGTTTAAATGGAATTCGCAGTTCTTCTTCTATCTTCCTATAACTCTTTCCAGACTCGTATGCAGCGGTAACAGATTTCTTAAGATCTGTGGACAGCTCTTTACCACGACGACTCATTGCTTATTAATGGCTTTTACCGTCTAGAGATAGGAAGAGTACATCAGTACTCGAGTATTCTTGTACTCGAGTACGGTTTTTTTTTTTACTCGTTTTCAATGCAGTGCGTTCATATGGTCTAATAAGTTTTGCTCATGCAAGCAGCCAAGCACCAGTTAAAGTTTGAAACCACACTCTTACACGCGTACTCGTACTCGAATACTAAAAAAACCGTACTTGTGCTCGTACTCAAGCACTAAAAAGGTATACTTGTACTCGTACTCGACTACTCAATACTGTACTCGTAATCGTACAACTCCATAATTTTGGTACTCTTTCCACCTCAAGACTGCCGTCATCCTTCTCTTCCATAAAGATTCACAGCGAAAATTCTAGAATTCAGAATTGCCGAGTCTAATCAATAAACAGCCAACCACTGATAAAATTTTTAAATTCTACAAGCCTAAGGTGGACGCACAAAGTATTAAATAATTTCATAACTAAATGTACGAAAACTTTTGTATTTTAACTTTTTTTATTTTCCTCAAATTATTTGATGTTTTACATTATATGCTGGAGTCGAACTAATTTTTTTATTTGTTAAATTTTTCCAAACGAACGGTAAACTTTTCACATTCCTATGCATGGTACAAAAGATAAGGACGAACATAACTGATATAGTTCTCTGTCCGAATACTATGAGCGCTACTGTATATATATTATATATACACTGTGTGTACGTGTATATATATATATATATATATATATATATATATATATTACGGCATTTGAATGAGTGAGGCCCATGGTGTAATGGTTATCATATCTGACCGGCAATCGGAAGATCCCGGGTTCGATTCCCGGGTGGTCACCTCATTTTTTCATTTGTTCGTTCTCTCTTCTCATCTTGCGCGGAATGTTCTCCTATACAAGCGTCGTTCTTTACGTTATTTATACTGCGTGTTCTTTGCAGTTGAAATGTATATATAGGTACGGCATGCGGGAGGTGCTCCCCTCGGGGCATTGGTTTCTGCGCGTATGTAGAGGAATTACGGCATTTGAATGAGTGAGGCCCATGGTGTAATGGTTATCATATCTGACCGGCAATCGGGAGATCCCGGGTTCGATTCCCGGGTGGTTACCTCATTTTTTTCATTTGTTCGTTCTCTCTTCTCATCTTGCGCGGAATGTTCTCCTATACAAGCGTCGTTCTTTACGATATATATATATATATATATATATATATATATATATATATAATAATATATACAGGGTGTCCCATAAGTCCGGCATCATAGGAAAAATAATAAAAAAAGGCAAAACAAAAGTTTTTATTTACAGAACGTGCTCAATATGTCTACCATTGTTTTCAATACACAAATTCAGATGTGATACCCAGTCAGCAAGCACACGGTGAATGATGTCAGGAGTAATGGTGTTACATGCCCCAATAATGCGCTGCCGCAAATGTTCAACACTCCTAATTTTCCCTGCGTATACCAGCGCTTTCAAGTGGTCCCAGAGATAAAAATCTAGTGGCGTGAGATCCGGACTTCTAGCTGGCCATTCCACAGGCCCTCGACGTCCTATCCAATGACCAGGGAATTGTTGCTAAAGGTATTGCCTTACTTCGGTGCTGTAATGTGCAGGAGCGCCGTCTTGCTGGAACCATGTTGGAAATTTCCTTCTTCGTTCCATTATAGCAGTCGCTGTATCATCGTCAGTGGACCTCCTTGAAGGTCCACTGCGTGGTTTATCTTCTATGGATCCTGTTTCCTTAAACTTTGCAACAAGTCTGCTAACACAACTCTGTGTTATTGGCTCGCGGTCTGGATGCAGTCTGTTAAATTCAGCAGCGGCCTCTCTTTGACTCAGATTTCCTGTGAGTAGAATTATCTGGATTCGTTCTTCCTTGCTCACAGACATTATGGCCTGTAGAAAGAGAAAAATAGGAATTATGGTTTGTAGAAATAGAAAAATATGAATTTCTCCTATGATGCCGGACTTATGGGATACCATATATATATATATATTATATATATATATATATATATAATATATATATATATATATATATATATGCACAACGTGTCCCCCAGAATTTCCCTATTTCTAAATAAATGTTCTAAGCTGAAAAAAAAGGAATTCAGACACAAAGACAAACGCAATAGGTAGTAAAACATACGAGTTTATTAACCTTAATTAAACATGTTCAGTGTAATACATCGCTATTTTTTTCTAGCATAATATTCAACCTTACACAAGTGTTTGACGTAAATTTTTGTAAATAGCTCAGCTGGGATGCTGTTCATGACCTCGTAGGGTTTGTTCTTTAGGTCTTCAAGTTCTTAGGTTTGGTTGAATAGATCCTGTCTATTACGTAACCTCACAAAAAAAAAAGGAGGTGGGTGTGAGGTCAGGTAAGTATGGGAGACATTCCACTAGCTCCTGAAGGAAGATTGGTCACCCGGAAAAACACTTCAAGAAGTTGCGGTTTCACAAGCAGTGTGTGGTGCTCATCCTGCTGAAGCCACTGTGAAACTGTGGTAATGTAGTTATTTCTTTGTGGAAAATAGAAATCTTGTTGAAATTTGGTAGAAATTAGGTAGAAATTAAATTACGAAAAGTTATTGCTTTAAGTATGAAATGGTGAAAGAACGGTTTTAATATATAATATTTATTAGTTATTAAGTAATGAAAGATAGAAATGTATAGGTATGTCCAAAGAGGTAAATGTGGAATAAAAGCCCCAATCTGTTACCTTTCTGAAGAAGAAACCCCCATTAATAAAATATACATTCATTATAAAATAACTATAAAATAATGGACAAATAAAAATAGGGACACTTTTTGGGAAAGTTTTTTAGAAACTTTTTTATAATTAACTGAAAGTTGCTGCCCATAAATATTACTGCAGAAAGTATGAAACAAGTGTTTTAATATATATATATATATATATATATATTATATATATATATATATTAGTGGTGGACCGGATATCCGCATCATTTTAACATCCGCATCCGCACTTCTGACTGCGGATGTTATGCGGATATTACCTCTAATAAATTATGCAATTTACAATTAAATTAGCTTATAAAGTAGCTTATAAGGCCCAGTCATGTACATTTCATGTAAAGTATTAATTATTAATGAACAAACAAATATATAAACCTCAAAATATAAATACCTGGTAACACAGAAAACTGAATGAAACTTGTTTCATTGAATTTTCTGTGGCTGAAACTCTTGAGAAAGTTATTGTTTTTATCATAATGAAAACATTAATATTAATTTTAATTCTTATGCATTGCCTGCCATAATAGTAATATCACGAAATTTGAAAAATTGTCATATATTGATAATTCTATATTATATTGATAGATTAACTAAATATCCGCATCCGCGGATATTGAAATTAAAGATCCGCATCCGCGGATGTTGAAAAACTGACATCCGGTCCACCACTAATATATATATATATTATATATATATATATATATATATATATACATGTATATATATATATATATATATATATATATACATTTAACTGCAAACACGCAGTATAATTAACGTAAAGAACGACGCTTGCATAGGAGATATGCCGCGCAAGATGAGAGAAAGAGAACGAAACAAATGAAAAAATGAGGTAACCACCCGTGAATCGAACCCGGGATCTTCCGATTGCCGGTCAGATATGATAACCATTACACCATGGGCCTCACTCATTCAAATGCCGTAATTCTTCTACATACGCGCAGAAACCAATGCCCCAAGGGGGCACCTCCCGCATGCCGTAACATTATATACATTTAACTGCAAACACGCAGTATAATTAACGTAAAGAACGACGCTTGTATAGGAGATATTCCGCGCAAGATGAGAGAGAGAGAACGAAACAAATGAAAAAATGAGGTAACCACCCGGGAATCGAACCCGGGATCTTCCGATTGCCGGTCAGATATGACAAGCGTCGTTCTTTACGTTAATTATACTGCGTGTTTGCAGTTAAATGTATATAATGTTACGGCATGCGGGAGGTGCCCCCTTGGGGCATTGGTTTCTGCGCGTATGTAGAAGAATTACGGCATTTGAATGAGTGAGGCCCATGGTGTAATGGTTATCATATCTGACCAGCAATCGGAAGATCCCGGGTTCGATTCCCGGGTGGTTACCTCATTTTTTCATTTGTTTCGTTCTCTCTCTCTCATCTTGCGCGGAATATCTCCTATTAAAGCGTCGTTCTTTACGTTAATTATGCTGCGTGTTTGCAGTTAAATGTATATAATGTTACGGCATGCGGGAGGTGCCCCCTTGGGGCATTGGTTTCTGCGCGTATGTAGAAGAATTACGGCATTTGAATGAGTGAGGCCCATAGTGTAATGGTTATCATATCTGACCGGCAATCGGAAGATCCCGGTTCGATTCCAGGGTGGTTACCTCATTTTTTCATTTGTTTCGTTCTCTCTCTCTCATCTTGCGCGGAATATCTTCTATACAAGCGTCGTTCTTTACGTTAATTATACTGCGTATTTGCAGTTAAATGTATATAATGTTACGGCATGCGGGAGGTGCCCCCTTGAGGGCATTGGTTTCTGCGCGTATGTAGAAGAATTACGGCATTTGAATGAGTGAGGCCCATGGTGTAATGGTTATCATATCTGACCAGCAATCGGAAGATCCCGGGTTCGATTCCCGGGTGGTTACCTCATTTTTTCATTTGTTTCGTTCTCTCTCTCTCATCTTGCGCGGAATATCTCCTATTAAAGCGTCGTTCTTTACGTTAATTATGCTGCGTGTTTGCAGTTAAATGTATATAATGTTACGGCATGCGGGAGGTGCCCCCTTGGGGCATTGGTTTCTGCGCGTATGTAGAAGAATTACGGCATTTGAATGAGTGAGGCCCATAGTGTAATGGTTATCATATCTGACCGGCAATCGGAAGATCCCGGGTTCGATTCCAGGGTGGTTACCTCATTTTTTCATTTGTTTCGTTCTCTCTCTCTCATCTTGCGCGGAATATCTTCTATACAAGCGCCGTTCTTTACGTTAATTATACTGCGTATTTGCAGTTAAATGTATATAATGTTACGGCATGCGGAAGGTGCCCCTTGAGGGCATTGGTTTCTGCGCGTATGTAGAAGAATTACGGCATTTGAATGAGTGAGGCCCATGGTGTAATGGTTATCATATCTGACCGGCAATCGGAAGATCCCGGGTTCGATTCCCGGGTGGTTACCTCATTTTTTCATTTGTTTCGTTCTCTCTCTCTCATCTTGCGCGGAATATCTCCTATACAAGCGTCGTTCTTTACGTTATATATATATATATATATATATATATACAGTTATATATATAAAACGTTAAAAGAATAAAAACTTAAAGAGAGTGTAAATTCCGCAACAAACGTCGGCCAGAAAAATATGTATTTAGGATATATTTAAAAAATCTGAAAAAAAATGTCAAAAGTGAAAAGGAAAAATACTGATTTTCGGGGAAAGAAAAAGTAAAAGTTAAGAATTAAAAGAGACAATTGCATCAGTCAGGCAAACACAAAAACGGAACATCATGGAGAAGATCAGCACAGCCAAAAACACACCACGAATACCCCACCACCTTGCCCTCCCATGAGGCAGTGGTGAGTGTCAAGTCGATAACATCAATAAACCACACACCACTAACCACATCAGACGTGGGACTGAAGTTTCTGGTGTCCCAAAAACCAGTCACTTTAATCCCACAAGCGCTTCTTTGACTCTAATCGTATAGAAGTTCTGCAGCAAATTGTCAATGCCATAAAAGAATAACCTAACCTAACCTAAGTTAGGTGAAATTATTTATACTCGTAATTTCAAGGAAATGATACGTGCTTGTGCTCTCATGAAGTTTACTGACTTAGAATTTTTGTTTTCAAATGTATAGAAGCAAAGAATTGAGAAAATTGTGATAACGTCTACATATCTATAGTATTTTAAGGCAAGTGAATTTAACATTTTTTTTATAATTCTATATTTTTCTCATTCTCTCCTAATGCAGAGGATATACAAAAATGGGTAACTGAGCAGAGTGACAACGTAACAAAGCAGAGTGATGACGTAGCAAAGCAGAGTGACAACGTAGCAAAGCAGAGTAACAACGTAACAACAACAACACTCGAGATGAACATAACTTTCAAATATGCCGAAAGAACAGATTATAACCTTTTTCACTGTCTCAATGGATACGTCCTCTCAGGGTTAGGATATTGCACCGATTTTTCTCATATCTGCGAAGGAATCTGCACGGAGCTTTCTGATCCTACCGACTCCAATCTCAGCACAGCTTTAAAAGAGTCCCTTTTGAAATGTGTATGGCCTTCTATTTCTATGGGTTTAGAGCCTTACACAGAGCTGGATATTAAGGGATATATGAGATACTGTGTCACGCTAATAAATGGATGGAAACTAGTTGAAGGATTTTCAACGCAGGTAAGCATGTAATTAATTTCCTCTATCAGCAAATGTAGCGCTATGCAAACTGTGCTGGACGAGTCAGTAAAAAAAATACTGTTTATCCTTAGTTTTAATTAGCTAGCTGTAAAGAACTGCATCAATAATGCCTCACGTCAATGGTTTAACATCATAAAGAAAAAGGGATGTTCTCTTAGACTAAATTATCTTTTGTAGTCAATGCGATGACTTTTTGGCGGATTAGCATTTACTGTATCTTAGAGACTTTTCAAAGTTTTTTAAATCCACTACGAAATATGGGGGTAAATTCTATAACCAAAGCACATGAGATTAAAGGCCAATAATTTAATTGCCAATGATCACAGCCTACTTAAAAAATTTAGGGAATTTACACTATGTAAAATCTCTCTGTATCTACTATATAAAAACAAGTTTTGTGTGTGTCTGTCTATTTGTGTGTGTGTGTGTGTGTGTGTGTGTGTGTGTGTGTGTGTTAACTTTTGGGTCTCTAAAAAGAGCTAAATTAGCTAAACAGGGCCCTACGGTCAATAAAATTATAGAAAAGAACGCAGCCATGAAAATCTTGAGCTTCACATTGTGTCAAGATTTGTGAAGCGTAAGATTTTCATGACTATAGTTTTATTAACGAAATAATTGAACCCCAGTAATTGGGGAGCTTGCGGTCCCCCAATTACTGGGGGTTCAATTATTTGGTAGTAATAAACGGGTAAGAGCCACGATGGATTAATGTAACGAGCGGTATTCCGCAAGGGTCAGTTTTCGGAGCAGCATTTTTCATAATATATGTAAACGATCTTGACATCACTTTATTAAGTAAAACTTCTAAATTTGCCGACGATACTAAAATTCTAAGTACAGCAATTAGTTTACCAGATAGAGATCAGCGTGATCAGTAGCTCTCTAACTCTTCCACATACATGTGAAAATATATATGTGAAAATAAACCCACTTCCATGTCGATTTAGGAATGGGTCCCCGTGATGGAAGCGAATTCTAGGTTATTTATCACAATACAGAATTTACAAGAATAGTGTGCCCGTATATATGGTGCTCTCTTTATCATATGATAAAGAGAACAAACCTAATAACATCGAAATAGAGGAAGCAGATGAGGTGGAAGTAGATCGTATGGGACCGGACATATTGGAAAGAGCAGTAGAGATGGCTGTAAAAGACCTAAGAAATGGCAAGGCCCCAGGACCAGATGATGTGCCAGCAGAACTTCTGAAAAGTCTTGAAGGTGATGCTAGAGAGGAGATGAATGTATTGTGCAGAAACATGTATGAAAGTGGAGACTGGCCTGCTGACTTCATGAGAGTCTCTATGATTACTATCCCCAAGAAACCGAGAGCCACCAAGTGTTCAGAATTTCGAACCATAAGCTTGGTCAGCCATGCATCAAAAATAATGCTAAGGATACTAACCAGAAGACTAACGATAACGAACAGAGCTGAGCAGTACATTGGAGAGGATCAGTTTGGATTTAGGTCAAAATGCGGAACAAGAGAAGCTATTGGTATTATGAGAATGATGGGAGAGAGAGTACTGGAACATGATCAGGAAATGTTTGTTTGTTTTATTGACTTTGAAAAAGCTTTTGACAGAGTCCAATGGAGGAAGCTAATGGAAATACTGAAGAATATTAATGTTGACTGGAGGGACCGTGGGCTGATAAAAACCCTATGTCTTGGCCAGACTGTGAATGTTAGAGTTGCAGGAGGAGAATCGGAGCCTGGATTGGTTGGGAGAGGGGTCAAGCAAGGATGCTCCGTCCCCCGTGTTATTTAACATCTATGCGGAAGCAATGATAATAGAAGCACTCTCAGATATGGAGGAGGGAATCAGAGTGGGAGGTAAATTGGTCAAATCTGTAAAGCTTGCAGATGACAAGGCATTTGTTTGTAGTACTGAGGAAGGACTGCAGAGAATGGTCAATAGCTTGACAACAGCGGCGGAAGAATTCGGAATGAGAATTAATGAGACCAAGACAAAGGTAATGAAAACTGCAAGAAGGAAAGGAGCACAAATGAATCTAACGATAGGAAATGGGACCTTAGAAGAAGCTGAGCAGTTTAAATATCTGGGAAGTTTATTAACCAACAATAGAGATTGCAATAAGGAATTAAGATCTAGAATTGGTATGGGTAAGGTAGCTTTTGAGAGACAGAGAAGACTACTTACAGGTAAACTCAACTTGAAGCTGAAGAAAAGGTTAGGCTTGATATGGAGTGTGGTACTGTATGGAGCAGAAACATGGATATTGAAAACAACTGAAAAGAAACTCCTAAAAAGTTTTGAAATGTGGATTTGGAGAAGAATGCTAAAGATAAGCTGGAGGGAACACCAAAGTAATGAGGAAGTACTGCAACAGGTGAGGGAGGAAAGAAGACTCATTAAGGTGATAAGAGAAAGACAGAAGAAATGGATTGGATCGGACATATGTTGAGAGGAGAAGGATTGTTGAAGGAGGTGATAGAGGGTAGATATGAAGGTAGAAGGCGGAGGGGAAGGAAAAGGAAAGCAATGCTGGATGATTTCAAGGCAGGCAGGAGCTATCATGAGATGAAAAGGATAGCTCAGGATAGAACACTTTGGCGGGACACATGAGTTGGACCTGCCTGATAGGCAGAACACGATGGATGGATGGATATATGGTGCAATGTTACACGTAAACGTGATGAATGAAAATGCAACTTTGACTACGCGTTTCTTTTTATTGCGAAACAATACAACACATACTATACTCATACTGAAATGTCTCTGCCTCATGAATCTCCTTGTCCATCACCACCACTTGAATACAAGTCCTTTGATAATAAACTGTAATTCCCCATTAAAATATAAATTCAATTAATCCAACATTTATTACTAATGTTTTACAGTTCAGCTGAATCAGTTCAATTGAATCAAATTTCAGTCAGTAATATACAGATTTTAGAGAATTATTTATTACAGAAAATAAGGTACCACTTTCCCTAACTTTGCAAAAGAATACAGACGTAAACATATATATTTATCAGCACATGCTGTAGAGTACATAAAACTTATATAATGATCTGGAGTTGGCAAAAACATTTCTAGCAAATTCCATTCATTTCATATATTTTTTTTATGCATGAAGGAGGGACCAAGGGCGAATGCCGGCAAAAACACCCACTCCAATTGAGGAAGAAGAAAGGTCCAGGATTTTCGAGATACCTGGACACAATGCGTTTAAAAGATTGAAGGTCATAGACGGGGGGAAAGATAGATTGAAGAAGATTGTTCCAGAATTCACCAGTTGAGTAGATGAAAGATTGAAAAAAAAAGATTAACCCATACGTTAGAAAGTCGGACAGAAAAGGAATGAGAATGTGTCGAAAGTCTGGTACTGCGTGCTCTCCTTAAAGGAGAAGGCATGCAATTAGAGAGTTCAGGAGAGCAGTGCCCATGATAATAGCGATAGTAAAGAGAGAGTGAAGCAACATTGCGGCGAAGAGAGAGGAATTGAAGACAGTCGGCAAGAGGTGAGGAACTGAAGAGACGAAAAGCCTTTGATTCCAACCGGTCAAGTAGAGCTGAGTGGGTTGATCCCGCCCCTGTACTCCATACAAGGTCGGACAAGACTCATGGAGTGACTGTTGAGAGGGACGCTTTGTGAAGCGAGTGGAGAAGTGAAGAGTGGAATCATAGGCATAGGAGGCCCATAGGAGTGGATAACACAAGAAGTGCGACTTAATAGATCATTAATAAATACAGGGCTTCTTTTATTGTGCAGCTCTACACAATCTGTGCAGGTCTGAAAAAAAAAGTGTAGTTCCAATAAAAATAGTGTGCAGTTCTAAAATATAAGTGTTTATAGTAATTATATATAATTATACTATAGATACTATTATATATAATTATACTATATATATATATATTATTTTTTTTTTAACCGCAAACAACAGAGTATAAGTGATGTAAAGAACGACGCTTGTGTAGAAGAGCGTTCCGCACAAGATGAGGAGGGAGAACGAGCAAATGAAAAATGAGGTACCTCCCAGGAATCGAACCCGGGATCATCCAATTGCCGGTCGGATATGCTAACCACTGCACCAAGGACCCCGATTAGTCAGTACTCGTAATTCTCCTGCATACGAGCGGAATCAAATGCCCTGAGGGGGCACCCTCGCATGCCGTACATATATACATTTTAACTGCAAACAACACACAGTATAATTAATGTAAAGAACAACGCTTGTGTAGAAGAGCGTTCCGCACAAGATGAGGAGGGAGAACGAGCAAATGAAAAATTAGGTACCTCCCAGGAATCGAACCCGGGATCATCCAATTGCCGGCAATTGTCATGCCAGTGTCGAACTGCAGATTTCTCGTTCAATTGTGCATAGAGTCGTGCGCAAACGGCTGCAGCTGTATCCATATAAGCTTCAAATTGTTCAGCATATAACATGTGAAGATCTTAACAAAAGGAAACATTATGCTATGCACAATGTATCTAATGTATCTAAATGTTATAATTCACATACATCATATGAAACTTTATGACATTGACTATTTACTGTGTAAATATTACATTGTTTGCATCATTCAATAAAAAATTATAAGGTTTCAAAGTTGTTTCATTTCGAAGGGGACACCCGGTATATTAGTATAAATTCTAGTTCTAAAACTGCAGTTCTAAATTTTTCTTAAAAGAAGCCTTGAATAAATAAAAGGAAAAGAGTGGATGAGATGACAAAGCCTTGGGGAACACCACTATTAATAGCTTTTGGAAAAGAACACTGGCCAACTACAACCGCAGCTATAGTGTAGATCGGCCAAGTAGGAAATTACAGATGAAAGCACAGATAGAAGGATAGAAAGCGAAAGAGAGCAATTTGGAAATTAAAGAATTGTGCCAGACTCTATCAAAAAGCTTTTGATATGTTTAATGCAATAGCAAAGGTTCCACCAAAATCCCGAAACGAGGAAGACCAAGAGTCAGAGAGGTATACAAGAAGATCGCCAGTAGAGCATCCCTTGCGGAACCCATACTGACGATCTGAAAGATTGTGAGAAGAGAGGTGTTTAAGAACCTTCCTATTAAGGATAGATTCAAAAAGTTTAAAAAGGCAAGAAATCAAAGCAATTGGACGATAGTTGGAGGGTTGAGAGCGGTAACCCTTCTTTGGGACAGGCTGAATGAAAGCAAACTTCCAACAGGAAAGAAAAGTACGAGATGAAAGACAAAGACGAAAGAGTTTGCCTAGGCAGCGTGTCAGCACAGAAACACAGTTCTTGAGAACAATTGGAAGGCCACAATCAGGACCGTACGCCTTCCTAGAGTTGAGTCCAGATAGGGCAGAAAGAACATCTTTGTTTTAATTTCAGATGATAACTGGATTGAAGGGTCTCCTCGTCCTCTTATTCCTTACTAAGTTACGGTTCCCCAAGAACAAACCCTTCAATCAAGTTATCATAGAAAGGTACGACCGAGTCACGTTGAAGAGGTACAGACTCAAAAATCATCTACTGAAAATGGACGGAAACCAACTGCGACCTTCATTTCTTGAATGTTTCACTGATGATGGAAATTGAATTTCCGAAACCCTTCAATCAAGTATATATATATATATATATATATATATATATGTGTGTGTGTGTGTGCGCGCGCGCCCTTCTATAATCGAAAACTTCCCTATAATCTGTTTGTTCCTTCCATTCGATATAATGTAAATACACTACATAATAATAATAATAATTAGTGGTGTATCGATTAATTGGCATCGGCATCGGCCAAATTTAGCTGATTCTCTTACCAATTCTTTGAAATTTTAAAATTTTCATTGCAAAACAAAAACTATATTTATAGAAAACTGGGATCACCTGAAGATCAGGGCCCCAGCCTTCTTTAGTTAGCCTAAAGGCTAACTAACAAAAATATCACGACCTAACCTAACTAGTCGTTAGGTCAACTGTACGCCCTTAACGATTGGTTAGGTTAGGTCGTAATATTTTCGTTAGTTAGCCTTATAAAGCTAACAAAAGAAGGCTGGGGGCCCTGATCTTCAGGTGATCCGAAAACTGAATATACAAAAAAACCCACTATTTATGATAATTTATACTCTTTTCAAAATGTAATTATATAAAAATATTTTACATTTACGAAAAAGGCAAAGCTTAATAAGTTACTGTAAGTTGACCATAAATTTACATTTTCTCTAATTAGCTAATTTCTAAATATTATAAACTATTGTGATCTCCTACTCTATATTAATAATAATTCTACTGTATATTAAATTGTACTTTATAATTTATAGTTTAAACCACCTTATTATGTTGACTTTGTTTGGTGGACCCAAGAGCCACATACGACGTTTTTCAGATGTACGAGAGCCGCAAAATATTTTAAAAAGAATTTAATTATTAAAAACATATACATATACATATAGTTATACTCACATTATTAAATTGTTTAATTACTGCTTGTAGAAGGCTTAGTTTGGGTCTTCATTTTGGCTATTAATGCTTTAAAGTCTGGCTGATGTGATGTTAAGGCGGTATGAAGAAGCTCAGTCAGATGTTCGTTAGTGAGGGCAGCACGATGTTTTGACTTTACAAACTTCATTACCGAGAAGAGTGCTTCACAGCAATAAGTTGTCCCAAAAACTGAGATAAGTCGGAAACTGGTTTTCCTGAGGTGAGGATACTTTGTCTCTGGTACTTGCTTCCAAAACTCAACTGCATATGAGCTTTTATGTGTCAACTTTAAGCCCACGTCCTCCTGTAGCTCCAAAAGTTCTGTTTGTATTGAAGCAGCTTCCGTAACAAAAGGTGTGGTAACAGGACAGCCATCGTTGACGACATCAATCAGGAAAGGATTTACAAGAAATTCGAAGCATGGTTTTAGCTTCTTTAGTTCATCAAACCTGAACTGAAAATCATCAATTAGTCCTTCTAATTTACCTTTGTATTCCTCCAATTTACTATCTTTAATTTCAATATCAGGAAAAGTGTTTGCTCGGTTTTTCAGGTGGGGAAAGTGGTCAAATTGTTTTGTTACTAGATCTTTTTGGAAGAGCTTTATTTTATTCTGGAAACTGAAAACTGTCTGTATAAGGTCAGAAATGACCTTATCCTTTCCCTGAAGTGCCAAATTTAGATTATGAAGGTGTTGTATTGCATCAGTAAAAAACATCAGATCCTGCACCCATTCGTGATCTTCTAGTTGTGGATATGACTTTCCCTTTTCTTTCAAGAAATCAATGATAGGCTCCAACAGTGCAACAAACCTATTCAGGAGATTACTAGTTGATAACCACCTTACAATACAGTAGAATGAAACGTCATCTGGCTTATCTTGAAGATCCAGCTCCTCGATAAAATTTGAACGAATTTCTAAAACACATTTCATAACACTGTCATACCTAAAGTACTTGCTTACCAAATGACTACGGTGAATGATACAGTGAATAAAGAGACACACAGGATACTTGGGATCGCTTGTCAAGAGCCCAACTAGGCCTACATTTTGTCCTACCATAGCTGGTGCTCCATCTGTTGCAACACTGACAAGTTTATTCAATGGTACTTGAGCACTTGATAATGCCTCGTCAAGTGCGTTCTTTATGTCAACCCCTCTGGTGGTTTCTCTTAGGATCATTAAGTCCAAGAGTTCTTCTTTCACATTTCCATTGCCAGTAACATAACGAACAAATAACGCCAGTTGAGGGTTGTTTTTAATATCTGTGGATTCATCGAGGGCCAAACTGAATGCAACAGAATTCTTCAAATCACTCTGCAACGAGCATGTAATTTCAGCACTGATCTGGGAAATACGTCTCTCTGTAGTGTGGCGGGAAATAGAAATACTTGCTATTTGTTCTCGAAGCTTTGTTATCTGGAGCGAGAATTGCAGTAACATCGGCAATATTCTTCTTCACAAATTCTCCACTACTGTAGGGAAGTTGAGCACGAGCAATATTCCATGCCATAACAAAACTAGCTTCAGTAGTTAAGTCAGCTGTCTTACACAATGATGAAAGTACAGTTTGTTGGGCAACTAGGCTAGATTTCAACATTGTTAACTTAGTCTTCCGCAATTCTGATTTGGGAGGAAATTCCGTAATAAAATTTTTATGGTTAGTTTCATGATGACGCTTTAAGTTACTGGCTTTAAAGTGATTGAGTGCCACGTGGCAGCTAAGGCACACAGGTTTACCACCCTTAACAGTAAAGGCAAAGTTCTCCTCCCACTCCTGTTTAAAAACTCTATTTTCTTCTTCATATTTCCGTTTCTTACACTTTGTCTGCTCAGTCATTTTAATCAATTAAGGGGTTGTATAACTTTCACTTGTATAGCTGAGAAAAATAGCCACTATTTGATCTAAGAAGCCAATTTTAAAACACACTCACTCGTTACTACACGCGGCCCGCAGGGTAGCTCGAGGAGTACTGGACACTGGTGAGTGACGATTGGTGTTAATTACGTAATTATCCCGCTTAGTGCCTGTCACGCAAAAGAAATTGTCGTACGCATGACGCATTTTATTGTCAATTAAATTTGTCCTTGTTTTTTTTTCATATTTTTTTTATGTGAAAAAAAATTACATTTGTATTATGAATTTTGTCTTTTATGATAAATACAATAAAAACCAAAATTGTCTCGCGAGCCGCAGTTAACAACCTCGAGAGCCTCATGCGGCTCGTGAGCCGGGCTTTGGCCACCGTTGTATAGCGTGCGGTCTACAAAGATATCTTCAGTCTACAAAAGAATTTGCGCTGACCTTTACTATAGTGTGCGGTTTACAAAGATATTTTTAGTCTACAAAAGAGTTTGCGCTGAAGTGACCTGACCTGACTTGAATTTGTGCTGACCTGACCTGAAATGACTTGACTTTATCTTTGGGACGAATGTGAGGTCAAGGCGAAAATTTAAAGGACAAATAATTCATTCTATGGGATATAATGCCCGGTTAGGTTAATTGAATGTCCGGTTAGGTTAACTGTATGCCCTTGACAATTGGTTAGGTTAAGATGTGATATTTTCGTTAGTTTTAATGAAAATATCACAACTTAACCTAACCAATTGTCAAGGGCATACAGTTGACCTAACCGGGCATTCAATTAACCTAACCGGGTATTATATCCCATAGAATAAATTTTATTTTATTTGTCCTTTAAATTTTTTGTTTTAATGTAACTGAATTTGTAAATATGTTGTTGACCGCATGCTATAGTAGCACCCTTTGTTTTAAGTATTTTAATAATTTTATAAACCCAAATTGTACAGTATATCCATTTTTTTAATCAAATTGGACATCAGTACCTTGAAATTTTAATGAAAAATTTAGATCACCTGAAGATCAGGGCCCCCCATGTATTTTTGTTTTTTGCTTTACAGTACCAAATATAATAATAAATTAAATTCAATGCCCGGTTAGGTCAACTGTACGCCCTTAACGATTGGTTAGGTCAACTGTACGCCCTTAACGATTGGTTAGGTTAAGTCGTGATATTTTCGTTAGTTTTAACGAAGATATCATTTGGTAATTGAGGCTGGGGGACCTGATCTTCAGGTGATCCAAAAATTTTGCTGTTTACATTTTTTAAGAAAGAAAATACGTTCAATATAAGGAAAACTGGATCACCTGAAGATCAGGGCCCCCAGCCTTCTTTAGTTAGCTTTATAAGGCTAACTAACGAAATTGTCACGACCTAACCTACCAATCGTCAAGGGCGTATAGTTGACCTAACGATTGGTTAAGTTAGGGCGTATAGTTGACCTAACGATTGGTTAAGTTAGGTCGTAATATTTTAGCCTTATAAGGCTAACTAAAGAAGGCTGAGGGCCCTGATCTTCAGGTGATCCGGAAAAAAAATTACTTTAAATATTGATATTCAGTTTATGAAACTAAAATAAAATTATTTTTTCACCTTACTGATTAATAAAACTAACATCATTTTAGCTACGGTATATGAGTAACAAATTCTGGTGCCACTGTAGTATGCGGTCTACCGTTAAGTTTCTACTGTAGTATGCAGTCTACCGTTAAGTTTCTACTGTAGTATGCGGTCTACCGTTAAGTTTCTACTGTAGTATGCGGTCTACCGTTCAAAATATTTAAAAGGAATTGAAAATGAATTGAAAGGAATTATAATTTAATTTACACAATTAAGGAATTATTAAAGAAATTAAACATACTAACTTACTACCGCATACTTAACGGTAGACCGCATACTACAGTACGCCCTTGATGATTGGTTAGGTTAAGTCGTGATATTTTCGTTAGTTTTAACGAAAATATCACGACTTAACCTAACCAATCGTCAAGGGCGTACAATTAACCTAATAATAAAATAATAAGAAGATAAGAAGCTATAATTAAAAGGTAGCCCGCCGAATCGTAGGTAGACCGCATACTACAGTAGCACCCAAATTCTGGTACTGTATATTTATTGTGGAGTGAGCTAAGGAAAAGCATTTAAACAAATCTGAAATGTAAAAATATGAAAATTGAAAGTTTTCACATTAGATTAGTAAAATTTATGAAGGAATTGATTTTTTTTTAAATATAGGCAAAGAATCGGCATCGGCTAAATTTTGGAATCGGTACATCACTAATAATACTAATTGCTAGGATATATATTTTCTTCGAACTGTTTTATGCTGCTCAGGAACAGAAAGGTAGTGAGAGTACTGGCCATGTTGCAACGCCGCTTAGATCAGCAAGATTTAGCAGTGCTATGTCTGTCCAGTAGTTGGATGGGTGACCGTCCTCCGCGTTCAGATGATGTAGCGACCCGTGGATCAGATTCCATATTTAGCTGTAGGTTCCTTCCGTCACATGAATTTATTTATTAGGTGTATCATTGCGCTTTAAATATGTGCATATTTTATACTTGCAATATCGGAGGTATAATCAAATTGATTAGATTTTCCTCCCCTCCACCACAGTGCCTGAACATGGCAATTTTTTTGTTTTCGTTTCTTTCATTTTGTGCGTGTTGGGGGTGGGGGATTAATTAAGAGGATTCTCCTCCCCAACTCTTGCCTTCGCAGTTTTTTATATCCAACTATATTGCTCTATGACAAACCCCTTATAATGAAACACCGATATGTAAGGTGTAATAAATGCAATATACGAGTATTTATATAGGAGCTTTGTAAAATCTCTCTTAGGCAACTACTAGACATACTGTCGGTACACGTAAAATCCCTTTGAGCCTGAGTGGACGTTTGTTTTTAGTTTGCCGAATTTGCTTAAATATATAATTAAGATGAACAAAATATATAAGGTTGTAACATATATTCTGCTCGATTTTTTAGTTCATTCAGAACAAAAATTAAAGAACTTATAAGGACAAATTTGCTCGAATTTTTAGTTTATTCACAACGAAAATTAAATGACATAATGACAAATTAATCATCACTATAATTCCCTTCTTTTTCTATAACTTCCTCCCACCTGCAGAAAAGTTTTTTATACCACGCCCGAAGAAATCACTTGGTCTCGAGTTAAAAAAAAAAAGCGATCACTTCGTTTTCGATAGCTTCCCTGGATTGCAACTTTTGTACATCTAGGTGGTGTTGCAGACTTCTGAATAAATGATAGTCTGAAGGTGCAATGTCCGGAGAATAATGTGGATGAGTCATTTTTTCCAAACCAAATGCCTCCACTTGGGCAGTGGTGATTCGAGCAGTGTGAGGGCGCGCGTTATCCTGGTGGAATAGAACACCTCTGCAATTAATTAATGCAGTACGTTCTTCTTGTAATGCCATCTTCAATCGTTGGAGTTGTTGGCAGTAAACTTTAACTGTGATTGTTTGGTTATATGGCAGAAGCTCAAAATGAATAATTCCTTGCATATCCCACCAAACGCATGGCAAAATTTTCTTTGGATGGGGTCCATTCCTTGGCTGAGGGGTTCAGGCTTTGTTTCACGGCTAAGCCACTGATGTCGACGCTTAATATTGTTATAGAGGACCCATTTTTCATCCCCAGTGACGATCCGAATCAAAAACGGTGCCTGCAGTTGCCGAGAATGCAACATCGATTCGATGTTGAAGATTCGCTTGTGACAAATCATGCGGAACCCATTTTCCAACCTTCTCTACTGGTCATATGGCTAACGCCGAGTTGCAGGCCAAGTTCTGTTACAGTTACCGTTGGGTTTTCCTCCACTGTTGCTTTCAGCAACTCTTCATCTAACTCATTTGGTCGTCCTGTTCGTTGATAATCTTTCAGACTGAAGTCTCCATTTCTGAACTTCTCAAACCATCTCCTACACATCCATTCGCTCACATATTTCCATAAACTCTTTGAATGTTTTTTGCGGATTCACTAGCGTTAGATCTTTATGGAACTCATAGAGCATCACATGTCGAATATGCTCTTTCGGGCTCCATGTTTTTTCAATTACTGTAATATCGTAGGGGTGGCGTTGTAACTGTATGAAAACCACCAGAGAAAATATTCATTAGCCTAAGCCTACACTAGCCTAAGTCATTCTGTATCATTCTGTATCGTGATAAAACCTGTGCGAACCTGTCGCCGCGTGTATTTTGCAACATTTCTAAAACTATTTCATATTATCTTGAGGTTATTCTATTATCTATCGTCCGTTTTCTAATCGAGCAGAATTTATGTTACAACCTGATATAAGTACATAATATTGATAATTTCGAAGAAAAAAATTGGATTATAATATGATTTCATTCCAGGAGTGAATCTTTCCAGAAGCAGAGTCCAAACTTTAGAAGTATTTAAAATATTGGGAAGGTATTAATTTAGCTTAGTCAGGTGGGGTTAGGTTCAATACGTAAACTGTGAAATGTGATGTCAGAAATTAAATTTAGTTTTATATTTACAAATGACAGGTTACACCTTCACGTGCAGGACCTTCAATGGATGTCACCGGAACATCACTGGCTACACCTGACAAGTGGCTTATTTGTCCAACAATGGGAAGATGGGCCATCAGTAATGTGGAAAATGTTGGAAAACTTACATTTGAGATGCGAAGTATTGAGTGTGAACAGGTTTATAAGCCTTAACTTGTCATTATATAGTCATTTATATATTGTCATTTATATATTAATAATAATTATTTACTTCTGCAGTAATATTCGTGTATATATTTTGTCACCGCACTGTTTTTCAGGCTCGTAACACTAAATCAGTTAAAACTGTTTGATATTTATCCCACTAATTTTTCTCTATATATTTTCGTACGATTAAATTACTGAGGAGTAAAGAATTCATTCTCTTTATTCTTGATTGAAAGAAAATCCTAAAAGAACTTTTTATCAAAACATTTGAAGGACGGACAGGACCGGAAATAATTTCATTATATACCTCCAACCAATGTTCCTCTAAGGTGTGCGCGTGTGCGCGCGCACACGCGTTGTGAAACCCGCGCACACAGCAAAATAAAATGCGCACAGGCTCAAGCGTATCATGAGTCACGACAGTAAATGAAGTAATTTAAAAAATATACCGTTACACAAGGTCTGACAATTTGCAGCAACATACTCAATAGTCGCTCTTTTAAGTATTAACCCCTTCCGCCCGACTTCGCCGACGTCCGCGCAATTACGCAATACGGATTTTTTTACTCTATGTATTTGCATTTTTTCTTTTATACATTAACGCATTGAATATAAACCTTCTTTCTTATTTTTGCATAAAAACGAATAGTAATTATCTCATAATTCATAAAAAATAAAATTATTTTTTATTTTATTCCTATTTTGCGAATGGATAAAATCATGTATTAATCTTGATAGTCTATTTTAAATTGCTAAATGCTAAAAATTGTTTTGAGAAATGATAATTAAAATAGTCATTTTCAATTAATGTTATTTTTATTTTATTTCTTTATTTTGTCGAATTTTATTTTACTATTTTTTATTTTAGTCATATTTTTAGAATGGATAAAATGTTTTCTTTTTTAAGAATATATAATACTGTAAACAGTTTTTTAATATCCACTTAATAGTACCATAATGTTCAAGCTATCACCTTATGGAAATAATATTAAGTATTTAATATTTATATATATTTAATTTTGAAGATAATAGCGCTCAGAAAAGTTTACACAATTTTTCACCATGAATCTAAATGTATGCACAACGAAAATTTCTTGCGCACACGGACTAAAAAAAATTAGAGGGAACATTGCCTCCAATCCCAAATTGTTGGACAAATTAATAAAGAAAATAAGGTAAAAAAAAAAATGACAGTATTAAACAGCACATTTTGACCAAAGATAATAAGAAATTGATAGGAAGGAGCTAAAAATCTCAACGCTGTATCGTCCAGCACGGAACAACACGTCAACGCGAAGAAGAGGCGACGTCAAACCGAAACATCAACGCGCTGGTGGCCAAACTTCCTCAAATCTCCGTGCAGCGGGCAGTCTACGGTGGTATCCGGAAAAATCATCGCCCACAATTCACCGTCCACAATTCATCGCTCAGGATAATTCATCGCCCACAATTCACCGTCCGCAATTCATCGCCCACAAATCGTCGCTCAGGATAATTCATCGCCTACGTATTATCGGGACTACCAAACTGTTTATGTATTTTTGCTCTCGTCATTTTCGTTTAAACTAACGAAAATATTACAACTTAACCTAACCAATCATCAAGGACGTACAGTTGACCTAACCGGGCATTCAATTAACCTAACAGGTTAATATTGATTATTTTACCTAAATATCTTCTGATCTTTTCGTATTAGGCACTCACTATCACATTTCGGGCAAGTTAAGGATGAGAGAATAACGCCGAAATTGATAAAAACATCCAATGCTTTGTCTTCATTTAGTATTATCGGGACTACCTACGAAAAACACATTTTCCGTTTTAAGCGGAAAAACAAAATAAAACGGAAAATGCCCGGTTAGGTCAACTGAATGCCCGGTTAGGTCAACTGAACGCCCTTGATGATTGGTTAGGTTAAGTTGTGATATTTTCGTTAGTTTAAACGAAAATGACGAGAGCAAAAATACATAATAAACAGTATATATATAAAATGTATATATGTATGTTCGTGAATTGTATGGGCGATGAATTGTGTTGAGGTGAAATGTATGAGCGATGAATTGTGGGCAGTGAATTGTGGGCGGTGAATTGTGGGCGATTAACTTTCCTAGACCCGTCTACGGGGCCAGATTGGCAGTCGACGACCTGTTGCGTGGCACGGTCAGAGTGCCGATCGGCTCTCAGGGCTGGATCTATACCAGCGTGCTTTTTTTTTCATTTACGGGGAGCAATTGCGTGCTCCCCGGACTACTCTTACTCTCCGGCGACATTAAGACTAATCCAGGCCCCACTACAACTTACACATGTCACCATACACAAAGACTTAGACACAATAGGACCATGAGACACATTACAGTACAACGTAGATGGCCTCACAAACAAAATCCTGCAGCTTAGGGAATTCGTACACAAACAAAACATTCACATAGCACTTATACAAGAAACAAAACTAAAACGCACACACAAAACACCCACCATCCCTGACTTCACGGCGATCCGTCAAGATCGTACTGGGGGTCACGGGGGTGGACCTCATCACTTACATACATAAAAGCAATAGCTACACTGATGCCACTCAAAACATTACAAACACAATCCAAGCAGATAACACGATAGAAATACAGGCAGTTAACATTAAAACACGCGCAAAACACAACACCACACTAATCAACATTTACATCCCACCAGATAGTTCACCTCAGGTGCCAACCAATTACAATCCACAGTTACACAATCTGGCCTCTCTCATTACTGTCATCTTAGGAGGAGACTTTAGCGCTAAAGATACTAATTGGTACCTGCACAACCAAAGCAACACCAGAGGCGCCAACATAGCCACACAACTAAACAGCTTCTTCATTCTTAACCATACAGAAGAACATACACACACACCACATCAAGCAGGATACTGAAACTCCTCCCTACACATAACGTTCTGTTTCCCCCCACTGGCAACACATACACACTGGAGAACAGAAAAACAACTGTTATCAGACCACCTGCCCATCATCATTACAACACGTTCTACACTCTGCCTCAACAGCCTTAGGCACACTAACAGAAATTACAAGAAAGCTGATTGGGAACAGTTCAAAATACAGAAGGAACAATTCACCACATCAAACAGCACACCCAATCATAAACATCAATACAACACTCAAGACATTTAATCAGATCATCAATATGCAAACAAATACATACCCAAGGGCAACATTAGGAAATACAACCCAAATTACACTAGAGAAGTAGCCCACCTCATACAGCAACGAAGCAACTTCAAACGTAACACACAAACACCACACACAGAAGCCATAAAACAGCAGATACAACAGCTCAACAGAGAAATAAACAACAAACTTAAAGAAAAACAAAGAGAAACATTTAGGGAATTCATAACAACACTAAACCACTCCACAGATACATTCAGGCTATACAAGACTATAAACAGCATTACCCACTCTAACAGCGGCATTCACACCTCACACGCGGCTATCTGTCGCAGCCAAAATAATATCACAACATATTCACAACAAGCTAACATTCTAGTTAATCACTACGCAAAGCTAAGTCACTTAAACAGAGACAGCAACCAGAAACACGCAGACAGACAAACAGCCAGACACAAGAAAACCTACAGACTTGACACGACCATTACACCCTTTATTATAGACCAGACCACCAAGATCATCAAACACATTAAAAATTCGAAGGCTACTGGACCAGACAACATAATTATCTAACATACACCTTAAACACTTGGGCCCACAGGGCCCACACTGTATTATTCCTGACAGTGGTGTAGTGCTGTGGGAACGCGTGGGAACGGCGTTCCCTTACTTTTTTTGGTAGATGGAACGGCGTTCTCTCACTATTTCAAATAAATCCGAACTTACAAATCTCTAACGTCATCAAATTTTAATTCCCACCCCTAGAAGAAATATGAGAAACAATCATTAACTGTTTCATTTCTTTTAGCTTCGACTGAGGCAATGCTAGCCTATAAAGATCTGGTGAAACAGTCACCACGGCGTACCAGTTGTTAACTTTTTTTTAGTTAATCATTCCAGTTGTTAGCTATTTTTATTGATCGTACTGGATGTCGTATATCTAATGACACTGGAAATACTGCATCTTCAACCTTGGAATATATCCTAATACCCAGTGCATATGACCTCAAAATATTCCTGAAATTGGTCAGATTTCAGATTTCAAAAGATTTCCCGGGGAGCTTACAGTGCCCCCGGACCCCCAGCTGTATGGGCTCGCCGCGCTCGCCATTGTCTCCCCCGCATCTGAGTAACACTTTCAAAATGCGTTCCCTCACTTCTTTATTTAGCACTACACCACTGATTCCTGACATATGGAAACAAGGTAAAATTATTACACTACTCAAATCAAACAAAAATCCAACAGAACCAGCTTCCTATAAACCTATTACTTTACTATGCACACCTTCCAAAGTAACAGAAAGACTAATCTTACAAATTACCAACCCACACATACCACTATCGCCTACTCAACATGGATTCAGATCTCACCACTCAACCACGACATTACTCACTAACCTCACGCAGCACATCATGGATTTCATCAACTCCAGACGACCAGCTCAACGTACACTATTAACAACAATAGACATTAGTAAAGCATTTGATGCTATCCCACGCTTCCCTCTCATAAACAAAATACTCAACTATCTTTCAGGAAGATACTCACATGTCACATTTAATGGCAAGTCATCCAAAAACAAACTTTTTCCGAACGGGGTCTCTCAAGGCTCTGTTCTCTCACCAACACTGTTCAATTTATACATGCATGACATTCCAACACCCATAGATAACAAGCTTACCTTATCATCATATGCAGATGATATCACTCTAACATCCACCCACAACAACATCGACACCGCTACAAATAACCTACAAACTTACATAAACAGTATACAAGACTGGCTCACACACAATAGATTCAAAGTAGCGCCCACAAAATCAACCATCACCTTGCTAACAAGCAACACAAAAGAACACCATATAACTCCACAGATTACAATAAACAACACCAATTCCACATACTCACAGGACCAAAATACTTGGGGTCACATACAACACATCATTATCTTTTGCAAACCACATTCAGGGCATTAAAAACAAATGTACGTCAAGACTTAACACGTTTAGGGTACTAACAGGGACAAACTTTGGACACCAGCAGGAAACAACATCACTCATATACAAACAATATATTCGCTCAGTTATGGACTATGCTAGCCCATGCTGGGCACCCATTATCTCAAACACACACATAAACACCTTACAGACAATACAAAAACGCACTTCGTATCATTACAAAATGTATCAAACAATACCGATAGAGCACTTGCACACAGAAACAAAAATACTGAAAGTTAGGGAACATTTAGACATGAGAGGAACACAATTCATGGCAGCAGCGACAACTAACCCACAACATCCTTGTCACTACATGTACAATCATGCACCAACACCTCGCACCATTAAGGTAACACCAGAGAGACATTATAACCAAATATTCCATTCCATACCACGCCCCACAGACATCACACAGTACAGAAAACACATACACACACACACATCTAACCCACAAAGCACTGACATGACTCAGTCCGAATGCGGTCCTAGGTGCGAAGCCGCCACCACCTGACAAGTCAGAGACCAGCTTGAGCAGATCGGATCGAGTTAACTTAGCACGATTCCGATGTGGACATCACCCCAACTTACAGACATATAAACACAGACTAGACAACTCCACAGACGACACCTGCCACCTGTACCAGGACACGCCACAAACAATTGAACACATTATGACAGACTGTACCGCTCTAGCACAACATAGAACACAACATCACTAGTGCGGTGAGCCTCTGGTCCACTCCGGAGAGAGCGATCGGTTACCTGTGTGCCGCCGGCTTGCTCGATCAGGGTGGGCTGATCGGCTAACCAACAACAACAACAAATGAAGAATTAATTATTTGGTAAATGAAACTATAGAGAAGAACGCAACCATGAAAATCTTAAGCTTCACAAATCTTGATACATTGGGTTAGGATGTGAAGCTTAAGATTTTCTTTGCTGCGTTCTTTTCTATAGTTTTATTGACCGACTAATTGAATCCTCGGTAATTGGGGGGGGGGGATCTTTTCCAAATGGATGACCCCACGGGATTTAGCTGAAAATTTGTATACTAATAAATTTTTATATTCTAATAACGAAAATGAGTGACCAGTGGCGGCTCGTGACTTTCAGTTATGGGGGTGCTGCCTCAGAAATTGCGAACAATTGTGTCGATTATATATATATATGAGAGAGAGAGAAAGTCGAATAGATAAATAGATAACTACTCACTACTCAGTCATAAAAATAAGTAAAATTGTATCATAAAATCAATTATAGGGTACTTACGCTTAACGGGTAATTTCGAATTTGCCAAAAATTTTATTTATAAACAAATTCCATTCTTCTGTTTTTATTCTGAGCCAAAAAATATTCTAAGAAATTAAAGCTATATATTGTAAATAATCCAATTATTATATAATTAACTTCAATCTCACGACAAAAAATAAATGATAACGAATCATTGATAAATGCAATTCGGAAATTAAATTTCGAATTAGCAAACGATACAGCAACACAACTACCACGTCAAACAAACAAATCGGCACTGCTCTGTCCACAGTGCTTTGGATCCTCTTAAACCCGCGATTCTGACTCGCTCTTCGTACGTCCGCTACCGAGGTTTCAAGTGTTTCGAACAAAATCTGGAACTGTTAAGTACGCAGTTCCACGGGAAGGCTGAAGCTACTTTCGTGATTCATTCGTTCGGCATTGAAATAGTTTAAGGAAAAAAGGATATAATCTGATTTAAAAACTCAAATTTCATTGAAAAAAAACAATCAGAGAGGCTATTTTAAATATTTAAATATAAAGATCATAAGATTATGGGGGTGCTGCAGTTCCACAGTGCCTACCTGCGAGCCGCTCCTGATTAAATTACATTATTTTCCTGGAGAAATATGCACAACATACAAAAAAAATTGCATTTATACGCGCACTAGTTTGCATGGCGCATGACCGTTATCTAAATTATGTAGTGTTATGTAGTGGGTTTTACAAAATAAAACGCAGATAATATCCTTTATTTATTAAAATTTGCAATATTTAATATTTTAATGAATAAAGTTGCCAGACTTCAATTTTGACACAGAATATTTTCGTTAAAACTAACGAAAATATCACGACTTAACCTAACCCTATCAACTAATTAGGTTAATTGAATACCCGGTTAGGTAAACTGTACGCCCTTGATAATTGGTTAGGTTGTCAGAATATTTTCGTGAGTTTTAACGAAAATATTCTGTCAAAATTGAAGTCTGGCAACTGGCAAAAAGTCTGGGGTTTGGGATAACAGGAAAGTACCTAAATAAATCTTCATTTGCATACCTTTTTCTCCATACGAACTCGCATAAACAGTAATTTTTGTTGTTATTATTAATGTTTATTTGTTGCCTGCTTAGACCCAGTTTAGTCTGAATATTATTGTTGTAGTGTGAGCGTATGATAATGCAGTGCTGTGATCTATCTACTTGCGCGTTGCTCCCGGTCAATTGAATGCCCGGTTAGGTCAACTGTACGCCCTTGACGATTGGTTAGATTAAGTCATGATATTTTCGTTAGTTTTATCGAAAATATCACTACTTAATCTAAACAATCGTCAAGGGCGTACAATTGACCTAACCGGCCATTCAATTGACCTAACCGGCCATTCAATTGACCTAACCGGCCATTCAATTAACCAGGGGCCACTGTCCACACAGCAACCTCGGATCAGGGCGTCATGTCATGAGCGGTGTAAACTAGATAACGGTCATGCGCCATGCAAATTAGTGCGCAAATAAATGCAATTTTTTTTGTATGTTGCGCATATTTCTCCAGGAAAATAATGTCATTTTCGTTATTAGAATACAAAAATTTATTAGTATACAAATTTTCATCTAAATCCCGTGGGGTCGTCCATTTGGAAAAGATCCATTGTGTGGGGTTCAATTATTCGGTCAATAAAACTATACTAAAGAAAGCAGCAATTAAAATCTTAACGCGCTGGTGTAAAAAGTTGAAGCAAAGCAAAGCGTATTTATTTCTATGTTCAGAATAGCTTAATAGTAAATACATGGTGTCTACAGACAGACAGACAGGACTGCCTTTTCATAGTACAGATATGGAAGGGGCGACAAGCTTGACCTTCGTGAAACGAGGAATCATCGCATGGAACATTTGAAAGGTTGATATATATATATATATATATATATATATATATTCCCAGAATTCATACCCCAAAGGCTAATAAAGAAAAATGTGGAGCAGAATTATCAATAAATAATTTGTGAATATATGAGTATTTTCATAGAAATGTTCCAACCGAGAAAATGCCAAATATTATGTCTTACACACTTAATAAATAGTAATCTTTGTTTTGAGAAACTTTTATTTTACATATTCTTAATAATTATTAATTAGAATTTCTATCATAATTCTTACTTTAAAGATGGATCCAAAAAAGAACATTCCTGTAATAAAATGATAAAACATCTTCCGACGCTTCTAGATACATTGTTTTTTATCAAAGTCCTTTTCTTTGTTTAATGTCACAATTTTGTATGCACTGTGCACTTCCTTAATTCGCATCATCGTGGGTATCCAAATTCTTCCGAAATTTATGGGAATTGTATTCACGATTTGTATTTTAATACAGTGTATTATTTACGTGACAACATTATTTTAGAAGTTTTATTACAATATTTATCCTAAAATACTAATAATATTTTCAAATAAGATAACTAAGTCCTTGTTGCCATTTTAGATTGTTTTCATCGTAATTTAAGAGTGGTTGAATTGGCCAAATGTAATTTTCATTTAAAAATGCGTAATAAGACTAGGTCTAAAATATTATAGTCATACAGGGTGTCCATAAATTATCTCTACAAATTACAATTTTACTAACCAGCCTAGAATGACCACCCAATACCTGATTCACAGTCGGTAATCTTCAGGAAACGAAAACGGAAACTACCCGATAGTTTGCGAAACTGCCTCTAATGTGGACAGTTTCGGGTAACGGGAACAACGTTAACGAAACGTTTCCACAAAAGTGACTACAAGGAAACACCCCCGACCAAAAACTATTTTGGAAACGAAAACGAAAAAGAAATTATTGCTAGGCTATTTAGGCTCGAGCCAGAACTTCGAAAATTTTCTCAAATCGTCTTTTCCCTACGACCTACTTTAAACATTTAAAGTTTTCTTTTTTCTTGACTTGGCCTAGTTTTTTAATTATTATAAAGTTATAGACACACTGTACTGTTCTTTTTTTATTGTCTTAAGGCCTAGGTTAACTTTGCTCGTAGCAACCTGGAAAATTTGTCCAGCCAGACCAGCCCAAAGTTGTGAAAAATAGTTTTCCTACACAATCTGGTTACATATTATTATGGCCTGATTAATCAATTATAATTAGCTATCATAATAACGAGTAAAAACTGAAATACAAAATATATTTAGACTAACCTATAAGTTAATGACTAATATTTTTTTTTAAATTTTAGTAGGGTACTTTAGTAATATACAAGAAATTAATAATACCTAAATTAAAATGAAATGTCAGCTGCACCTTTCTAATAAAAATTGCTCAAAAGTTTTTTAGTTCACCTTAAAATTGCACTAAAGAAAATGGACACTCACTGTTTCTGAAATTTGGTGAAATGTAGTGTGGATACTCACACCAAAAAACTGTGTTCTTCACCTCATTTCAATTTCCATTTCCAATGTTTTAATTTTCATTTAAAGAAGTCTAATGTGAATCGGATGTAACCTAGCTTAACCTAACCTGGATGTAAGAGTTACCCTGACTGGCTCGAGGTATGAAATGGTTAGATCATCGAAATTTGGTGTCCCTCAAAACTTTATATATATATATATATATATATATATATATATATATATATATATCGGGTGGCCACAAAAAAACTTTACTTAATTCAAAGTTTAATAACTGCAACAATTCAAAACTTATGCGATTGAGCTTTGGCACACATTAACAGATGGTTATAATCTATAATTGCTGGAATTTTCAAATATGTAGGTTCTATAGTTTTGTTACAGTGAACAATTTAAAAGCATATGTCTAAAAATAGCATGCCGAAGAAAATGAATTTGAACTTAACAAAATTTACTTAAACAAATGGTCAATGTGACCACCTCCCTGTTGGTAAACTGCCCTCAATCGCTTCTTCCACGAGGAGATGCACTTTCGAACCTCATCTAAGGTGATATCCTCCCATGCTCTACTGATTTTCTCCTTAAGTTCATCTTCGGTGAATTTGTCTTTCTGGCTGCCGTAAACCTTCACCATGAGGGAATCCCACACTGAATAGTCCATCGGATTACAGTCGGGAGACTGAGGCGGCCATTCATCCTTTTTGATGAAATTAGGGGTCTCTTGCTCTAGATGATTTTGGGTCGCTCGGCTTGTATGGGCGGGTGCCCCATCTTGCTGTAAAATGTAGGCCTCATCAGGATACAGCTGACGACAATCAGGAAGTAACCCATTATCTAACAGGTTGATGTAGCGCTCAGAGTTAACTTTAGTTTCGTTTGTGGCAATAAAATGAATTCGTGTTTTCCCCTTCCATGAAATTCCCGCCGATACCATTACTTTTCTGCTGAATCGTGAGGTTTCATGATAAAGCCTGGAGGGAGGAATGTCCTTTTTCTTTGAACCATAAACCCTGTCATTTTGCCTGTTTTTGGCCACCTCCAACGTGAAATCCTTTTCGTCTGTAACCACAACTTTTTGCACGTCTTCAGCTGAGTAGCGTTCATATAGGGATTTACAGCGGGTCTTTCTACGCTGTCTTACATTCTGATCACGCCGAGAAACTCGAATTCTCTTGTAGGCCTTCAATTTCAAACGTTTTACGATCCCTTGTACAGAGGAGCGAGAAATCCCAAGGTCGTACGCAATCTGTCTCTGGGAGCGATGAGTTCCTGGTGTATTCTCCTGGGATTGAATCAGTTCCTCCACGGCAGCCTTATTTTCTTCTGTTGAAACACTTTTGGGCCTGCCGCTGCCGGGTTTTCTAGCTGTTGATCCAGTATCCTTTATCTTTCTTATTAAGTTATAAACACTTTGACGAGTCCAGTTCTTTGCGGGGAATTCTCGGACAATCCTATTTCCATTCCAACCTTTTTCCTTGACACATGCTTCTATGATGGCTTTATCACTTTTACTTAACGTCATGCTGGCGGGGTTTTAGCGGAAAAATAAAAGAAAGCAAATTCACATTAGGTTTAGCCTACGCCAGCGCGCGTGTCATACTACGCTACATTAGGTTTAGCCTACGCTAGCGCAGGTACGTGTCAGATGCACACCAGGCATGCTATTTTTAGACATATGCTTTTAAATTGTTCACTGTAACAAAACTATAGAACCTACATATTTGAAAATTCCAGCAATTATAGATTATATGCATCTGTTAATGTGTGCAAAATCTCAATAGCATAAGTTTTGAATTGTTGCAGTTATTAAACTTTCAATTAAGTAAAGTTTTTTTGTGGCCACCCGATATATATGAGGTGGGGCCACCAGCTTCACCTTCGTGTGAAGAGAGACCGACACACGGAACCTAAACGAGGTTAATGAGGTGTGTATATATATATATATATATATATATATAGATAGATAGATAGATAGATAGATAGATGGAGACCTTTTCCGTTCTATGGGCGCCATTGAAATGAAAGAAATTAATATTTTTTAAATTTATTTTAACTTTTTATTTATAATCATTAGTTCATTACATTTTGAATAGGAGAAATTTAATTTATTTAATTTAACAACTATGAATATAAATAAAAACAAAAAATATTTGTCATTTCTTCAAAAATTTGACGATAACACTGGGGAACAAATTTCAACTTTTTGTCTATTGAATTAGATTTGACAGTTAGTTCTAGGTAATTTGGGTGCGCTGAGCACGAATTTTTACTCGGTTTTGCTCTATCAGGTCCTGATTTTGCTCAACACCCCTCCTCTTTCGTCGTATTCATAAAAAGGTTTTTTTCTCAATACTCGCTGTCTTTTTGCAGTTACACATTATGCAACTAGGTTTTTATCTAGGTATTTGTACCTATTGTTATGGTATTGTTGTATTATGTATATTTTTATATGTAACACCCTAAAAATATTTCTAATTTTGTCATTTTTAACCCATTTTAATATTAGTAAATTAAGCTAAAAATATCATAGAATTCTAAAATTTTCTCGAGCGTTCCTGTTCTCAGTAGAGTATTCTAGAGGGACAACTAAAATATATAAAAGCGACTCGTTTCCAGAGTTAATCAGTCAATTCAGTCAGTCAGTTGAGTTAGTTGAGTTAGTTAATTAAGTTTGGGCATTAACATAATTTTGAATTGGCATATGATTTAGTGAGTAATTTTGTCATCGTGATTTAATATAGTTGATTTAATTAGACGTAATTTATATTGTACCTACTCATCCGTGTTTCTAGTTTAATTTCATAGATTGTAAGTACCTATTTCATAATAAGTACCTATTTAAACTAATTTTTGTTTATATTTCAGATTTTCTTAAATTTATATGAATTAAGGGCTTTAAATACCTTTACAAATTGGCAGAACAATCAAGCAATATGTCATCAAGCACTAGAAAGTTCAAATGCAAAGACAACCCTGATTCCTTCTGTTATATATGTGGAAATTTTACACTTCCACATCAACGAGCAAATATAACTGACTTCGTAAAAAGAGCTTACTTAGCTTATTTTGGCATAAAACTGAGGGACCAAGATAAATCGTGGGCTCCACATAAAGCCTGCACTATATGCATTGAAAGACTGCGACATTGGACGAAGGGTTCGGATTCAAAAATACCTTTTGGAGTTCCGATGGTAAGTTTTGATTTCATAAAACTACGTAATTTAATCACTAGTATACTGTAACTTACCTAAATGTAATTGTAACTTAGGTACATAAACAAAAATTTACAGAAAATGTTTATAAGAATCTCAAATATTGCATAAGGTTGAAACACAGAAATGTTAAATGTTTGGGTGATAACTTTTGATAAAATTCATAAAAACAAGTCTCTCGTCGCTTTGTTAACGCTTTACAATTTTTTTTCCATATCAGGTGTGGCGAGAGCCTACTAACCACGAGACCGATTGCTACCTTTGCTTTGTCAAGACTTCGGGCTTCACTAAGAAAAATAAACATTGTATCGAGTACCCAAATTTCGACACCGCGATACGACCTGTGCTACATTCAAATGAGATCCCCATTCCAAAATTTAAGGGTCTGCCAACTCAAGAATTAGTTGAAGATGTTCCTGAAAATATTGTTATGCACTTTGAGGAGTCAGACACCGATTTGACCCAGCGTATTTGAAAGTCAAAACGATCCGCAAAAGTTTAACCAGGCCGAGTTGAATGATCTTGTAAGGGATCTAAATTTGCCAAAAAAGGCTGCGGAAATTTTAGCTTCAAGACTTAAAGAGAAAAACTTGCTTACTTCAAACACATACATTTCATTTTACAGAAAAAGAGAAGAACAACTTGTTAAATATTTTAGAACAGAGGATAGTTTAGTATATTGCTGCGACATAGTTGGTTTGTTAAAGATGGGGGTTGAGTCTTACGATGCAAATGATTGGCGCTTGTTTTTAGACAGTTCGAAAAGAAGTCTTAAGTGTGTGTTGTTGCATAATGGCAATCTATACGGCTCGATACCGATTGGGCACTCAACAAAATTAAAAGAAAAGTATGAACATATAGAAAAGGTTTTAAATCTTATCAAATATAGGGAGCACGAGTGGATCATATGTGTTGACTTAAAAATGGTTAATTTTCTGCTAGGACAACAAGGAGGGTATACTAAATATCCCTGCTTCCTTTGCTTATGGGACAGCAGAGCCAAGGAAGAACATTATTTCAAACAAATCTGGCCAGCACGAACATCACTTACTGTCGGAGAAAAAAACGTAATTAATCCACCTTTAGTGAGCAGAGATAAAATCATATTTCCTCCTCTGCATATAAAACTAGGCCTCATTAAACAATATGTAAAAGCTTTAGATACGAACGGCGAGTGTTTCAAATACATAACTTCAAAATTTCCAAGTTTAAGTTATGAAAAATCAAGGCGGGAATTTTCGACGGTCCACAAATAAGAACAATGATTAAAGACAGCAATTTTCCTAATGTCATGAATGAACGCGAAAAAAATGGCTGGTTTTCATTCGTGGACTTGATAGAAAACTTTTAGGCAATTAGTGGGCAGATAACTACGAAGAAATCGTAAAAAAACTTTTAAGGGAGTACAAAGAGTTAGGTTGCAATATGAGCATAAAAATGCATTTTTTGAATAGCCATCTTGACCAATTTCCAAGTAATTTAGGTGATGTAAGTGACGAACAAGGGGAGAGATTCCACCAAGATATAAAAATTATGGAGGAACGGTACCAAGGCCGCTGGAATTCCCACATGATGGCTGATTACTGCTGGTGCTTGAAAAGAGACCTGCCATCAACAAGCAAATACGCTAGAAAGTCTTACAAAAGAAAATTTTTGCCACAGTGAAAGCTTCATATCTGTGTTTTTTTATTTTAAGTCATTTCTATCGTTATAATGTAATTTTACTGTAGTTTGAACTGCTTGTATTCATGAAACTTGAAAAAAAAATTTAACACGACTTAATTTTTTAGTCCTAATTTGAAAAATCTGGAAAATGGCACATAGGCTGTCGACAAGAATCAGGACCTGATAGAGCCAAACCGAGTTGAAATTCGTATTCAGCGCACCCAAATTACCTAGAATCAAGTGTCAGATATCATTCAATAAAATACGTGTTGCCCAGTGTAATTTGCGTTGAAAATTGGACGTAGGCTAGGCTATAGGCCATCTTATTCTTAGTTTGCGCAAAGACCTAGGCTATATATATCATATATATACCCAGTTAGGTCAACTGAATGCCCGATTAGATTAATTGAATGCCCTGTTAGGTTAATTGTACGCCCTTGACGATTGGTTAGGTTAAGTCGTGATATTTTTAGTTTTAACGAAAATATCACGACTTAACCTACCAATCGTCGAGGGCGTACAGTTGACCTAACCGGGCATTCAATTAACCTAACCGGGCATTCAGTAATTTTACCGGTTTCGATATATATATGTTTAAAAAATATGAATTTCTCTCGTTTCAATGGTGCCCATAGAACGGAAAATGTCCATATATATATATATATATTATATATTATATGGGCTACGTCGTGGCCAATGTTATAACACCGCTTCCCGGAAATCAGCGAAGTTAAGCGACATTGGGTCTGGGTAGTAGTTGGATGGGAGACCGTCCTCCGCGCCCAGATTAGTAGCGACCCGTGGTTCGGATCCACGTAAAGCTGTAGTCCCCTCCGTCATATGACCTTAGATGTTGCGAAGGAGGTTAAACAACCCCATAAAAAAAATATATATACACACACACATATATATATATATATATAGCACAGTAACATCCTTTGCAGATGACACAAAGATCAGTAGAAAAATACGAAAACCAGAAGACATAGGATCTCTACAAACCGACATAAACAAAATTTACAAGTGGACGGAAGACAACAATATGAAGTTTAACACCGAGAAATTTCAGCTATTACGGTACGGGAAAAGAGAAGACCTAAAAGTCCATGGAATATTATACCCCAAATGGACAGGAAGTCCAGAGAAATTCCAGAGCAAAAGATTTAGGGGTTGTAATGACAGATGATGCGAAATTTGAAACACAAAATAAGATAGCAGTAAACAGAGCAAAGAGAATAACGGGTCTGATATTAAGAACTTTTAAACGAAGGGATAGGAATGTAATGATCCCCCTACTGAAAACCCTGATAATACCCAAATTGGAATACTGCTCGGTCCTAACATCCCCATATAAAAAGAAGACATTAGACAGCTGGAGGGGATTCAAAGAAGTTTCACAGCCAAGATCAATGGGTGCAAAGAACTAAATTACTGGGAAAGGTTACGAGAACTAAACCTATATTCACTGGAAAGGAGAAGAGAGAGATACACCATTATTTACACTTGGAAAATAATGGAGAAACTAGTCCCTAATCTTACTCTGAATCCCATAACTCCCCAAACAACGGTGGAAGGTAGAAACGGTAGACTGTGTCGTATTCCCAAATTGAAGGCGAGACAGGGAACATCCTTAACCCTGAAAGAAAATAGTTTTGTAGTGAGAGGACCAAAACTATTTAATCAGCTGCCCAAAGACCTAAGAAACACGAAGGAGTTGCAGTGGAAATCTTCAAAAGAAGACTTGACGCCTGGCTCAGAACAATCCCCGATGAGCCGGGCGTACCTGGCTATGTGAGGTGGAGAGCGCAAGAATCCAACTCACTACTTCACCAGGCCAACTCGAGAGGAGGGGCGACACGCTTGACCTTCGCGAAATGAGAAATCATCACGTGGAACCTTCGTAAGGTTGTAAGGTAAGGTAAGGATGTTTCATACCATGTGGGACGCACTTTCAGGATGGATTCAGGACCTGAAAACAATGAAAAAAGTTTATCTAAACATACGCCCGAAATCATTTTGTTTCCGAGTTACAGCCCGTTAGTGTTCCAGCAAGTATCCGCCTTACCTTTAAAGGAAGTGTTCAAAATTACCGCCTTGCACTTGAATACACGCCTGAATACGCCTCGTCATAGACTGCCTGACACGTTCAAACATTCCAGGTATTGCTCAGATTTTCTGGCATCCTTGTTCTACACGTTGGCGAAGCATTTCAACGTTGTCAATGGGTGTCACGCAAACGATGGATTTCAGATGACCTCGCAGGTAAAAATCGAGTGGATTCAGGTCCGGGGAGCGAGCAGGCCACGCAATGGCAATGGGTCCTCCACGGCCTATCCATTTATCAGGGAAATGGTCATCCAAATAGTCTCTGGCTACTCGACTAAAATGAGGCGGAGCGCCGTCATGCATAAAACCACAATACGACGTCGGACACCAAGAGGAACTTCATCTAGTAAATCGCTTAAATCATTCCTTAAAAAAATTGGAATAGGATTCTCCTGTTAATCTTCCAGGCAAAACAAAAGGACCGATTAAGTTGTCGGCAATAAGTCCTACCCATATATTGATACTAAATTGTTGTTGGTGCCTTGACTGGATGATGGCATGCGGATTCTCTTCGGCCCAGTGATGAGTGTTGTGAAAATTGATTACGTCATTTCTTGTGAAGGCAGCCTCGTCAAAAAACAACACGGAGGATAGAAAAAGAGGATCGCGAGCACACCGTTGAAGGAACCAAGCACAAAAAGCCTCTCCTAGTGGGAAATCAGTTTCAGTAAGGCCTTGTACTCTCTGAATGTGATATGGGTAAAGCTGTTCTTCCCGTAAAATTCTCCACACAGTTGTGTATCTTACATCCTCTGCTGCTGCTATCCTTTGGGTGCTGACACCAGGATGTTCCTCCACGCGATTCAGGACCCGCTCCTCCAACCAGTGGCGGTCCTAGCTTACATGACGCCCTGGGCGAACCTCACCTTCAGCGCCCCCCCCCCCTGTTCGCCAACACACACACATTCGAATCCCCCCAAAATAAAGGACAGACATAACTCTTTCACAAAATAACTTTTTATTGGACTAATTGTTGGAACTTCAGAACCAAAACAAAGACTCAAATTTCTGAATTTTACAAATCCTTCATCACGTAAATAGAATAACTCACTTAAGAGAATGTAATTATGATACTATGAACAGGAAAAATACAAATTAAATTGCACAACTGCCATAAATAAACTAGAGAATCAAATTTCTAAATTGTACAAATGCTCTATCACATAAATAGAATAAGACACTTAAGAGAGGGTAATTATTATGCTACACTTTGAACAAGAAACAAAATAAATTGCACCACAGCACAACTGCCATCTAAAGCCTGACTCTTCTTACCTTCCTTGATGCAAAGTCATGAATTAAATCATCATATGACATCTGCTCAGCAATTGTATGATTTATACTGATGATGGCCAGACCGGTAAGGCGTTCCTGTGACATAGTTGACCTCAGGTAGGATTTGATGAGCTTCAGCTTTGAAAAGCTCCTCTCTGCTTCAGCAACAGTGACTGGAAGAGTAAGACCAATTCTGAGAGCAGTCCACAAATTTGGATATATTTCAGAGAGCTCCCTTTCATGGATAAATGTCAGCAGTTCAAGCAAGGATATGGTCTTTGATGGCAAGTCAGGCAAGTTCTTCAGCTCCTGTGCAAGCTCTCTGCCATCCAAGTCAGATTGTCCCTTAAAGTGTAGTGTAGTACTAAGGTTCACACATTGTTCTGTCAGCTCCTCAAATGTGAGATTTTGGAAATGTGTCAGCACTCCAAACTTCTCTCCCACAATTTCCAACGTGGAAAATCTTTCCTGAATGGCTGATGTTGCAGCATCAACCACTGCATTGAAAAATGTCACCTCCAGCTTCTTCAAAGCATCAATCAAGGGCTCATCAGATGCTTCATAGGAGAAGTGCCGCTTTGTGGACCTCAGCCGTTTTTGTTTTAACACAGCCTCCACATTCATTTGTTCACAGATATCTGTGGCTGCCATTTGTGCAGCCATAAAACCTGTTGCCCTGTAATTGCGGAGACCTCTCTCTGTTTTTTTTAGGAGATTTACTGCAACATCAACGTGCATGCTAGGAGACTGCATCTGCTTGCTCACATGCTGAATTTGGCACAACAGGTCATGCCACACCACTGAACAAATGGCGAAGCGGTATGACCCAACCTCCTCTGACAGAGATTGAGCCTCGACCTTTATTACAGAGTCTTTGGTGTGGTCCCTCACCTCGATCAGTGCATCTCTCACTGCAGCTGCCTGATATCTCAGGGGCTCCACACTCTTGATCTTGCTTTCCCACCTTGTATCAGACCACATCTTCAATGTGATGTTCACATGTTTTTTCAAAATGGCCCATCGTTGTGTGGAGGCTGAAAACAAGTTGTAAAGCTTCTGCAAGATGCCAAAGTAACTTGTGGCATCAATAGATCCCTTAGCAGCATCGGCCACAAGCAAATTCAGAGAATGAGCCCCACATGGAACAAACAGAGCTCTGGGATTAATTTCTAGGAGCCTGGATTGAACACCCTTGTTTTTTTCCCCTCATGTTGGCCCCGTTGTCGTATGATTGTCCTCTACAGTCCATGAAAGAACTTTTAGCTCCTCCAGTCTCTTCAGAATCAGAGATGCCAAATGTTGACCAGTGGACTCCTCTGCCTCCAAAAACCCCATGAAATGTTCCTTTATATGGGGCTTCCCCTCCAGTGACACAACCCGAATCACAACTGACAACTGTTCAGTGTGGCTGATATCTGGAGTGCAATCTAGAATTATTGAAAAAACTTTGATTGTTTGATGTCGCTCACCATTGCTGAAATGGTCTTGCTGCTCGACAAATCAATGAGTTCGTTTTGTATGTGGTGGCCGAGGTAGCTGGTGTGACTGGAGGTCCCTTTTTGGACACGGTTAATGTGCTCTTGCATTATAGGATCAAATTGTGCCATCAGTTCAACTTCTTTCAGAAAATTGCCATTTGATGGTGAGAACAATTTTTCTGTATGTCCCCTTAGTGCCAAATTCCTAACTGCCAGAGAATGCACAATAGCAGTGAGACGTGTCAGCACCGCTCTCCATCTCAACTTCTCAGCCTCCAGAAGTGCCATCTCCTGCTTGTCAATGGTCTCCCCCTTTCTCATCCTCACTGCCAGTTCTTTCCAGATTTTCATAGAATTTAGGTGTTCTGAACTGTTGTCATGTGATGTGAGCAATGAGCTTGCATGCTTCCAGTCCGAGAGTCCCAAACTTGTTAAATTTATTTTCCTCTTGGAAAATAATGTACAACAGAAACAGAAAAGGCTGTTGTTTTTTAAGGAATAGACCAACCAACTTCTGGTTATATTTTCCCCACTAACCAATGACTTCCTGAAGTATTGATGGTGGAAACTTCTTCCGTCACTGTCGTTTCTAGGGAATACAAAGTCAGATGGTACTTGACTTGGTCCCCTGGAAACCAGTTGTGTCCGAATTCTCTCAGTCAGAACTGAAGGCCAGTTAGCAGGGTCGGTGGACAGAGACTCATCCTCAGGAGGCGATTCTGCTGCTCAGGCATTTCTAATAGAAAGAACAAGAACATTACTCATTAGTATACACACCTAAGTTAGATAACACATTATTCACAGCACTTTGTTATGGTGGTGGTGTTATGGAATTATGGTGGTGAAACACCACACATACCCAGTAACCCAGACCCAGTGATGATAACATTATAATTTATAACTGTTTGCAAAATGCTTTGCAGGGATGCACACACATACACATACACACACACGCACACACTCACAGACATATGTGCACACAAACTCACCTGAAGAGTCCTGCCGGGGAGAAGTAGAAGCAAATGGGTCTTCATCCTCAGGATCAGACTGCATTTGTGGAGACATATGTGAGGCTGAGGAGGTAGATGGCTCCTCAGCCTCAATAATGGCAGAAGTAGACGGCTTCTCATCCTGGCTAGTGGCAGAGGGTGTTCCAAAATATTTCAAAAGTGCCCCTGCAAACAGTAAAATAGAACATAACAGACCAATGCATGAATAGGCTAGTACAATTAATTTAACATGTTATTAAGCACAATTTATTAAACTTTTAGAATAGGAAACAAATGAATAATACAACCTCCTTGGTTAATGGCTAATTATATACATAATAGTACACTTCAAATGACTCAGAAAGCTATATCAAAAATAGCAGTGCAATATAGCAGTGAAGAGTAGATGACATAGCTCTATACCTTTATCTTTTGCTCGTTTCTCCTCTTCTTCTTTCCTCTTTTTTCTAAACTGAGCACCTGATAGCTTTGACCTCTTCTTATCCATTTGCGGTTATTTGACAGACCTTAGTGGCTTAGTGTGAAGATTCGTTCTGTAATAAATAATATACATTTCACTATTTAACCAAACCCAGAAAAATAACATTACATATGTTAAAGTATGGGCCTTTATTCCCAATAATATTAATCTGGAAGCATTTTGCATTGTTTAGGTCTTTTATGGGAAGGTTTATGGAAAATGCAATAGATGGTTTTTTTAATAATAAAAATATATTTATTGATCTTTTATTATTTATTTTATTTTATTTTTTATTTTTATTTATTTCTTTATTTATTTATTCTTATTTTTATTTTTATTTTTTTTGCAGGCGCGCTCATGCCGCCCCTCCACAAATGCCGCCCTGTGCGGCTGCCCATATTGCCCATATGAGGAACCGCCACTGCCTCCAACTCAACAGTTCTGGCGCTGATTGGTCTACCACCATCTGAAACTCACTTGTTGAATGATCCTGTATCACGAAGACGCTCGTCTATTCTCTGAAAGGTCTTCTTATCTGGTAGACGGCGATTCGGAAACCTTTCCGCATACAGACGTCTTGCTGCGACCGCATTAAACTCGGGAAGTCCATACAGGAGATGCATGTCTGCCATTTCTCTCTCTGAGTAAGCCTCCATTCTCACTTCAAATGCACACTATTACTGAATAGCACAAAAACTTTTAAGTTTTTTTTTTACTGTACTGCACTTATTCACGGTAAGAAGTTACGAATACGAACAGTGAAACACCGCGATGCACCTCTGACTGACTGATGGCTCTACACCAGTGGTTCCCAACCTTTTTTGCGCCATGCCCCACCTCGACACCAAAAAATTTGATGCCCCCCATTAATATAAAAGCAAATTTGGTGTTGAAAAGGTATTTAAAATTTACAATAATATGAGTACATTTAATATGAGTTACCGTACATTCAATATGAGTTAATAAGCTTGAGGTTGAAGCTAACTAAATTATTACCTTGAAATAAAATTTCTCAGTTGAAAAGTTATAATTTTTAAATTTCAATAACATGAGTACATTCAATATGAGTTACATTAAATGAGTCAAGAAACTTGAGATTGAAGCTAACTATATTATTTCCTTGAAATAAAACTTCAGTTGAAAAGTTGCAATTTTAAATTCACAAAAAAGTAATTTAATCAATAATACCACTTTAAATTCACAATATTAAGTAAAAATACAGCAAATTCAAAGTTTGATAATCTCAAGTTAGTGAGATCCTTGAGCTTGATGTTTACTACAAATGGTTTTGATTTCAGGCACTAATTTAGTTAGCTTCAGTCTTAAGTCTCCTCGTTTTGTGATATCCAGTCGGTTTCTTTTTTTCTGTAGTAAGTCACTTACAGCACTAAAACCACATTCCACCAAATATGAAGATGGGAATGGTAGCAGTAGCTCTCGCCAAACGAGTTGAATTATTATGTATAATTTTCATTTTATAATTTTATTATGTATAAATTTCATTTTATTGTAGCATTTTCAAATTGCCCCCCAAAATATTCAAATTTCCCCCCTGTGGGGCGTGCGCCCCACGTTGGGAATCACTGCTCTACACTCAACAATATTGAAAGATGTCATAGAGTGTACGAAACATTACAATCGGCAAGGCCATACATGAAATAATTCTCGTACACACTCATAAACATTGTCGGCAAGCAGTGTTTGTAAACAGTTTGCGGAAAGAATTGCTAGAACACAAAACGGGCTGTAACTCGGAAACAAAGCGATTTCGGCATATGTTTATATAAACTCATCAATGAATGCCAGAACGTCACTGAACGTGTATCAGCTTTACATAATGCAAAGGGAAAGGAGCGCTGTTACTGAATGTGGACTGCCACCAGGTGTATGATTCGCCGCGCCTTATTTTTTATAAATATTTATATTTACTTATTTTTTATTTTTTATTGAAATCGTACACCTGTTGGCCCGTTATGACCACGTTTTGGATGATCTGCTGAAGCGTCCAAAAGGTGCAGTGAATTACTTGAGCCCCAGATATCCAAAATGAAATATAGCGACTTCTCGGTAATGAAGTGCTGTATATTTGTCATTTAATTTTATCTAGTGGTACATTAATGTTTAATATAATGCAATATTATAGTATAGAATTTCTGAACGCGGTACACCTATCGTCCCGTGAATAACGAGGGTCCACTGAGGTAATCTCGGGAAATATTTTTGCAGCCAATCTTAGATACTGGAGGCTGATGACGTAATGACTCAACTGTAAATTAAAACTAATGGAATTATATACAAAGCATTTAAAGATAAAAAGTTTGTTTATTGTAAATAATTATAAATAAATGTAAAATGCCTTTGAAGTGTGCTGCGGTACTCTGTGACAATGTAGAAACTTCAACAAACGATACAAGTTAATCAAAGTTCTCTAAAAGCGAAGATCTTTTTAAGGTCTGGGCATCTAATTGTGGAAGAGGGGACCTAAAATTTTGCCATAACATAAAACGGAGAATAATATGTGATAAACGTTTTAGTGAGTTATATACAGACCAAGATTTTGTAGATAACTGACTCAGTTTTGGTTCCTACTGCAGACTTTCATTACAGTGAATTCGAGATGTATTAAATTGTTGGATTCTGGGTTCCTTCTTTATACTTTCACGCTCTCCTTTCTGACGGAGGGATTACATCATTAAAATTTCCTATAGACGATTCAGGTAGTGCTATGAAACAGGTATCAGCTTTCTGAGCTAAGACCTACTAGCATATGTGGTATTATGAACTTAGGCTTATTGGCATAAGTAGTGTTACAAACGGGTTATTAGCATACGTGGTGTCACAAACTTAGGCTTATCAAACAAATGAAAAAGAAATTGAACACGACACGTTACCACTGTTACTCCTCGGGCAGAGTCTGGTTCTTACTCTAGTTTTCACTAGGTATTCACTATTCGATTCGGGAATGAAATCTAAACAAGTTTAAGAAAATAGAATTCTATTAAACAGTCATATTAACGAGAAAACGATGAAATACGAGTGTATATAAATATATATTCGTATATAAAAATATGAATAAACTGTGAATGAATCGATGTTTCTTTAAACTTTTCAAATGTTTCAAGTATCCCCCTATCCCTTCTTCTCAGACTCCTAAAAAGATTTCAGACTTTGGTTGGGGTTTTGGAACGCTCCGCGTCTCTTCCCTTTCTCTCACGGTTTATCTTTCTTCCTGACTCTCTCTCTGTATTTGTTACTCTGTGTGTCTCCTAAGTTGAGTGAGTGAGGCTGCTAGGGTTGCCAGATTTTGATGACCGGATTAAAGGACACTCAAAAACGTTTTCAAGCTGCCACTCCCAGATTCTCCAATTTATATATATATATATATATATATATATATATATATATATATAGAGAGAGAGAGAGAGAGAGAGAGAGAGAGAGAGAGAGAGAGAATGATGCTCCCAAAAAATTTTTAAATGTTATAGGATAAATATTTATTTCAACATCTTTGATTTTTACTATATTTAAAATGTTCTTGAATATAGATGAGAGCAGTACCACTACTGTATCTTTCAGCGACGCAGCGTATGGAAAAATAAGTTGTCGTACACATTTGTGGGGGCACTCCGCTTATTGCAGTAGAGCTCACAGAATTATCTATTGCGGCTACATAGAAATCAATGAGCCTACACTGTTTATTAACTTATTAAGCCTTAACGATGCAATGATAATGGTTACCTACAACAAAACGCAAAAAAATACCTATGTAATTATAATAAATTTCTTAAAGGATTTATTATTTATGATTTTTAAATAGACATAAAAATAGAAATAAAGGACATATGCCGTCCTTTGACGCTTCAATAAAGGACAAGGACAAGAGATCGAAATAAAGGACGTCTGGCAACCCTACCGGTCCTAACTGACTGTCTCCTAGTCTGTCCCCGTTACTTGTGCTGCGACCCTCTGTAGCCTCTTTCTTACTTCTGATTTCGCTGTTTCATTCTCGCTTCGTATGCTAGTTGTCCTGTACTTAATCACGAACCTAAACTTAAAAGACAGTAATTAATTAATACGTAAAAATGAAATGAATAATCAATATTCATTTTTACATAAGAACCAAAATCGCTTAACGCGAGTTTGGATAATAATTTTACTTGTAGCTTCCTATTTTTTTGTTCGTGTCACAACCCTACGATCTACCATATCTATGGTTTAGTCGTATCCATTTTCCATTTGTTATAGAAGTTATTATAATTAATTATGATTGTCTTGCATCTCACCCTCGACCCTAGATTATACATACGCATTGCATATAAGAGGATTGGAACCCGTAGTTGTGCTTCTTAGTCCTTGATACCCACTCTGTCTTTAATTCGTTTCTTTTAGGTCCTCCCAAATAATGACTTACAGTTATACTGTACGTATGACATAATGTGAAACTATGACGTCATAAAGTAACTTAATTCTCTTCACGTTTTCCATACCTTGAACACTGAATCACGTGTTTGTATTTGGACATCTTCCGTATTGAATGTATGGTAAATTCCTTAATAATAATAATAATAATAATAATAATAAAAGAAAAAAAAAACTTCATTCTCTATATATCATTATTTATGTTGTTTCCTACCTATTGTCTACTGATACCTATCACCTATCAGTCCATATTTTACGCGTCTCTATATTACGCACACAACCTATTGTATTACGTACATGTGCGTTCACCCCTCACAAGACATTCATTAGGCTTACAGTAGTTTGAGTGGTCGAATTCGCGAATCACAGCAGAATTGAACGTTTCTAAGATAACAACATCTTTCGCTCTGATCCAAAATTCATAACGTATTATAATGTAATATAACATATTATGTTGTATATAATTATCTTGTCATGTCTCATGTACTTGTGTTGTACTAATAACCATATATATAATAACCATATATAATAACCATATATAATCTAACCATATATATAATAACCATATATAATAACCATATATAATCTAACCATATAATCTGACCATATAATCTGACCATATAATCTAACCATATAATCTAACCATATAATCTAACCATATAATCTAACCATATAATATAACCATATATATATATATATATATAAACACTGTAAGAATGGTAACGACGTAATGTACTTCAATGAAACTATAATTGAATGTAATGACTCTATATATAATGTAAGAATGTACTTTAATAGAACTGTAAGGGACAATCATAAGCGAATGGGAAGTAATCCATAATCGAAATCATAATTGTAATAAACCCAAACAAAAATGTACTCAGTCGTGTACTTCAATTGTACTTGTGTACGACTATGAAATGATATCGCCTTCAGAAATGAAGATTTGGCAAAAAAAAATAAGATTAGTTTATTTTATTTTTATTTTTTTTAAATCTTTATTGGAATCTTTCAAACATCTGATCGTGTTTAAAAGGGGGGAAACTTAACCTCCAACTGCCGTTCCCCAACATTCAGGCTTATATATTATACATGTATTTGTAAAATGAAGGACACTTCATTACGGCTCTCTGCTTTGGTCACTGCTAAGAGACCCCTTGTTAGCAGCATCCTCGCTGCGGGGAGGGGGCAGAGGCCCCTTGCCCCCTTAATATTTTTAGATTCCGGCCTGAGCTATGGTCGAAAGAGTCGAACCTCTACCCCTGTAAATTCAGAGCAGTACCTGTATATTTTTAAGAAGTAAATCACAGCAAGCGAAACTTTTTATTTCCCCCCTCGAGTTGGGCTATCTTCAGAGGAATTTAGTCAAGAAAGTAGAAGTATCAGAGTATTATTGAAAGAAAAGAATTACAGAGTGTCGACCCCATAAAGCGAGAGAAAGAATTAGAAAGTTATAGAAGAAAAGTATATAGAAGAAATATCCGTTGCTTGCCTCCGTAACTAGAACCCCGTCGATCCGAAACCAACCCAGGGCCATAGACGGAG